>CM075810.1:0-600000 GCA_037975025.1 Excoecaria agallocha | reverse complement strand
TCTCCAAATCGAACTCTCTCTCTCTATAAATACGTCACTTTCCCTCTCTTTATGCCCCCTCCCTCTCACCCTTTATTATACCGTTTTCAGCTTTTGATTTTTCGAAATTATGAACGAGTAGAGCCTCCAGGAGCTACATCAAGACCCAAGAGGAGGAGAGACTAAATTTCGCAGTCTCTTCTCTATATAATATACACATATTTATTGTTGGTCTCCTTATTATATATAAGCATTAGCACATAGCAAACACAGTTACAGATACAATGTCGGCTTACAGAGATGAAGATCCTCGTATCCATGGCATCCAAACTAAGATTCGTGTTGTCCCCGATTTTCCCAAACCAGGTTTCTTTCTTACCTTTTTGGGTTTATTCTGTTTGGTCGATTGCTGGAAAAATGTAGGCAAGAATAATTGACACCTTCTCTGTTTCTTACTTTTTCTGTTATGGTCTCTTTTTCATGTCTCTAAGTTATAGAAACTCCCCACCTCATGTTGATACTAATCAAATTTTGCATTAGTAATGTTTTCTGCTAATGCAAATGTCTTTCTTTAAAGGTTCAAAATTTAGTTTTCTTTTAATGCAGATTGTATACTGGGAAGAAAAGAAAGGTTTTTTTTTTTTAACAATTTTGGAGGAAGTTTTATTAAATTGTTCATGTGGGGATTTGGCAGGGATTATGTTTCAGGATATCACAACGCTATTACTGGATCCAAAAGCTTTCAAGGATACTATCGATTTGTTTGTTGAGAGATACAAAGGGAAAAATATTGCAGTTGTTGCAGGTGGGGAGCACCAGAAAAGCCCAAATTTCCAAGTGTTTTTCATTTTTTTCAGAGTTTCATTTTTGATTTCTTAAGGATTTGATTTAAGGCTTTCTAATAACTTTTTATCTCTTTGATTTGAGATTGAAGGTGGTGGGGTCCTTTTACTCATTGAGCAGTTTTCATTTTTCTGGTTGCTTTTTCGTTTTTTCAATTCAATCCTTTTTGAACAATTTATGCAAATTGGAAGTGACTGTGCATGTGTGTTGTGCCTCTCTGTGTTTATTAATGGTTTTTTTTTTTTTTTTGGGGGGGGGGGGGGGGGGGGGGGTTTATTGAGTGATTTCTTGTTTGACTAAGGGCCTTTGTTAGTGGGGTGCGCCATTGATTGCTCTCAGTTCAATTTTCCCTTTGAGTGGCTATTATTTGCTCTTCTCTCTCTTTTACTCTATTTGTTGCTGTTGATATCGTGGGCATGTGCTGGGATCTGATTTTGGTGGATTGATGGTGGTTGGTGATGGATGCCCACCTTGTTCAAAGGGGTGGACCCAATTTGTGCTTGTTACTCTTGGGCCGCTTTATTTTGGCTCTATTGTCATCAGGAACTTTTCAATTCACCGTTACGCTTTCTTTATCACGTTTTTTTCTCTTTTGTTTCCTCTAATTTGGCATAAGTTTCGAGTTTAAATTGAATGCCATTCAGGAGTTTTAGATGATGAAGTTTTGTGTTTGCTATAGTGGGTTTAATTCCCCAGATTCTGAGATTAGAGTGTCTAAATTTCTAGTTTAGCAATGATTCACCAGAATATCAGCAATTGCTATAGTGAGGCATCTAGCAGCTTGTAGCAAAACTCCAAAGGCAGTGCTATTGCTCCCGAGAACTAGTTTAAAGGTGAAAACTTTTCATGATATCATCATTATGGTGGCCTTGGTCCTCATTTTAATATGGTTGGATCACAAAGGATTCGGTCAACATTTAGTATTCATTTGTTTTGTCGTAATGTGTAGCATTAGAATCTGTCTCTTTATGTGCTCATCTGGATTTCTGTTGTCTTGTTGTGCTTATGAGAAACCATATGCACAAGTGGAATCTTCTCCTAGAATTTAGTTTCACATGGAAAATTTGTGGCCATTTCTCCGTGAGATAAAGATTTTCTGCACTTTCTTATCTTTTGCTTGATGTTATCCACTAAATTAGGTCCAGAGCATGTGCTCATACGCCACTTCCAGTAGGAGATCTTATTTATTGAAAGCATTATATTGGTTTATGTCATGCTCAATCATAATTAAAACTAAAGCCTGCTTATTTAGCTTCATTACATTTTAGATGACATTTTTGTCATCTTCTGCAAAGTTTTAGTTTTTTGCCTTTCTCAAAATTGCAAGTATATGTTAGAAAATATGTATATGCCTCTGCTTGATAGGATTTCTAGCAGGAGAAGATTGAATTTTTCCTATGAGCACAGTAAAGCTACATTGAGCAAATAAATTAATTACAATGCTCGCAGTGTTGAGACTGTCAATTATTAGAAAAATATGATTTTTATCTTAAAATGAGAGTGTTTGAAACGTGTTCAGATATACAATCCAGTGAAAGACTGTCCATTTTAATATCTGCATTTTCAAGATTACACTAACACTTGGTTGCAAACCCATAGTAAAATGATGCCTTTTCTTGTCTTTTGCTACATATATTATAATCTTTGTGCAATTTAAAAAAAGTAGGTTATTTCTATCCTTGTTTTATTATCTTAATTTGTTTGTACTTTGCCAATATCACCAAATGAATGAGCTGTGTATTAGGTGTCTAATGGTCGCTATTTACAAAGTAATGGTTGCTTTGTTGAAAACAAAAGACAGCCATAGAATTCCAAATCACCTTGATAGTTTGTATTGCATATCTGAAATATGGTGGATTTTATTTTACAGGAATAGAGGCGAGAGGATTTATATTTGGGCCTCCTATTGCATTAGCAATTGGAGCTAAGTTTGTTCCATTGAGAAAACCAAGGAAATTGCCTGGTAATTCATCGCACCCTTTTATTAATTTTCTGTGTTTCTCCAGATTGCCTGTGTTTCTGCTGTGCATGTTGGTAATGCTAAGATCCCTTTGACGATTTGCATTGTTCATCTGTCAAAGCTTTGAAATGTCAGTACTGTTACTGACCTATAATGCTACTGAAGTACATATTTCATTCATGGTTTGTGTATCTTGACGCGGAGCTATGAACTTCACTTGATTTTTACCTCACTTTAACGTGCTTCCCCTGGATCTCATTTATGATCCATTAGGGAAACTACACTGTCATATCTCTGACATGCTTTGTCTCATTAGATGTGATAGCGAAGTGACTCATCTGTACTGTAATATGAAGAACTCGTAGCTTGTACTTGCAGCACTATAATGGAATGTATAATCTATTATTCCCTCTATATAATAGTTAGAGAGTGCTGGTTGTGTTCACATTAACTATGTGCAGTGCCTAGTTTCACAATGATTTTTTTTTTTAATTAGGGAGGGGCATATAACCTAATCACATCCCAAATAATATAGGTTGTTGGAATTGAAACCGAGATTTCTGGCACTCTTAAACAATTGTAGCCACCAGTTCAAATCCTGGTGGTCTCATATTGATGCTCCATTAATTGTTATAATTATCTTTGGTGTCCATGGCTTCACATGAACTGCAAAATATTTATGCCATGTCTGTGCATAGCTTTGGTTTCTAAGAACCTTGTTATCTCAACTTCAGAGATACCAGTTGTGATACCAAATTCATACTTCCTATGTCTTATTTAATAATGTTTTGTTTGCAGGTGAAGTTATCTCGGAAGAGTATGAACTAGAATATGGGCGAGATTGTATTGAGATGCATGTTGGTGCAGTCAAATCTGGAGAACGTGCTTTGGTGGTTGATGATTTGATTGCTACTGGTGGCACTCTGTGTGCTGCCATGAATTTGCTGGGTAAATGCATTAGAATCTCTAGGATCAGTTCTTGCTTAGTCCTTTTTATTGATCAAATGAAATTTGGCAAAAGAAATTTGATGAACTGTGTTAACTATTATAAGTTCTATGGTTTGAGGGATAGGCTTCTTGCGATAACTGCACATTTTGTGAAATGCAAAGTCAAACTATGATAAAAAAAACGTGTTTATTAAGACATTATGTATCATTTGATTAGAAGAAACTAGCAGCTAGCAACCATTTTAGATGTTTGTTGGATTAGATTTTGAACATTCTTTTTTAATGGTATAATAGCAATGAGTTCTATTCAATTGCTTAACGTTCTGCATTTTTAATACCGAGTTTGGGTTTATTGCATGTTTCAGCTCGCTTAGAAGCTACATGACAGCACAGCTAATGGAATATTGTCTCCTGTAATCAGTTGTGTTCTACAGTGTGCTGCAAATTCTCATGTTTTCTAAACTCTGCTGTTGCATCCTTTTCACCCGTCAAATGTAGGAAACAAAATTTTGCTTCTGGTATTTATCTTCACGGAGAAAATAACTCATCTAATTGATATGATAATTGTCATTTTCTGTGTGAAGCTAAACATGATTTAGAACTTTGTTGGCTTGAAACTGTTACTTGGCTTTGTGGATTTACTTCCCTTTAGCAATATTAAGAATCAGAACGATGCTTTACCAATGAGGCATCTAATGATTTTACAAAGATATTTTTTTGACAGAACGTGCCGGAGCAGAAGTTGTAGAGTGTGCATGCGTTATTGAATTACCGGATTTGAAGGTGACTACATACAGTACTATCCTTTCTTCCTATCATGAACGTTGTATTTAAAAAATTGGTAGACTGGCAATCGGTATTAGGATTCTAATCTCTCTTTAATCTCCCCATTCTAATGAAAACGTCTCTTTAAAGACTTTAATAGTTGAGTTTTAGTATCTGCAATATATATATATATATATATATATATATTTTTTTTTTAATTATTAAACAGACTCTGAAGCATAAGCATTTCTTGAAGTATCTGATTAATAATGATTCAATGTTACTGGGTTGTGCAGGGTCGCGAGCGATTGAATGGGAAGCCATTGTACGTGCTGGTGGAGTCGCATTAACGGTTGCAGACATGAATATCCTGCAAAATGGTGGTTACTTCTCAGCTGGAATATGGTATAGTTTAAGCCTCATTGTTTCCATGATTAGTGAATTTTGAGAAACAATGATGGCTGAGAATTTCAGATCCTTATTTTTACCTACTAGTTTAGAAACATTAATTCTATGTCAAGGAAAATGTTTAAAGGAATTTCTTTTATTTTTATTTTTTTTGGTCCTCTTTCATTATAAGTCAATTTCTGTTAACCATCCTGTGTCTGAGTTTTGGTTGAAAATTACAAAACAACCGTCACAAAATTATATTAAATTCGTACTCTTTATTAGATTATTATTTATTTTTTCTTATTATTTAATGCATAAAACGTTTTAGGAGATAAAATACTAAACACTAGATGATTTTGATTCTATTATAATTTTCTAAATCTGTGGGCCTCGGCCATCGTGGTCATCTTCATTCAGTTTTTTTTTTCTTTTCTTTTTTTATTTTAAATTGGTTATTTATTGATGTTAATGACACAAAAATTTATTCTATATGATAACAATTTGATTTTACGGGTTGTCATTAAAGTTCGACTTGCACTGTAATGTTCTTAGCAGCTTCAGGAATATCTAAAAATAAAGAAATTCTGGTAGTGCTTCTAACGAGATAAATTTTCGACGGTTAAGTCAGTAAAGATCTTAAAAAATATTAAATTATTATAAATAATAGTATATACAAATATTTTTTTAACTCATTCCATTTTTAAAATTACAAGTATTGGAACTAATATTTTTGAACAAAATATCAATTGATTTTAAAGAATAAAAAATTATGAAATTAAAAATGAATAAGTTTTTTTTTTGAGCAAAAAAAAATAAATAAGTTATAACATGCAAAACTGGAAAAGTTACTATCTCCAGTTATATATATGCTGCTATATTAAATATGTTTATATATATATATATATGTTTGATGATTTTAGAAGAGAAAAAACTGTTTTAAAAAAATACATAACAAAAAACTAAAAATAAATTTTGGTTTTTAAAAACTATAATTTTTTGAGATACATTATTTTAATTAGGTTGATTTTATTATTTTGATATTGAAAATCTATGAAATAAAATTGATAGAATTTGTTACATTTAGGGGCGAGAAAAAAAACCGAAAACATGGTTAACTGTAAAATCGGCTCAAAATCGATCCGATGAATTCAGTTATAGTTTTTAATTTTTATATTTTTGATTAATGACTACGGTTTAGATTTTTAAGTACCAGTTTATATATATATATCTTTATTTTTTTTCTCTAAAATTTACATAAAATAATACTTTAAAATATATTTAAAATATATTTTTATTTTTATACCTTAATTTTTTGTATTTTCCTATACAATTTATATAATACTTTAAACTAAATTTATATTATATCATTCTCTTTAATTATATAGCAATATTTATATATTGTATTCAATTTATTTATATATATTTTTTTTATGATATATTGATGTTCATATTTTATTTAATAGCATTTAATTACATTATTATCTAAAATTTTATTTGACTTACAATCAAACATAGTAATTTTCAATAAATATAGAATTTATTTTATAATATTAGCTATTAATTTATAAAGTATAAATTTTGGCTAGTAAATTATGTTTATTTCGTAATTTTTATATTAAATTACTTTACATATTGAAAATTGAATTGAATTTTAACTAATTTTCTTATATAATTTTATATTATAAATTTTAATGGTTAACCAAAAAATATTGGTTAATCAAACCAAAAAATCGAAATCGATGGATTGATTAACCGAATATAACGGACTGGTTAATGATTAGTAATTTTAAAAAATCGATATTTATGGGGTGGTTAATTTTTTTTTAGGTACACCTCTATTTGTATCTATATATAGATATTTATTATAATTACTTAATTTATGCTATAAAAATGAATAAATGGATTTTTTCATTTTGATTTGGTTTGGTTAGATGATTTGATCTATTCATTTGGTAGTATTTGGGAAGCATATTGGCCGAATTGCACACTTTCTACTATAGAAATAGTAAAGTCATAAGAGTAAACATACCATGCATGTGGGCTACAATATTGTTAAGCTTCAAATCGAAATCGTTGATTGTGTTTAAATGAAGTTGTAAGAAGAAATTCTTTTTTATTGAGATTGGATTTACGAATTGGATTAAAAAAAAATTGTTTTGAAATGGATTTTATTATTTAATTTTATGGTAGAATAGTGAGGCTAAGGTATAGGATTAAGAATAGGGATAACTATAGAATAGAATGGAATTTAGGTTTGAAGTTTCAATCGAAGAAGGTGACTTTATACCATCTCATGATCTATCTATCTGCCTTTCATTGTCTCCCAAGGGAAGTTATTCTTATTAATTTCTAAATATACACATTTTTCTCTTCTATGCCATTTGTCTCTTTACATTTTGTGGCTCCTTTAATTTATCATTTTATTAACAACATAAGGAATTATTTTCTTTTTCTGTTTACACTCATACTGCACAAATATTTTTCCACTTCCGCCTTAAATTAATTCCCATCATAACGACTTGCAATACACCTGACTCTTGCATTAGTTCAATTCAATTTTTGTTTTTTAATTACTGTTTTTCAAGCTTTCATTAGTTCAATTCAAACCAAATCCCTTAATTTTTCGGTTCATAAAATTCAAACTCGAAAATTTACTTAAAAAAAATAAATATTAAATCATTTGAGTGCTACTAATTAAACTTGACTAACAAAATCAAAAATATATAAATGTAGAAAGCATTACTAATATAAGTTTAGGACCTAAAATATGTCACTAATTTGTTTTATTGCTTCTTATGCACTTTTAAGTTTTTTTTTTAAAATTATTATTATTATAAAAAGGTTTTCTGGTTTGGTGAGTTCATATGTATTATGCGAATGGCAATAATTATTTTTATTAAAGTAAAAAAGCAAAATTTTTTAATGAAAAGTTTTTTGGTTCGACCTATTAAATGTTAGCACTTATAAGTTAACAGGTGGTTAATGCTAACAAATGCTAATTATTGATGTTTTCGGTTGCCATATTTTGTAGAGAAGTTACTTGGTTTATAGTTCTCTTTATTACATCATAATTATGTTCCAAATTTAACAGATGATTAATATATAAGAATGGTATAATTGGCATAATTTCAAATGTGTTTAAGCAAAGTTTTGTGGCAGACTGAATAAAGTGTTGTTTGAAAAGATATATTCTTCCGCTTTAAATTTCATTTGGCAAAAGCCAAAAGGATAAGTAAAAGACGGGGAAAGTATAATTATCAACTACGAAAATCTACAAGTAAAGTTAATAATATATATATATATATCTACATGTTGTTTATATCCATAACACCTCAAATAAATTTGATAAATACGGACCATGAGGTTAAAAAGAGTATTTTTGTGTGATATTCTAATATATCAAAAGGATATGTATTTATGGGTGAACAAGCAAATGGCTCAGTAATAAAATCTGAATCATGAGACATCATATTTTTGAAAAATAAGTTTCCTAAGTTGGGCGAATTAAGTTGAGACTTTACTTTTATGAAACTCAAAAAGGTGAACTAATCAAATCTCTTCATCCGAGTAGGAGGAAAATTGAAAAAGAAAGTCAAAACTCTCTTCTCAACGGTCTGGATATTCGGGATTCGTTCTACAGTGGAAGGACGAGCATGCCTAACTCCAGTAGGAGTATGGATGTAATGCCTGCTCTTATTACCATTTAAAATACTTATTATTTTATTAAATTACTTGCACAAAATACATTTATATAACTGGCACACATACATTTAAAGTACAAATACAACATAGTTCATTATATACATGTTCAAATCTTTTACATTATACATCTACAACAATAAATATTACATTATCAAAGTTAACTCTCACTTGACATCCTTCTAGTGGCCTGCAGATGTTGACTCTAGCAAAAGCACTTTCTCACCTTGAGTACCTACACAGAAAAACAACCGTGCTGAGCAATGGCTCAGTAGGGAGTAAACAGTACACTTGACTTCTTATCGAAGTCGCAACTACAAATAATATAACATGCCAATACATATAACATAATAACATGTCACTCTTAATACATGTAATAATCACATTCAATAACAATTAGACACTCAATAACAATCACAATACAATATTTCACTTGCACTTTAATATTCACTATTCGGACACTTTCATTGCCTGAATTCTCATAAATGGTGGATACGGTACAAACATTAGATATTGTACTAGAGACATAAAAGTCTCGGTTCACTAGATACCAAAAGGTATCAAGCACTACACTAGATACCAAAAGGTAACAAACACTACACTAGTAACCTTTTGGTGACATCACTAGCAGCTGCAATCACTATCCCCTTTATAGGCATGCCTATCTATCAACTACTATGTGAAATTCAGGTTTACAAGTAGTCTTTAATCACTCAAGTTATCACACTTGATACAACTAGCTTCATAGAGATAACACATCAAATAAAGCATGTCACAAAACCACTAAACAATAACTTATTCACTTAAACTTCAAATACATTTAACATTAACATTAATATAAGTATGATTTGTCATGCAATTAGTAACATTAAACTTACAATTTATCATGTTCACTTTCATTCATTACGTGTACATTTTATTGCATATTTTTAGAAACATAACATTGACACATGCCATAGATCATTCCTTTATTTCACTAAATCATGCCATTCATGTTTACTCATATTCATTTATTGTAAAAATTCTTATGCAGTAAGACTTAGTATATGTTTAACTCTACTTCATTAGTTTACTATATTTTACACTCATTTCATATCATTTCTTATTCTTATTTTGACACTTAAAACACTCTAAAAGCATTTAGGAAGGCTTAGACATACTTTAATAACAATTTAAGACTTTAAAATCAAGTTTAAGAAAAACAGGGTAGGGTCACGGTTACTACTAAATTCATGGTAACTGTGACCTAGTTGCACTCTCGGGTCTGGACTACGCCAAACTATCTCACGATCATTACCGAATAAATAATAACCGTGTTCTATACTTTTTAAAGGGGTCATGGTTACTATGAAATGCTTAGTAACCGTGAGGTAGGTCATCTATAGGTTCTGGATTGAAAAATGGGGTACCTCACGGTTACTATGAAAATCCTAGTAACCGTGAGGACCAAATCGCTCAGAGATAGATTTTCGGTCTCGACTTGTAAGCCGTTTTTGACAAAGAAAACATCATTTTCAGGAAAAATTATCTGCTATAAAGTTGTTACACTATGTTTCTAGTTTCTAAAACATAAAAAATCACTCAAATCAGACTTCTAAATCTCACGTTATTCACTAAAAACCGAAGAATGCTCACTTGGGACGGACAGCAGGGGTCTGTCCACTTCAAGCTTATTTTCGGGCACTATAAGGACAGATTTAGGTCCCGGTTTCTTCTACAAAGTTTTAGAGCTATGTCTTAAATTTAATTTCCAACTAAAATCACCTCAATCCACCATCTACATTTTTACTAAGACTGGTTCAAGTGACACTTATGCAGATTTTCACTATAGGATACTTTAATACACAAGCTATGTTTTTCATGCATCTAATCATCATTCAAGAGCTCTACTATCAATAACAGAACATCTATGACACATAAATCAATTTTAAATCAATAAAATAGATAACAAAGAAAAAGAAAAACTCCCAAACCTCTTTACAAGCTTCACTCCTTTCTTCCTCCTTTTCCTTGCTCTCTCTCTTTCTCTTTTGCTCTTCTTTTATTTCCATGAGATAAATCACATACACAAACATCTATTTAGATCCTTAAATTCAATATCTATCTTCAAGAAACATAAGAATAAAAGGTAATAAAATTGTTACCTTAAAATAGACAAACCCTAAATTCTTTCTCTACCTTCTTTAAGACACCATATACATGTGTTTTGAGAGAGTGAAGATGAGTAAAAGAGCAGAATTTCTGTGTTTAAGGACTCCCTCTTTGGCCGGCCACAACATTCCCTTTTTTATACCATGATATCTCACCATTTCTCATGAGATTTCATGAGTTTTCTAGAGTGGCACACTTGCCTTAATCCTATTGGCCACTATTTTCTTTGCAACATACTACTTCTTCTTTCTTTATTTCAAATTTCACCACAATTCTTTTACTTTATACTTTCAATTAAGCCCTCAATGTCACATTTTCTCTAATTTGTACACTTATTCCATTTCATTTAATTCCTTTCATGTCCTTTTCTATATTTTCAATGCATATCTCCTCATTTTACCTTTAATATATACATCAAACATACCCGATTACTCTTAGGGTATACTGCAGGGCCTTACATTTCTCTCCCCCTTAAAGAATTTCGTCCTCGAAATTCTCCCTGTACCACTTGTCAAACATCATCACTTGCATTCCAATAGCTCTAACTTAATCAAACTCTATTCAATACTATCTCTTCCTGTTTCTCGTATTCTATACTTTATCATGTTTATATTCAATCTAACTTCATCTCTTTATAACTGGACTCATCTCTCACTATCCTATCATCACTTCACTCAGCGTATATCCTGTCAGTTTTCCTTTCAATTGGGGCCTTTGCATGTAATCTGATGCTTTTCATGACTTTATAAATAATGCTAATGCAATGTGGGGGAAAAATGATAGGATGCAATTGTATGTTTTCATGTATCATGTATGTTTGCCCTATCCCATGCTATAACATGTGTAATCAATTGCCCAAATTGTTAAGGAATTACTGATAGATACACATAACACCAAATCCAATCTGAATCCACTTCCATATCAAATTTACTTAGGGGCTATCGCACTCTACTATCTATCAAATACAGAGACATCTACATTAATCCTTACACTAACACTGGACTGTCTATACTTCCACTAAGATCCAATTCCATATGTACACTAAACAAGACAACATCTGCTTGAAGGCCACAACACTACACAGACACACATATCTAATCTATATATTCACTAACATCTTATTGTCCAGAATCGCCTAAACCTTTGCTCTGATACCACAATATAATGCCCGCTCTTATTACCATTTAAAATACTTATTATTTTATTAAATTACTTGCACAAAATACATTTATATAACTGGCACACATACATTTAAAGTACAAATACAACATAGTTCATTATATACATGTTCAAATCTTTTACATTATACATCTACAACAATAAATATTACATTATCAAAGTTAACTCTCACTTGACATCCTTCTAGTGGCCTGCAGATGTTGACTCTAGCAAAAGCACTTTCTCACCTTGAGTACCTACACGGGAAAACATCCGTGCTGAGCAATGGCTCAGTGGGGAGTAAACAGTACACTTGACTTCTTATCGAAGTCGCAACTACAAATAATATAAAATGCCAATACATATAACATAATAACATGTCACTCTTAATACATGTAATAATCACATTCAATAACAATTAGACACTCAATAACAATCACAATACAATATTTCACTTGCACTTCAATATTCACTATTCGGATCACTTTCATTGCCTGAATTCTCATAAATGGTGGATACGGTACAAGCATTAGATATTGCACTAGAGACATAAAAGTTTCGGTTCACTAGATATCAAAAGGTATCAAACACTACACTAGTCACCTTTTGGTGACATGACTAGCAGCTGCAATCACTATCCCCTTTATAGGCATGCCTATCTATCCACTACTATGTAAAATTTAGGCTTACAAGTAGTCTTTAATCACTCAAGTTATCACACTTGATACAACTAGCTTCATAGAGATAACACATCAAATAAAGCATGCAACAAAACCACTAAACAATAACTTATTCACTTAAACTTCAAATACATTTAACATTAACATTAATATAAGTATGATTTGTCATGCAATTAGTAACATTAAACTCACAATTTATCATGTTCACTTTCATTCATTACGTGTATATTTTATTGCATATTTTTAGAAACATAACATTGACACATGCCATAGATCATGCCTTTATTTCACTAAATCATGCCATTCATGTTCACTCATATTCATTTATTGTAAAAATTCTTATGCAGTAAGACTTAGTATATGTTTAACTCTACTTCATTAATTTACTATATTTTACACTCATTTCATATCATTTCTTATTCTTATTTTGACACTTAAAACACTCTAAAAGCATTTAGAAAGGCTTAGACATACTTTAATAACAATTTGAGACTTTAAAATCAAGTTTAAGAAAAACAGGGTAGGGTCACGGTTACTACTAAATTAATGGTAACCGTGACCTAGTTGCACTCTCGGGTTTGGACTATGCCAAACTACCTCACGGTCATTACCGAATAAGTACTAACCGTGTTCTATACTTTTTAAAGGGGTCATGGTTACTATGAAATGCTTAGTAACCGTGAGTTAGGTCATCTATAGGTTCTAGATTGAAAAATGGGGTACCTCACGGTTACTATGAAAAGCCTAGTAACCGTGAGGACCAAATCGCTCAGAGACAGATTTTTGGTCTCGACTTGTAAGCCGTTTTTGACCAAGAAAACATCATTTTCAGGAAAAATTGTCTGCTATAAAGTTGTTACACTATGTTTCTATTTTCTAAAACATCAAAAATCACTCAAATCAGACTTCTAAATCTCACGTTATTCACTAAAAACCGAAGAATGCTCACTTGGGATGGACAGCAGGGGTCTGTCCACTTCAAGCTTATTTTCGGGCACTATAGGGACAGATTTAGGTCCCGGTTTCTTCTACAAAGTTTTAGAGCTATGTCTTAAATTTAATTTCCAACTAAAATCACCTCAATCCACCATCTACAGATAGAGTTATGCAATTTTTACTAAAACTGGTTCAAGTGACACTTATGCAGATTTTCACTATAGGATACTTTAATACACAAGCTATGTTTTTCATGCATCTAATCATCATTCAAGAGCTCTACCATCAATAAAAGAACATCTATGACACATAAATAAATTTTAAATCAATAAAATAGATAATAAAGAAAAAGAAAAACTCCCAAACCTCTTTACAAGCTTCACTCCTTTCTTCCTCCTTTTCCTTGCTCTCTCTCTCTTTCTCTTTTGCTCTTCTTTTATTTCCATGAGATAAATCACATACACAAACATCTATTTAGATCCTTAAATTCAATATCTATCTTCAAGAAACATAAGAATAAAAGGTAATAAAATTGTTACCTTAAAATAGACAAACCCTAAATTCTTTCTCTACCTTCTTTAAGACACCATATACATGTGTTTTGAGAGAGTGAAGATGAGTAAAAGAGCAGAATTTCTGAGTTTAAGGACTCCTTCTTTGGCCGGCCACAACATTCCCTTTTTTTATACCATGATATCTCACCATTTCTCATGAGATTTCATGAGTTTTCTAAAGTGGCACACTTGCCTTAATCCTATTGGCCACTATTTTCTTTGCAACATACTACTTCTTCTTTCTTTATTTCAAATTTCACCATAATTCTTTTACTTTATACTTTCAATTAAGCCCTCAATGTCACATTTTCTCTAATTTGTACACTTATTCCATTTCATTTAATTCCTTTCATGTCCTTTTCTATATTTTCAATGCATATCTCCTCATTTTACCTTTAATATATATATCAAACATACCCGATTACTCTTAGGGTATACTGCAGGGCCTTACAATGGATATTCATGATCTTTATTTGAGTGGAAGCGTAGAGCTTAATTTCAGTGGGAGCATTCCGAACTGTGATGAATATATAAGACATGTTTATCAATAATTGGAATTACAAAAAATCTAAAAGAAAAAGTGTTTAATGTCGATGATTTTTTATTTATCCCACAAGAATGCCCAGCAAAAGATAAATGGATTAAGGCAATAGAAGAAGTAATGGCTTTCATGAGATCGAACCATGTTTAGGAACTGGTTGATCTACCTGAAGGACACAAACCAATTGGGAATAAGTGGGTTCTCAAAATAAAGCAAAAAGTTGATGGTAGTATCGAAAGATACAATGCTCGACTAGTTGCTAAGGGGTTTACACAATAGGAAGGAATTGACTATGAGAAGACTTTTTCACTTATTGTTAGATTTACATCAATAAGGTTAATTCTAACCTTGAAAGCTAGTTTGGACCTAGAGCTACATCAAATAGATGTAAAGACTATTTTTCTCATTAAAAAAGGCAGCGGACATAATGTTTGCCGATTGATGAGATGAATCTATAGCCTAAAGTAGTTTTCGAGACAATGGTATTTGAGATTTCATAAAGCAATCATATCAAATGAGTTCAACATACTTGATGAAGACCATTATGTTTATCACAAAAGCTCTAAAGATAAATTTGTCATTTTGACTTGGTATGTAGATGACATACTGATACTAAAAAATGACATAAAGTACATAAATTTTATCAAAGATTGGTTATGATCCAACTTTGAGTTGAAAGATATGGGTTAAGCAGATTATATCCTTGGAGTTAAGATTTCAAGAGATCGCTTAAGAAGAGGTTGTTGTCATTGTCTTAAGAGACATACATTAACAAAGTTCTTGAACGATTTAATATGTAAAATTGTAAACCCATTGACAATCCCATTACGAAGAATTAGTTTTTTAGCAAAAATATGTGTCCTAAGACAAATGAGCAGATTGAACATATGAGGAAAGTTCAGTATGCCAGTGCCATGGGTAGTCTGATGTACACAATATTGTGTACCAGACATAATATATGCTATGTTGTGGGCATAGTAAATAGATATCAGTCTAACCCAGACAAAGCACATTGGAAAGCAGTAAAAAGAATACTTATATATCTTAAAGGTATCGCAACTTATTCTCTTTATTATTTTTTAATGAAATGATCTGTAATTGAGAGAATATTCAGATGTTGATTGGGAAAGTGATGTGGATGAGTGAAAATTCACTTCAAGTTATGTATTCTTGTTTGGCAAGGATGTCATTTAGTGGAGTAGCAAGAAACAAATCTTTGTAACCCATCAACATTGAAAGCTGAATTTGTTGCTTTTTCAACTGCAATACAAGAGGTAGTTTTTGTTGAAACGGTTTGTGAACCATTTGGCATTAATTGCCTTAGAGGAACCAGTGATAGTCTATGGTGACAAACAATCATTGATGGATGTATCAACATTAGGTTTCAATAAATTAAAGATATTATTGTATTAGGAGAACTGAACTTATAGTATATTTCCTCGCTGGATGTGATTGCAAATCTATTAACAAAACCTGTATTGAGAGATGTGTTTTGAGAGACACATTAGATCTCAAAGGTTGCGTAGGATTTGACTTGTACTGTTTATGTAATCCCTTAACATTATTATTTATGAATAATAATAAAGTTCATTATTTGGCAATACATGAGTGTGAATGTTTATATGTAAACATTTACTGTTATTTATTATATGATTGAGTATATCGGACAGAGAAGTAGCCTACTCACACGAGTGTTTACCTTAATTTTGATAATGAGTTGACAAAAATTAAGATGAGGCGATTTTTGAACACGAAGTGAATTTCGAGAACCTGTTCAAAATAAAAGTACCATCTTGCAGAAATTACAAGATGAGTCTTGTTAAGGTGCGAAATAAAGACATACATAAGGTTGTGTGCTTTGGATTGATATCTAAATTGAATTAAGTATAATCTTATGATAAGTTAAACGTAACTATCATGTTCTGTCTTAAAAATCAGAAGTATTTCTAAAGTGGGAGAACTAAAGTTGAATGTTTCAGTGCATTACAACCTTACGCTTCTGTATGGTATTAAATAATGATAAGATATGCATTCCTTTAAGGGAAAAAAAGAACACCATAACACATGTATCATACCATGTGTGCTTGAGTTGACCAAGGGAAGGAAATTTTATGTGAATGATCTCAAATTTTTCTTAGTGTGAGATCCTAATTTTCCGACACTCAAGACTCTTAACATATACCTGAAGTATAGTTTAGTGTGGTTAGCTTAGTTAGTCTCCAAAGGGTTATGAAAAAATTTCAACCCGACGGATCTAACTAGAAAAACGAGTTGGACTATGATGAAAGGTAAATAGAAAAAGGAGAATATATTTTTTGATCACATTTGGTAGTTTCGTGGTTCACCGATATACCTATTGTAGTCTTTATAAGTAAAGACACAATAGTGAACACAAAAATTATTTTTATGAGATCATGAGATAAAACAACGAATGTGAGAAAATTATCTAAGGTTTGGCATACAATTGTGAGAAGATCTTGTTTCTCGAGACGCTATATATCCCTAACAGGTGTATAGCATTAGTGTTCTCGATATATGCCGGTCACACGAACTATCTTCCTGTATGATAGGAGAGAATGACTGAAAATTATTTCGTCATGTGCGAGTGAGAGATGAAGGAGTTTGGGATACGCCCATGACTCACGAGATGATAAATTGATCTCGATATAGTAGAGATAATATCGGAACAGAAAATAATTTATATGAAATTAGTTCCATATTGGTTTTTCCCTTGATTAGGGAATCTACCATTTATGTGTGCATTAATATGGACAATTACATATTAATTTCGTAACTGTCATATTTATTATTTCCTTATTAATATTGTAATTGCCAATTTAATTCATCATTATTAAGAAAATTAAGTATTTCTTAATTAGAGCCCTATATAAGAGCTTAGTTTCTTCATTTGAAAGAGGGGAGAAAACTTAAAGATACTGAAACTCTGTCAGTTTGTCTTCTTGCATATTTTTTTTTGTCTAAATGATTTTTAGTTCGTGGATCTATACTTTCATCCCGTAGTTCGTGACACGTGAGTGATAGACTTTGTCGGTAACGTGAAATAATCGATTTCTGCTTTCGCTTCAACAATCTGCGATTCAAAATGTATTTATATCTACTTCTCGCAATATAATTTTCTTACACATGGTCATATTTGTAGTAAAATATTCATTAAAAAAACAGCTTAAAGGGTAAGTCAATACTTCACTTTTATTTTAATTTATTTTTTGGAAATATTAACCGACTTTATGAAAAACTTCAAATATAATAACATTTATCATTAATAATTGGAAAGTTTATAATTTCTATATATGTGGCAGTTATTAATGAATAGAATTAAGTATGATGATGTTTAAATTTTTATACATATACGATTAAAGGGAGAGTTTGGCTTAGATTTAAAGTTATGTATGATCGAGTACGAGTCTCCTCATACTTCTTGAAAAAAAAAAAATAAATAAATAAAGTATTACAATTTATTTGGTTTTTATTTATAAATATGGAGTGTTTGCCCTCAACTTTTTGAATCTAAAACAAAGACACCAAATATTAGATGCCTTTTCCAATTGAATCATTACAAACAATCAGCCTTTCAGGAAACCCAAGATTTTCCTTTGTCATTATCATCATTCGTATAGGTTCAATGTTACCGTTAAATAACAAAAACTAGAAATCAAATTACCAATATCATTACTCTATCATATTAATTTTACCAAAAAAAATTGTCATATAATTATTAATTCAGTTATATATATGGGTAAGTTTCAACTATTGAAACTAACACAGAATGAATTTTTTTTCTGCCTTTGAATCTGGTATTTAATCCGACACTTCTAAATTCATATAATTGATTAATCTAAATTCGGATAGTGTTAAATTTATAATTTAAAGAAAATAAATTTGAAATTTAAAAAATTGATCGGGAAAATCAATCTTATTAACATAATAATTTTGTCCTCTTCCAAAATTTCATAGGATACTCTTACTCATTAATGTGCTATTGGAATAAATTTTTAAATAATATATTAATAATAAATATGCTGGCATATATATTGCTAAAAAAACAAGTGAGCATACATGCATAAATATTTTAGGAAATGTATCCTTTATGTTGTGTCAAAAGTAATTTGTTTTAGCTTCCAAAATCTAATTCAAACTTAATCTTTTTGTCCTAACATTTAATATTCGATTAAAAATACAAAAAAAAAAATTAAATTCAAATTTTTTGAATAATATTTTCTTGTAATTCAATACTTTAATAAAAAAAATGATTCAAACCTAATCGCATTTGAACTAATTAAGGCAGTCTTAATCATAATAATGATTTTCTGTGGTGGCTTATGACTTCTTTTGTTTTTTTGACAAAAACCGTTACTGGAAGCTTGATTAGGAAAAGATCAAAAGGATGTAAAATTAATTAATGCACAATATACAAAAGTATAGTGATTAAGAAAAGCATTTATCAACCCAATTTTTCCTCTTAAAACATACAAAAATACTACCGACCTTCAAAATGTTGCAAATCGACAAGGAAAGAAAATTTGTGTTGATAAATGTGAAACGAAAACATTCTCAAAGAAATTAAAATAAAATATAAAAGACAAAAAAATAATAATAATAGCAAAAATAATTTCCACGTATTTTTACAATTTATAGATAATAAGAAAGCAAGGTAGCACCGCATGACGGTCAAACACCAGCAACTCGCCATTTCCCCCGCCCACCGAGTCAAACCCGACCCGCCCATCCAGCAACGAATCAAATTCTATTTGCTTCGAAACCCGACCTGCTATTACCCGACATACTAGCACCGCCCTTCGTCCACTACCGCCACCAGCACTCTCATGTGCCGGCCCGCTCCCGGAAAAAGTGCAAATAGCAGCTCCTTTTATGCCGGGAAAAATCCACGCGCCGCCACGTGCCTCATGAACTCCACCAGTGGGGCCCAAGCAGTAGAACCGCATCATCTCATTCCCGTCCGCGACGCACCGGGCATTCTCCTCCCACGTGCTCCCACCGGATAACGCAGCTCGGGTTTTAACCATCTCGCGATACTCTTCGAACCGGGATATCTTTCTGGACCCGTTATGGACTTTGAAGATCATCTCGATCCGACCCGGGAAAGACTTGTTACTCCAACTTGTGTGAAAGATAATTTCTACCACATTACGCGAAGGGTGGCCATCGGGAACCTCCGTCAAGGCGGGGTAAAGCGGGTCTGGGTTACGGGTAGAATGAGAACGAGAAGGAGGAGCAGAAATGGATTCGGGTTTGGGTTTGGTGATAGATTTTTGTGGGTTATGTCGTTGATGGTGGTGCTTTGTGGGTTTTTGCTGGCGGGTAGCGGTGGCGGTTTCAATTACGTCTTTGATGCTTTGAGAGCTCTTTCTGCAACTGGAACTGGGTATTAAATATTTGGGATTGGGGCTAAAAACATCTTCTACAGCTTTTGATTTGCATTGCAATGACTTCATCCAACCGGTCGCCATTAAGATAAAGCTTCCGCTCTCTGAAAACTCTGATTAAAGATATCTATTTCTTTTTCTTCATCAAGTTCTTGACTTTCTCTCTCTAGAACATGGCAGTTTCAATTTCAATTGTGCTCTCATTTTCCTTTTCTTGAAAAGAATTTCTCTTTTTCCCCTTTTGCCAGTTCTCTCTCTCTCTCTCTGGGTTTTATGTAACGCTGTTAAAGACTGGCATGGAGGAACATGGCGCGATATTAAATGGGCTGCACTATGTGGGTACTTGGGAAATGACCGTAATGCCACTGCTAATCATAAGCTGCCTCTTGAAATTACACGTCTATAATTGCCAACACAGATTTTACGTCTGTTTCTTGCATGAGCGAAGGGTAAATGAAAAAAAGACCCTTTTTAATCCTAATAAAAATTGATATTTACGGCTGCATGATGTTGCTGTAACTTAAACAATCAAAATGCAATCAAATTACTTAATAAGTTATGGCTGGCTAATAAGAAGACTTAATTCGACGGTTTGAGAATCTTTTATTTCATAATTACGAATTTAACAGGTTCTTGAAATAAAATTACCGTTAACATTAATGACATTCTTTTGAAAGAGTAAAGATGTTGAAATTAGAAGTCGGTTTATAGTTTGTAATTTTATATTATAGCTTCCTAAAAATTGAAAACTTAATAAAATGCTTTTGTTTTGGAATAAGAAGATGATTCACGCCACTAGCTCCAAAAGATAAAATGAAAGAAAAGAGAATTATTGAGCAGCCATTATCTCAAAAGGAAAAGTAAAAATATAATGGAGAAGATCATGTATGGTAATCATAATTATTTTTCACATTTTCTTTTTTGAAAAAAGGCTCATATTTCTTGTTTTAAAGTACATCGTCAATTTAAAAAAAAAAAAAACTACATTATGCGATTCTCACTGATGAAAAGGCTAGTGAAAGGAAGTTTCTATGATAACTTTGTTTCATTTATATAAAGTATAATTTATTTTATAAATTACTTGTTCAATACGATTGCATTAATGGAAGATAAAATTACAATAATCAAAATTTCAAAAAATTCACCCTAGTAAAAAAATAATTTGGAAATATAAATACAATTTATCCAGTTTGGAAGGTAAATTATGAGCCAAATATCTTCAATATGCATGACTCATTCAATAGCGAAAAAAACAATGAACCGTGAACAATAACGTGAACGAAAAAAACAACGACGAAGTATTAATTGGAGACAAATTGTCGCATATATAGTCCGCCAGGAAAATAATATTTTATTTTACTTAAAAAAAAAAAGTAATTTCCTCTGCAAATTTAATTAAAGTCAACGGAAATAATGTAGCTTTATTTTATTTTATTTTATCAGAATTTCCAGTTTTGTCATTTTTGGTCACGAACTATGTCCCGTAATTAATCCTTATTGCCATTTGGTTTTCTATTTGTTAGAATTTAAACCCACGAGTTATCTGTCAGCGTACCATCAGTCTGGCAGAATAATTTAAAAAAATATAGAAAAAAACTTAATAATATTTGCATTAAATTAGTAAGTTGGTCAAGCAATCGATTGAGTCAAGTCATTTTCCAATAAAGGCTGTAGAGAGAAATTTCTGCCATCCATTTAATTTAATTTATGTTTTATTTTGAATGCTATAATTAATGGCTTTGTTGCTCCTTCAAATCAAAGTTACCACAACAATAAACATTACCGCATGCTATAGGTGAGGCTGAAGTTTCACTTCAACAGTACAACGTACCCTATGCCTTCCATGCATCAATAAGCTAGTTTAGTTTCTTCTAAATTCACATCGAAAATTCCCCAAATTAAATTTCAATATCTATTTCTTCCATTTTTTTTATATGAAAAAAAGAGAGCGACGAGACATTTCATTATATTAATGTAAACTTTACTATTAGAATGTTCCATTGAAGACAATTTTATTTGTTTTTAATTTATTATTTAAACCAGTAGCAAACACTGTGTGATAATCTTTGTTTGAATTTCTGGGAAACAAAGAAAAATAATATAAGAAAACCAAAAGTTGGATGGTTAGTGTATAAAGAAAGGTTATAAGTTGGAAATACAGAGGGAGTTGGTCCTTTAACAAAACTAACCATTATCAATTACCACAATGCTAACAAAGTTGACAAGTAAAAATAATTAAGGTAGCATAATTAATTTTTATAAAGGATGAAAGATTGAATACTACTCATGCTCAAACAAAAAGATTATCGTTGACCCACAAAAAAAAGGGTTATTAGGAAGACATCTACTCTCTTTTTTTATTATTATTGTTATTCTTCTTCAAATTAAGAATGAATTTGCTTACGTGGAAACTGATGAGGGCCCTCCATATGCAAAATCTCAATAATATAATTTAGTAATATAAATCAATAGCATGCGATGGGAATCCTTGTATTATTCAAAGCCCGATTTTGCCCATCAAGAAACATCATAATTCGGGCTGTTTCTGTAATTGTAAGTGGTTTATTTTTTTAGCATATCTTGAATTCTTGGTATAATTAAATACATATTGTAAGAGAGATGAAAGAGGGAATAGAAGAATTAAAAAGAGAATGGAAACTGGCAGAGAGAATGCATATAAAAAAGCACTGAAATTAAAACTAGTAAAGAGACCATTTCTCCACCACGCTTTATCTATTCTTAATGGAATTTTTAATGTGGTAGTGTCTACCCATTATTAGTTAGTAAGTCGCTATTAATACTAACAAAGTTTGGTGGTCATTGCAGTTACATTAGGAGCCGACAGCATTGATAAGTGTAAAAAACCCTAGCAAATACAAATTCTATTTTATAAACAAACCATCTTTTTCCCATACCAAACAATTCTATAAATCTTTTGCATAGCTGATAGATATGGACAACCCATCTCATAGTTCCAATAGCCTCACTTATTAGATATAACAAGTGCCATTACGTACATTAATTTTATAGCATTAGACTCCTCTCTAAATTTATGATATTTTTTATAATTCAACTCTAACAAGTCTTTACATTTTAGTCATTGAGAAATTAAGTTCGAGCCCACAATCTCTTTTCTTTTTCATATTAAAAGAAAGAAAAGAAAACTCAACCCTAATGAAAAGGATATTAATCAAGAAAATGGTGTTTTGAAGTCAACAATGTCGATTTTCTTTTTTCAAGCTTAAATAATTACAAATTTGAATTCCTGACAGTAATATTAATACTTATATAATGACTGATTAATAAATTTAAGTTTGCCTAAGAAAAAGTGAAGGTTGAAAAGAAAAAAATGTACTCCGGGTTGGAGGAGGAGTAATGGTGGTGGGGCTGAGGGATTGTTTGCCAGCCTTTGGCCTCACGCCTGAAGAATCTAATATATTTTAACTCCGGGAACTGCGTTCCAATTGGCGTGCTTATTTTTTAACGGAACCCAAAAAATCTTTTACTTTCATAACTTTCACCACCTTCTATTTCAACTTGAAACTTTAAATAGGATTACGATAACCCAATTTAGATAAAGATTTTCCTTATGATTCTTTTTTAAAAAATTAATCTAATTAAGAGAACAACTCTCTTAGCAAGCAAAGCAGTTCCGTGGAATGAGCTGTTTTCTTGAAGTACAATTTATATATTTAGAAAAATAATTAAAAAAAAATAAAAGTAAACCCTATGCCTGCAAAATTCTTCTAATGGACTAGGAACAAAATAGCTTGTTAGATGATCCTCCGGATGGTCTTACAAAGTGGCTTTGTCATGATAATTATGGTTTTACGTATTTTAGATAGTTTTGTTGTTTTGTTTTGAGGGCTTAGCCCTCTCCTTCCTACCAAAAAAACAAAAAAAAAGACTAGCTTGTTATTCATGAATCATGTGTCTATTTTTTACGAATTGTTGTTTTTTTGCTAAGTTTGTCACAGTCATAACAAAATAGACTTTTTTCCTTGAAATAAAAAAAATATCAGCACAGTAAACATTCCTTCAGTCTAATTTTTAATATTTCTTATATTTTTTTATCTATCATTTTTATTATTTTTATAAAAATTAAAAAAATATAGGCTTAAATATAATATTAAATTACATATTTAAAATTAAATTATCAAATTTAATTAATTTTAATTTTATTAAAAAAATAAATTAAAAAATTAAATTAAATTATATTTAAAATTTAAAAATAACAAATAAATAGAATTTTGATATTTTAACCGTTTCGCCATGAGATATTGAATGCTTTTTGTTTGGTATCTGCTTATAAATTTTATGCACTTACATGTATAGAGTCATTTAAAGCTCTAATTAATACATCTTTTGAATATTTCCACTTTCATGTCTGCTTCACCATGCATTCTCACCATTCAACTCCTTAATTCCCTGCTACATCATCATACATTATTCTTGCTATTTCGCCTTAAAATATTAAAAAAAATGCTTACCTAATTTAACAATCTCAATTTAAAAAAAAAAAAAAAGAACTATTGGATCCATTCCAAAAAGATAATATATTAATATATCTATTCTTTTAATTAGTTATTCTAAATTATAGTCCACTTTTCTTTCTAAAATTATAATTAATTTTTAAAAGTTTAATTTATCCCTATTTTATGTGCATAGTAATATTGGACCAAAAACATAATGTGCATAGTAGTAAATAAATATAAATTATTATTTTTTGTTCACCAATATGCCACTAATTATAATATAAGTACATATTAGGAAAATATTAATCCAACTACATTAACTAATTTATTTTCTAATTTGTATGAAAAAGGACTATTTTCTTTCTTGGAATGGATAGAGTATAGTTGTTAATCTTGTATATTTTGATATGATTATATCATTCCAATTGAACTTCATGATTTTATTTATAACAAGTCATATTCATCTATAAATTTTTAACGCATCTTTATTGAGAATGAAGAAATAAAAGAAAATAAATATATATAAAAACTTTGAATATCTTTAAATCATTTGTACGTGAAATTGATAGCTATAGTCAAAATTTTCATCTAAAGGCTTAAATTTGAGAGGGACTGTCATGAAATTTGAATTTCATATTGACTTAATCCAGCAATAAAATAGAACTTTTAAATGGAATATTTGTTGACGTTATTGCCTTATTTAGTTCAGTTTTTTTAGCCTTAAATGTTGTAAAGCTAGTTGTAGTTCCTTCCTTAAGTAGCTTCTAGTATCAGTATATTTATGTTTTTTTCTTTACACAATATAGTGACAAATACCATTATTTCAACATGGTATCAGAGCTGAGATCCTAGAACCCACACAAAAAAAAAAAAAAAATTGAAGAATGGAGGAACCTACTGCTTTAATAGAACAAGCATCCACTCTTGTAGACCTAACATCTAGAATGGCACAAATACAAAACCACACCCAAAATCAAAACCAAACAACCAACCATGAGTCAAATATACAGATTGGCATCAAGTTGGATGGCACCAACTATACCCTTTGGTCCCAGGTTGTCGAGATGTATATCCCGGGCAAAGATAAGCTGGGATATATCAATGGAGATCTTCCACAGCCCCAAGCAACGAATCCAGATTACAGAAAATGGAGAACAGAGAATGCAGTGGTGAAGGGATGGTTGATTAACTCAACGAAAACAAGACTGATCGGTAACTTTATCAGATTTTCAATAGCAAAAGTAGTATGGGATAATATTGCTACAACATATTTTGATGGCTCTAACACACTACAAGAAATTCTTGAAATAGCAACGGAATTCATTCCGTTGCTAATTTAGCAACGAAAATACAATTCCGTTGCTATTTAGCAACGGAAAATCTTTTCCGTTGCTAAAATTGGTTTTAATTTTATGAAATTAGCAACGGAAAAAAATTTGGTTAGCTTTCGTTGCTAAAAGTGGAGGGAATTTATGGCGCCAATATTTAGCAACGAAAATTAGCAACGGAATTTCTATTCCGTTGCTAATTAACGGGGCAAAAAAAGGCGGAAAAATTTTGGGACGGAAAATAGCAACGAAATATGAATTCCGTTGCTATTTTAGCAACCGAATATATATTCCGTTGCTAAATAGCAACGGAATAATATTTCGGTTGCTAAAATAGCAACGAAATTCATATTCCGTTGCTAAATAGCAACGGAATATATATTTGGTTGCTAAATTAGCAACGGAATATATATTCGGTTGCTAAATTTCACTTTCAACGAAAGTTAGCAACGGAATAAACTTTCCGTTGCTAATTAACGGGGGAAAAAATGGCGGAAAATTTTGGGGGCGGAAAATAGCAACGGAATTATATTCGGTTGCTAAATTTCACTTTCAACGAAAGTTAGCAACGGAATTGAATTCAGTTGCTATTTAGCAACCGAATTTAATTTCGGTTGCTATTTAGCAACCGAATTTAATTTCGGTTGCTAAAATAGCAACGGAATAATATTTCGGTTGCTAAATAGCAACGGAATATAAATTCCGTTGCTATTTAGCAATGGAATATGGTTTCGGTTGCTAAATAGCAACGGAATTAGGATTCCGTTGCTAAAATAGGGGTATTTAAGTAATTTAATCTTTGTTAGAAGTATAAAACGCAAAAACCCTAGGTAAGTCGACAGCTCATTCTCTCTTTCCGCCTTCATTCTCTCTTTCTCTCTAAAGCAGTAGTCGACGGCTCCTCCCTCACACACCGCCGCTGTCTCTCTCTCCAGCAAGTAAGTCGACGGCCGACCTTGCTGCTCCTTTCATCTCACAATATTAGGTCTCTGTTTGGATCTATATCTTAATGTCTCCCCTTGTGCAGAGGTGGCCGGGGTGGTGGCTATAAAGAACTTGATGAAGAAGAAATAGAGGAAACTAGGCGACGGAGAAAGGAAGCTGAAGAAGTAAGATAATTTGTATTATCATTAATTTGGAATTACTTAGCATGTTCTGGTTTTCAGTCTTTAAATTCAATATAAGGATGATGGTGAATTATATGATGAGTTTGGCAACCTGAAGAAGAAGTTCCGTGCTAAAACCCAACAAGCTGAATCTGGAAGGGCACTTCCAGGTGCAGGGCGTGCAGGGTGGGAAGTTGAGGAACTAGGTATGTGAGCATTAGGCCCTCTGTTATCACACGTGTGCACACACAGACATCTATTAATTTTGGCTTCATATTCTTGTTTCTAATGTTAACTATGACTTGGCATTTTGAAGTGTTGGTATTCAAAGGCATGATTGGTTATATTCACTTTTTATTACATTATAAATTCTTGAGTTATATTTTAAAGAACTATGACTCAACACTTGCTTTCCTTTAAAAAAAATGAAAAACGAGGTATGAAATTAGTGGTTCGTTATATGCTTAATGGACATTCACGTTTTGTTGGTTTAAATTGTTTTTCTTTTCTTTTATGGATAAATGCCACGAGGCACCTGAAGCAGGCACCCCATTGCCTCTAACGCTTCATGTTATTCGCTTTGCCACAGGGTGAGTGGGGCACCCTGGCCAGCAGCCCTTTCGCCTCGTCCCTTAGGTGCACCCAAGGTGTGTTCAGTTCAGCTTTGTTTTTAATTTTTGTTGGAAAGCAAGTGCTTAGTCTTAGTTCTTGAAAAATATATCTCAGAATGCACTATCTTCTCTTTTTCCTTCTTTTCTCTTCTATGTTCTGCTCCTTCTCTCATCCCTTTTGTTTTTCCCCGTGGTATTCTGTTCAGCTCCTTTGCTTATCTATTTATTATGCGCCTCCTATTTTCTTGTTTCTTCTCTTCTCTGCTCATCATTTGATCTGTGCTTTATTTTTTTTTTAATGTTTTTCTTTCTTTGGGCAGTTTGCTATCCAAGTGTGTTTTGCTTCTTTTATTATTATTATTTGGTTTTGCTGGATCTTGCTCTGATTTTGTGCGTTATGGGTATTCTGATTTTGTGTATTATGGGTATTCTGATTTCAGTTGCTGCATTGTTGTTCTCTTGAGTTGAATTAGTACCTAAGTATATTATCTGCTATAAAGTTTGGTTTTTTGGGGTAGCTGAAATTTCCTTTAATTTTTCTTTAGGAATTGTAATGTCATAGACAGTTATTTTCTAATATGTTATGGTTTCTTTTTGCTGTGTCTATGTATTGATGTTGGTACTTGTTTACGTTTGTTTATAACTTCGCATTTATATTATTAAAAAATGGTATTATTATTTCTTAGATATGATTCAGGTATATTATATTGTAATCATTTTTTAACTGTATTGCTTTTAAGGTGGAACAACTTTTCCTTCAAGGAGGCTAGCTGATTCTATTGTATATACCATACGATTCAGGTATATTATATTGTAATCATTTTGTCAATTCTTATTTTTTTAGAAATAGAAGGTTGATCCTTTACTTGATTTTATATGATCTTCTGTGTTGTTTTATCTTCTTATATTGCTCTCACCTGACTTGCTTAGCTTTGTTGTATGTATTTTCTTTCTCCAGCTAGCTATTTTGACAAAGGCTGATAATTGTCTTCATTTCTGATCTGTCCTTGTGCTCTTCGTGGGTTATTGCTATTTAAGGGGTCTCTCCGCTGTCAGGTTTTGAGTTATTTTACTTTGACAGTTTTATCATTGTTGTATCAAGGTATATAGGCTGAAACGATTCGACCTGCGGGCTACTGGTTTTCAAAGGATAACTCGGTTATCATGGTTGAGTGCCACGTACCTTGATGCAAGTTAATTTTATGTTATGATGCTTTTTCATGGTAATTCTGAATTGTTTTGTTCCTATGTTAGGAGTAGGATCCAAATATATAATTGCATATTTGGGTTTGCTGAAAATCCATTATAAAATAACATAAAATACTTCTTTTGTGTCACTGTTGTATCAAGGTATATAGGCTGAAACGATTCGACCTGCGGGCTACTGGTTTCCAAAGGATAACTATGTTATCATGGTTGAGTGCCACGTACCTTGATGCAAGTTAATTTTATGTCATGATGCTTTTTTCATGGTAATTCTGAATTGCAAACATTGATAAAACTTTCTTATTTATTTAACCCATAAATCTAATTATGAAATTACCTTATTTGAATAACAGTTACACAAACATGAGTAATGTTGATAGATCTTGGATGTATAGGCGATTAATGCCAGATGGTCTCATTAATATTGAGTTTGCCGAGGGAGTTCAATCATTCATTGAATATGCAAGTTTGCAGCCTGCATATATGGATGGTCCAAAAATCAGATGTCCATGTAAAAAGTGCAAACATATTCGTTTTTTTTCAGATTGGTTAGCCGTCTGCAAGGTTAAACCAAGAGGGGTTTTTGATGGACAAGCAAAGGGAGAAAGCA
The DNA here is from genome assembly GCA_037975025.1 of Excoecaria agallocha. Classification (NCBI taxonomy): domain Eukaryota; kingdom Viridiplantae; phylum Streptophyta; class Magnoliopsida; order Malpighiales; family Euphorbiaceae; genus Excoecaria; species Excoecaria agallocha. Next base: position 570,655 of record CM075810.1, on the reverse strand, counting down.
AGACAAAAGAAAGTGAAGCATTTCAGGAAGAAGAATCGGATGTACATGAAATAAATGCATGTTTCGATAATGAAATTTTAAATCATCCAAGTAATGAATTTGTGGAAATTTTATCTGGAGATGATGAGGAATCCATAGATGGACAGAATTCTGAAGATGAGTCTGACTTTAATTCTGAATATTCAGAAACAAAGGATGATTTTGATGTGCAATTAAGTGATGATAGCGATTAAATTGTGTATGTTTTATTATCTCAAAACCAAAATGTTTTATTATTGCAATGATGTACTAATGTTACATATTCTTTAATATAATTATATAATTTTATTTGAAGAAGTGTATTCAATATCTTTGAATTTCAGGTTTAAATTATGCCACTCAAAAGAAGAAAGTCATTGCTACCGCCAAGATTCAGACTAACATCTAATGGAGGCAACAGTGGACAAGTCCACCCTCACCATCAATATGAGGCATCACCTTCACCAACAAACCGCGATCACTCTCCTAATCAACCAAGTGATTCAGCATCCAACAACCCAAATTTATCCGCTGACCATGTAAATGCATCTATTCCGATCCAAACCCCTGAATCTATGCCTACACAAGTACCGGGTTCCGATACTGAGGATGAAGGACTCCAGCCTGGTGCAAAGGGAGTTGATGGAAGAATTTACATTAAGATTATCAATGATATGTGAGTTTAATTATAAAAAAATTTGTATTGCAAGATTAAAACATAAACTTATACTAATCGTATGGATATCTAATTTGATATTGAATTTGTTCATATTAACAGGTTTATTCCATCAGGTATCTGTTCAAGAAAAATCAGATCCACATTCAAGGAGAAGATAGAAATTGAGGGTTATGTTTGGAAAAATCTTTCTCTACAGACAAAGGATTTTTATTATCAGGAGTTTGAGGTACAAAAAATAAATAACATTTTCTGTTTTAAAATAATTAGCTTCATACATTAATGCATTATCTATTGTACTTTGTAATATTTATGTTATTTTTTTTCAGAAAGAATTTTTTTAGGATTCAAAATTTAATGATGTCATTTATGGAGTTTGGGAAAAGCGGGCCCGCCAACGATATAAAGAATTTCTATGTAATTTACACAAGGGTGGTCAACGACCTAATTTTATTTCTGAAGAAATATGGAATCATTGGCAGCAATACTGGGCAACACCCGAAGCAATTGCCAGTTCAGATAGGAATTCTTCAAATAGGCGGGGAGGCTTAGATGGTGAGAGTCTAGCCGTGCACACTGGAGGAACTTTGAGCCATCACGAGCATGCGTCTAAACTGGTAAGTACCATTATTTTTGACTAAAATTGAACATTTATGAGGAACTTAGTTGATTGATAATGTTCAATTGATTATGTTGAGTTGATGTATGGTTAAATGAATGAAAACCATAACTTAAAGTAGAATTCTTTGTGAATTATGATTGTTGGGCTTGTGACCTTTGGAAAGTGTTAATCTTGAGTAGGTATTGTTGAAATTATTGAATTTTAATTCATCTCATGTTTAACTCTTGTTGATTTTATCTTTAAGGCATTTTTAACTGCTCATTTCTATATGTCTTCAATTCTATTCATAATTGATTGTTCAATGCCAAGACACTTGTTAAAACTATTAGCTTCTCAGGATCCCTTTTTAAGTGCTTGCCTATCTTAATAGGGGACATCATGATCTAATTTTTGTTATGTTAATGCAGACAGGGGCAATTAGTAGACTATAAGGTAGTCGTGTACAGTTTGTACATGTTGTCTTCTACTTTTCTTTGTTTTATATATAATTAATCACTAATTTCTTATTGCACTTGGTTTTCTTTATGTTTTATCAATTACTGATATCATTTACTGTTTATGCATTTTTAGCTCTCAATTTGAATATAAGCTTTGTGTTTACATCGGATATTTGTTCATAGTTACATGTTGGATATTTGGGAAGGATCTTGGTTAAGCATATCATGTATCGGATGGTTAAGCATATCATGTATCGAATTACAGGTTTTCCCTTATTGTAGAATGAACAGTGGTATTTTGACTATTATTGATTATTGCTTGTTAAACAGGAAATAACTATGGGTAGAAAGCCTACATATCCTGAAGTTTTTATGCACACTCACATAAAGAAGCATGATGGTCAGACATTCGTCAATACCCGTTGTAGACAACTCAATGTATGTTAAATTTATATATCAATTTCACATTATTTTATAAAAATATAGCTAATTAATTTTAATTATTGTAATGATAGGAGCAAATACAAGAGACTCTCGATCAACAGCGGCAGAGCTCTGAAAGTGTTGATGAGAGTCAGATTTTTCTTCAAGTAGTTGGTGGTAAGAATAACCGTGGGAGGATTTTTGGTTTAGGTTCAATTGCAAATACTTCACATTCGAATTCCTCTACATCATCTGTAGCTGCTTGTAGTAAGCGATGCGAATCTTCTCAGAAAGTCGTTCAGCTAGAGACCGCAGTCACCATGTTGATGGAAACTGTAACCCAACTAAAGAATCGAGTAGAAGATTTGGAAACTAGAGGTGCCCAGCAGTCAAATCGTTCTCCTTCACCTCCACCAGCTACTTAGCTTAGACTTTTATTTTTAGATTATTGATACTGATTTTATGTTGTTTTTATTATGGTGTCCTTCACCTCCACTATCTACATAACTTAGACTTATTTTTAGATCGTTATTGATACTTATTTTATGCTGTTTTTATTATGATTTTCATATAATTTTACTTTACAGAAATATAATATATTTTTAGGATTTATATTTTTGTGCATTACAATTTTAATTTTATATTATCAATAATAATATTTTCTTTTATAATAAATTTGAATTATATTTATTTATAAATAAATAATTTGATTTAACTAAAATATTTATTTTATAATGTTATGCCAATAAACAAAAATTCTGTTGCTAAATTTACCAACCGAACAAAAATTTCGTTGCTAAATTTAGCAACGGAATTACAATTCGGTTGCTAAATTTAGCAACGGAATTACAATTCGGTTGCTAACTTTACCAACCGAACAACAATTCGGTTGCTAAATTTAGCAACGGAAAATGAATTCGGTTGGTAATGTTGACCAGTTAACCGAAATGTACATTGGTTAGATATAGCAACAGAATTTATTTTCCGTTGCTAATAAAAATTAGCAACCAAAAATAGCAACGGGTAATCGGTTGGTAAATTTAGCAACGGAATTTAATACCGTTGCTATTTTCCGTTGCTAAATTACCAACGGAAATTATTCGGTTGCTAAATTTACCAACTGCCAAAATTGCAACCGAATTTTCCGTTGCTATTTTCGGTTGCTAATTTTGATTACCAACGGAATTTCTCCAAATTCGGTTGCTAATTTCCGTTGCTATTTCCAAATTTTCTTGTAGTGACACATCTCAAGTGTATGATTTGAAAAGAAAAGTAACAAGATTCAAATAGGGAGAAGGATCTATTGAAACATACTACACCAATCTTCAAGGTTTATACAGGGAAGTTGATTTTCGTCGTCCAAATCCAATGGAATGTGATGCTGATATAAAAAAGTATAACTCTATTCTACAAAAGGATAGATTTTATACCTTTTTAGATGGACTTGATGATCGACTTGACAAGATTCGAGGAGATATTCTTCAAATAAACCCTTTTTAGATGGACTTGATCATTCCACAATATGATTAGAACTTAATTTTCTGCTAAACCTAAGATTCTTCATTCTAATAATGGCTGTGAGTATGACAATATACAAATGCAAGAATACTTTCAGGCATATGGCCTACATCATGAAACTGTCTATCCTCAAACACCACAGCAGGAGGTGTCATTGAGAGAAAAAATTATCATATCCTTGAAATAACCCGAGCTCTTCTGACTAGTGCATATGTTCCTCACCGTTTTTGGACAGATGCAGTAGTTATTGCTGTTTATTTGCTAAATCAAATGCCATCGCGAGTTTTGGACTTCCTAACTCTTCTTCAAGTTTTTAGCCACCATGTAACTTTACCCTATTTTGTAATGCTTTCACCAAGAAAGTTTGGGTGTGTTGTATATGTTCATCTTCAAAAAAATTAGACGACCAAACTTGATCCTTGCATAGTTCGCTGTGTTTTTCTTGGATATACAGCAAATAAAAAGGGATACAAGTGTTATAATCCTATTACCAGAAAACTTTACATAACCATAGATGTCACATTTCTAGAATCAGAGAATTTTTTCTCATCGCAATCTTCCCAATCCTCTATTTAAGAGGAGATGATGAGTGAAGAGCAGAATTTGTGTTTGAGTTGGCAGAATTTAGATTGGTTAGATTTTTGTGTTGGTACTAATCTGATGAAAAATAAAAGGAGCAATGAGTTTGAAAGAGAGGTAGAATTGATAGAAAATGAACAATCATAAAATCAAAGGAATAATGCGATTGAAGGAGAGGCGAAAGAGATAGAAAATGAACAACCCAAAGAGACTGAAAATGAATAGCTTTCAGAGCCCTTATCAGCAGTACCACAAAATGATCAATCTTCTGAGAATATTCTTGAGGTACAATCTTTGAACTCTCCTCTAAATAACTCTTCAAATGTTTTTGGTTCCCATAAATTACCTTTCAGGCATAATCAAGGAAAGCCCTCAATTCGGTACTCACCAGATCATAAAGAAGGGAATTTAAGATACTCGATTGCTAATTATATCTCAACTCAGAGACTGATAGAACCCTTCAAAGCCTTTGTACGTAAATTATCTATAGATCTTATCCCTAATACAATAAGTGAAGCTATGAATGACCCTAAATGGACTCAAGCAATAAAAGAAGAGATAGAAGCTTTGAAAATGAATGATACCTAGACACATGTACCATTACCAAAGGGAAAGAAGATCGTGGAATGTAGGTGGGTGTTCTTTATTAAACACAAGACGGATGGGTCCGTCCAAAGGTATAGAGCAAGATCGGTTATGAAAGGGTACACCCAAATATATGGAATAGATTACCAAGAAACTTTCTCACCTGTAGCAAAATTAAATACTATGAGAGTATTGCTTTCTCTTGCTGCAAACCTAGATCGGCCACTACATCAATTTGATGTTAAAAATGTCTTTCTCCATGGAGATCTTAAGGAGGAGGTTTACATGGATATCCCATCTGGTTATGCTACTTCTTAAAAAATGAAGGTCGTTTGTAAGCTGAATAAGGCATTATACGGATTGAAATAATCACATTGAGCATGGTTTGGATGGTTTACTCTTGCAATGAGAAAGCATAGCTACAATCAAAGCAATTCAAATCCGACCTTATTTTTGAAACATCGATAGGGAAAGGTGACAGCTCTAATAATCTACTTTGATGATATGATAATCACAGGAGATGATAGTGAGGAGATCTCTAGCTTACAAAAGTACTTAGCTTTTGAGTTTGAGATGAAAAATCTTGGAGGGTTGAAGTTTTTCTTGGTATTGAAGTCGCTAGATCAAATCAAGGTATATTTTTGTCACAAAGAAAATATGTGCTTGATCTATTATTTGAAACAGGAATGCTTGATTGTAAACCTGTTGATACTCCAATAATTCAAAATCATGATTTGGGAGAATTCTCATATCAAATTTCCACAAACAAAGAAAGATATCAATGTCTTATAGGAAAGTTAATTTACTAATCTCACATGCGACCCGATATTACATATACAATGAGTTTAGTAAGTCAATTTATGCACTATCCAAGTAAGGATCATATGAATGCCGTGGTTCAAATTTTACGGTATCTAAAATCCTCGCCTGGTAGGGGATTTTTGTTTAAGAAAAATCATCATCTTCAAATTGATGGTTATACTGATGCAGATTAGGCAGGAAATATCACATATAGAAGATCTACATCTGGATACTTCACATTTGTGAGAGGAAATTTGGTTACATGGAGGAATAAAAAATGGAATGTGGTTGCATTATCTAGTGCAGAGGCTGAGTTCAGAAGCATGACTAAAGGGCTATGTGAACTCCTTTGGTTAAAGAAGTTATTGGATGAAATTAGATATCCATCTAGATCTATAATGAATTTATTTTGTGATAATAAGGCAGCTATAGCAATAGCTCATAATCCAATTCAACATGATCGAACCAAGCATGTCGAAGTGGATCGGCATTTTATCAAACAAAAACTCGAAGACAAGGTAGTCCAATGATGTGAGCTGTTAATTTGCATAATCGAAAGCTTTATTCGTATTGCCTTATTTAGTTCAGCTTCTTTAGCCTTAAATGTGGTAAAGCTAGCTATAGTTCCTTCCTTAAAAAGCTTCTTGTATCAGTACATTTGTTTTTTTTTTACTCAATATGGTGAAAAACACCATTATTTCAACAATATTGCCATTGATTTATTCCATTAAATAAAATAGAAAATAAGATTTTCTGAAATTACATTTTTGTTTGGTCATCATATGATGGGGCATGTGGGATAGTATAATAAAAGGTAAAGAGTTGGAGAAATATAATAATATTGTAATAAATTTATAGATATGCATTAGGTGGGTAACTTTTTTATTTGGGAAAATAGAAAAGGAAAGTGGGGCAGAGGAGGAAGAAAGTGTTGAAGAGGTATAGAGTAATTATCGGATGAAATTATTTGCTAAATTGTAAAATATTAAAAAAAAAAAGGACTTGTCTAAATAAATTTTTAGTGAATGAAATCAATGAAGATGGTCTAAGTAAGAAATTTGTATGGTCCATAGGCATGTGAGTTTTACGCAGATGGTTCGGCAAAAGGGGTAGCATGAGTTGCGTGCTGCTTGTGAAAACGGCCAACTTAGAAAAGGACGGTCCGTCCCCATTCTATTGGGTAACTTCCAATTTTTCATCAAATCTTTACTTGGATCCTTCTGGATTATTGCATGCTGAGAAAGAGGCCTTTAATTCTTTCTATTGTAATATACATTCGGCCCCTCTCTTTGTAGGTCTATCCATTTGACTCTGTTCTCTAGAATTGGATTCGGCCCTACATTCTTCATTCATATATCAATAGATCATAAGCCCAATTATTTTGGAAGAGGTGCCAAAAGGCCATCATCTTCATCCAATTCAGTCATCTGTAATACAAGCAACGAATTGCACAAAGAATAGAATGATTTCAAGGAATAGGAGAAAGAGACCCCTACGACAGGGGGTAGTAAAATTTGCCCCATATATATAATTATTTGATCAATTAGTCCATTTGCAGGAAATGTTCAATTTTAATTGGATATATTTTAGTCCAGTACCCAAATATTTGTCTGACACATAAATGGGCTTGTAAATCCTTCATCAGCGACGACACCGTTTTCTCCCGCTTGGTTTAGTTATCTACATTGGTTGAAAATTATTATCTGTACTCAGGAACTTGAAAACCGATGCATCAAACTAATTATAAATTGCCACGTAAGAAAAGTGTTCAAACTGTGCCAATTATGTGGCCGTTTAAGATTGGTTTTGTGCATGAGCTACCCCATGCGCCAAAACTATTACTTTTAACTACCCCTCTTAAACCGTTGATTCCGACTTGCAACACTATTACCGCCATGACGACGGCCGCTGCATCACCGCCGCCGCCTCACCTACGGCAACTCGTCAAATTCGATACCCAATTCTCTTACTTTCTTCACTCTCTCTTTCAGTCATGCCTTCCCTCTTCCTTTCTCCTCGTCCTTGAACTCTCTGCTGATTTCCGATTCTCCTTCCCAATTACTCTCTCTCTTTGCCTTTCTCCTCTCTGCCCCTCCCTTCTCCCTTTCCTTTCCCCTCTCCTCTTCGGGCTTCTCCTCGACCTCCCCCTCGTCGGCCTAATCAAGAACATTTTCCGCCGACGTCGCCCTCCCTACAATCCTAACATGGTCGCCGTAGTTTCTGCTGACAACTTCTCCTTCCCCAGCGGCCACGCCTCCCGCGTATTCCTCGTGGCTTCCTTGGTTTCACTGTCTGCTGCCGCGATTGAGGCGGCTTTGGTGGAGTTGACAGCTAGTGGCGGGTTCCTTAATCGGTGGATTGTCGGGGATGAATCTAAAGCGGTAGGGATATTGGTGGTGGTGGTCGGTGTTTGGGCGGCAGCGACGGCGTTCTCTAGGGTTTTGCTTGGTAGGCATTTCTTCTTCGACGTTTTGGCGGGAGCTTGTTTGGGCGTCTTTGAAGGTTTAATCGCATTCCGATTCCTGCGATTTGAGAAATTTTTGAGGTAAATAAAGCAGCAGTTATTGCAAGTAGGTTTCTAGTTGCTTTTAGATTATCGGAAATTTGATTCTTCCGTATGTTTAAGCCGCCTATAAACTTTATCATCTTAGCATCTTAATTTCGCTTTTTGAAATATGCTAATTTTGTCAGTCTTTGGCAGTATCTTGCACACTAAATAGACTGAAACTAGAAGTTGACGGGCATCTCGTAAAATTTCAGTAAGGTCAAGATTGAAAGTTGCTAAGAGGATTAGACTTGGATAAAAGGACGAGTAGGTAATCAGATGCTTATTATTTATCCATAACTGATGAAGTATAAAGGTCATTTGCCTGCTTACTATATCCTATGGACGTCTATGTTCAACAATGTTTTTCAGTGGATTTACTTTCTAGGATAACCTTTACAATCAATTGCGTGTAAAATTGTTAGGTATTTGTAATTTCATGAGGCTAGAAAAAGGGTGGTTGAAGAACTGAGAACTTCATGTAAGGGAATTGCTTTGAGTGATGAGAGACACACGAGTGTGTGTATGTGTGATCGAATGATCTATATTGTTATATCCATATAACTGGATAGAATGTCTAGCAGATTTTGTCACTTCACTTTATTCAAGTCTCTTGTGTGTCCGCGCTTTTGAATGGTCGCAATTGGAGCTTGCACCCAGCCTGTATTGGTTTGTGCTTATATATCCAATGGGTTAAAATATTTTTAAGAGGGAGAGATAGCCAATTAGATCAAGCATATTGGGCTTTTATACAGTTTGGCTTTCATTTTTCTCTGCAGTATTATGAATCTTTCATCCTCCGAATGTGACTGCAGGGAAGCCAGAGAATCCCACATTAGATATACTAGGTACCTCCATTGTTTTTGTTGTACCTTGCGACTTGGCCATTATATAATTGATGGATCAAAATAATCATAGTGGATTCAGTAATAAAAATTTGTTATTTTGAATATATGATGACTACTGCATAATATCTGTCTCAAAAATCCACATCAGTTCAATGTCCAAAATTTGTTTTGAAGGAGTATGGTGTTAGATGGAAGGAATCAACTTAAACTGCTATCGGAATTTCCAGGTCAAGTTAAGACTGACTAATGTAAGTTGAAACGGCAGAAAGTTGAATGAACTAATGTGTCACATGACTGACACCATCTTCTCACTTTCAGCCCATTCTTTTTTTCAATGCTTCAGCTGATTTTGGCTTCCTAAACATCTTGAACACCCAGTGGTCCAGCTTGCTCAACAACTGTTTAACTCAATAGTTTTTTTTTTGGGTTTAACAGAAACTGAGGGGAAAGCTAATCTGCTGTCTGCACTACTAATGTGGCTTGATCTCTTTATGTGTTATGCGCTACAAGCAACATGATACTTATTCTCATTTGTTTCTATATTGTGAAGTGTCATGGACAATTTGGAAATTGCTTCTTTAGCATTTTTTAAGAAGCATGTTGGGTGTGTTTAGAATCACCAGATACGCTGAAGTTCTTTGGAGTTCAGTGTTTTCTGCTACACTTCAGATTGATAGAAATGCGGTGTTCGAAAATTAGTTCCGGTCTTCTAGTTTATTGCGAACAGGCTGACAGATATGCTTAGCTTTTTTTGGAGGCGGAGGTTCAGTCTCAAGAGTTATCCAATTTAATTGGAAGGCTCTACTTTCAACCTTTTTTATGTTCTTCTTGTTTTTCATTTGAGTATTGTGGGAGGATCCTCATTTTCTACTGCATGTTTATCTTCTTTCTTTTTCAATAAATTTCTTCTATTAAATAAATGAAAAAAAAGATGATCTGCTATGTGCTTTTATGTGTTGTAACTGGTAGGATCCTTTTTAAGATACACGTCCATGGCATCTTTTCTGATAATAATTTTTGCATTGCAAGATTATATAATAGGAAAATTTAAAAATTTTAAATAAGATTGATTATTACATGTGCAGCCTCGTGCTTTATCAGAGAGTTGGCCAAGGTAGAAGTTAATGCTTCTGAGTGAGTTGTAAAGAAGATGCATCAGTTGCAAAATATTGGATGGACATTCTTAAAATCTCCAGACATCAAAAGCACGCCGAGGATATCACTTTTTAATGTTTGAAAAGCCCAGAAAATCTTGCATGATTGTGTCAATGATAATAGAAGACATTGATTACTGGAATAGAATTCACCTAGCTATTGTATTTTCCCTTCAAGACATGCTTTCTGTTGATTGTGGCAAATGCTTTTGAGCATGGAGTATCTGTTCAATTTGTACAATACATTGGTGATAGTTAATAACGAAGTTGAGTTTATGTTCTCTTCATTTTAATTGAATATGATATCAAGTCCTAAAAAAATGGTTTACCTGCGGCTGTTTTTATAAGGTTTTTCTGGCAAATTATTCTATTGTTTCTAATAGGAAGTATGTCTTTGTGCAAGCAACTCTGCTACTGCTCTTGAAGGCTCTTTTCTTTCTGCTATGGTGCAGACGCAGAAACTACGTCAGGTTTCAGACATTTTGTCACTTATTGTAGTCTGTGACACTTTTTTCAATTTGTAATTGATTTGTCAGAAGGTGGAACTATAAAAGCATAGAAACTATGCGGTGTTGTTATGATTTTTGATCTGCTGTCCTCGTTTTAACTATTTGTGGAATTGCTAGCTTGGCCCCTTCGTGATGTGGAATCGACCGTGTGGTTTCTAGCTTAGGCAAAGTATGGATGGTTGGCTACTAAGCATGGTGATCGATTGTATGGCTACATATGTGGCAATTCTTCTCATCAGCGACCAATTTAGGTCAATTTATGCTTTTCTGGACATGGGATAAATTGATAAGCTTTATCCGATAAGGTAATGTTGATTGCTTGATGGACTGTTTACTTTATAAAACAAACATTGTAAAAATTGCTAGATTAGCGCTGAAGATGATTGTGGAAACAGCCTTTATCCTTCATTTTAGCTAACATTGGATACTGACATCTATGATTGGCATCAAATGCAATCAAAGAATTACCTGCCTTTCCACATGGTCATTGGTTACTATATCTATTTTTAAGTGGTGTTTTTGAAAAGGAGATGCATGTGACATTCTTTGAGTTCTGAATGTATTTACAAACACTGCATAATTGGATTGGAAAACACATTATGTCTTCTAATGTAGGGGGGTCCCTACCATGGATATAACTTCAGAACATGAGCTCCATTTCTTTTTATCTTTTTTTTATTTTTAACAAGGAATCGAAAAAGACTTTTCGCACTTTTAATTGAATGTTGTTATTGAATCAAATTCTGGTGATGAGGTCTATTTCTCTTTAAGTTCAGCTGTGGATGATTACTTAGTTTTTGTCTTAGCTATGAAATTATCTTCAAACTCTTTTTAGAGAAAGAGAACTAGTGCAGCAATTAATTCCCAATGATTTAGGCTTTTCCTGAGATTGATCATGTGCCAATGCTTTGCTAGCTTCCAAACAGTTTGCAGAAAAAGAAAAATGTTTTTAAATTGGCAGTCAATTGTAGCTTTACTCCAAGTCAACAGCAACAAGAAGCTCTGTCATTTTCCATAAACACATATCATTATCATGGGTATTTTGATTTTCTGTTTTACATATTGGAAAAATTAGGCTTGCAGATCATCAGAATCTCTGTTATTGCACAGCTTCTGAAGAAACACTTTTTTCCTTGCCAAAATCAACTTTTTCAACATGTTTATATATTTGTGTGGTTAGTATTCATTTGTAGGGGACGATGCATATATGCATGTAGGCTTTCTATATTTCCATTTTCTTACGCCCAATTCTTTACATTATTGAACTTGATTCTTCCAGAAAATTTACCATATCTGTTCTTCCATTCAAGGTTTTCTGCAATTAACAACCCTCCTATCACCCCCTCAGTGCAAATTAAACAGATACATTAAATTAAGCAGAAAAGTCTTATATAATCTCACAAGGCCCCAAAACGAATGTGACCTATGCATCAACTTGTCGTTCACCATGTTGTTGCTTGCTGGTGCGTTTTTGGACTGAAATTGCAGGAACATGGCTAGGTCCGATTCCATGAATATGACCAAGGTCCACTGCTAGAATGTCCCTCCTACGGTCATCTCCAATATACATTATATTTGACTTTATTATCGCTAGATTAATTAATAGTAATATCTAAACTATAATTTAAAAGCTAATAAGTGAAGTATATGAAAGGGATTATTACACCAACTCATACTATTTTCAATTTTAATATAAAAATGTCCAAAAAGTACATATTTATAAATACATATGTATACAACAAAAAGAAAATAAGAAAAATTAAAGAATATTTGTTGAGTGTTTGGACCAACCTGAAAGCTATAAAGTGGCAGAAATATTAGACCAAATGCAGACCAGTGAAGAGTTTGTTTTTCATTTATTATGATTAGGAGGAAAAGATGATTGATGATAAAAGCTCTGTCGTGATATTTTTGCCTGTCCACAGTTTCTTCAATCTTCAGTTGCTATCTTGTGTCTTGGAAGCTGCAAACTTACAAACTGATGATGCGAGACATGTGACCATAACTCGGATTTCTGTAGTTTGTACCTTCAAATATAAAAAAGAATTTTCATTACATAATTTATTTTGGGAGTTTGTGGCTTGGGCATTGGTGGTTGCTAATTGTAAATTTGCAACTGAATTTTTCTGGATTTATTCTTTCTTTTTTTCAAAAAAAAAAAAAAATCCTTCGATAACTCAGAAAATGTTAATTCCTTTTTCCAAAAAGGTTTTGGACAACTGGGTGTAATTAGATTCTGAGTACAGAAGCCAAAGACTGACGCAAATAATTTGAAGGGGTCTCTGTCTCTTTGCCAACTTGTTCTGATGATGATCATTTAAAAGCTTAGAAAAAAAAAATTAAATCAAATCTTTATGTTTCTCTCTTTTTACGTACCCTTTCAGTGAGCCAATGAATAGTAAAATTGGTCAACTCATTTTCTTTAGTTTCCAACTATACAAAACTTGAAATATTGTCACTGCTTCCTATGGTAATAGAAATGGATTAACATGTTAGTTCCTTCATTTTTTTTATCTGTTATTTTTTAGTGAACTTCATATTTTATATATCTGTCACTTTTAAATTTTCAATACAATTTAATTTATTTTTTCAATTTATTTTTCTTTTTTAATAAAGTTAGAATCAATCAAATTTAATAATTTAATATTGATCACGTAATTTAATATTAAATTTAAGTCATTTTATTATTTCTTAATCTTAATAAAAATAACAAAAATAACTAATAAAAAAATAAAGAAAGTAATTATGGATTTAGCGTATGCTAATTGAGCTATAACCCAATAAAATTAATGGATCAATTAAGGAAGGTCGTTATTCATAAACTAATAAAATTAATGGCAGTACTAATAACCTAATTGAATGCTAGCTTTTACCAATATTTTATATATCTAGTATCTCCATAAATGCAAGAAGTTAATTAGGTTGGACATAATGGTAAGTAGCTGTTGGGAATGGCTCATATACTAACCGACCGACATATAATGGAAACAGAGTAGAGGATATTTGCTCAGGAGAATCCGATCTGAAGGACATATGGAATATGTACAGTCGGACAGTACGCTCGAGAGGAGCTAGATGCTCAGGAGAGCAGGTGAACGCTCGGGAGAGCTAGACTGGTCGATCGAATTGATAGAGTAACCTGTCTAAGTGGCGTGCATATGCGGCTAGAATTCTAGTGGGTTTGGAAAAGCACGTTTATGCATTTAGGGTACAGAGCAATTAAGTAATTGTGTACCTAGTAGGTTATGTATAAATACTAAAGTTATAACCTAATTTTAGTATGTTGTATGCTGAGAAAAGTTTAAATGCAAAATTTTCTCTGGAATAAAAGATTAGCCGCCATCGAGGATGTAGGCATTGTTGGCCGAACCTCGTTAAACTCTTGTGTTCATTTTTCTTGATTTTTTCTATTTTTTGTTTGTTTATTCATATTCCTGTGTTATTAGCCTCAATTTTCCCAACAATTGATATCAGAGCTTTTGGTTGAGATGGCTATATCAGGAGCGAAATTCGAAGTGGTCAAGTTTGATGGGCAGAGTAACTTCGGATTGTGGCAAACAAGGGTAAAGGATCTGTTGGCGTAGCAATGGATTTTGAAGGTCTTGCGATCACAGAAATAAAAAACAATAGAGGTTGAAGATTGGGAAGAGTTGCAGCAGCGCGCGACAGCAACCATTATGTATCACGTAATAAATCTGACGTCTCCAGGAGAAATATGAAAGAAATTGGAAAGTCAGTTTATGTCCAAATCTCTGATAAATAAATTATATCTGAAGCAAAGGCTGTATGGCCTGAAGATGCAGTAAGGGTCGGATTTGGCGTAGCACGTGAATATCTTCAATCAAATAATTACGGATCTAGCACGAATTGATGTGAGTATTGAGGATGAAGATAGAGCAATGATTTTATTGTGTTCATCGCCCCCTTCTTATGAACACCTGGTGACAACTCTTACATATGGAAAAGAAACAATCAAAGTTGAGGAGATTACTGTAGAATTATTGGCTCACAATCAACGAAAATAGAATGCAGGGGAAATCTCTCATGGTGATAGTTTGTATGTGAAGAGTAATCAGGAACGTGGAAGGAAGATAAATAATTAGGGTTCTGGAAAGCAAAATTCCAGATCCAAGTCAAAAGGCAAAAAGATGTTTCGTTGCTTCAAGTGCAAGGAGCATGGACATATGAAGAAAGACTGTCCAAAGCTGAAACAGCAGACCGATGAGAAGTCGATGAATGTGGCACAGAGTGAAAGCTCAGATGGCAGTGATGGAGATATGCCTTCGGTATCGACGTGAATTCTTAATTCTAGATGTTCTTATCACATAACGCCTAACAGAAAGTGATTCGCATCATACCGGTCGGTCAACTCTGGCTCGGTCTATCTAGGTGATGGTAGATGTTGCAATATTGCAGGTATAGGTGAAGTCGGAGTAAAGATGTATGATGGAACCATTCGGACACTATGTGAGGTTCAGCA
Organism: Excoecaria agallocha; assembly: GCA_037975025.1. Classification (NCBI taxonomy): domain Eukaryota; kingdom Viridiplantae; phylum Streptophyta; class Magnoliopsida; order Malpighiales; family Euphorbiaceae; genus Excoecaria; species Excoecaria agallocha. The sequence goes on along the minus strand of CM075810.1, from coordinate 555,460 downwards.
CATACCGGACTTGAAAAATAATCTAATTTCCTTGGGTACTTTGCATAAGAATGGTTTCATTCCTAAGGTAGATGAGGATAGGGAGACCATTAGAATTGTAAAGGGCGTACTGACTATGATGAAAGGAAAGCTAACTGCAGGGAATATCTACAAACTGTTAGGGAGTACAGTTGTAGGTGGAGTTCACTCGATCGAGTTATATGATGACAACATGAAACTCTGGTACATGCGTCTTGGTCATCTTAGTGAACATGAGATGGCTGAATTGCATAAGAGAAACTTATTGCATGGAGTTAAAAGTTATAAGCTCGATTTTTGCAAGTTTTGTGTCATTGGAAAGAAGATTAGAGTCAGTTTTACGACCGACAAGCACAAAACCGAAGAGATTCTTGACTATGTGTATTTAGATGTGTGGGATCCTATGAGGAAAAAGTCATTAGGTGGATCTCAGTATTATGTTACTTTTACTGATGATTTTTCTAGAAGTTTGGGTGTATTTCTTAAGATAGAGAGAGACAACCAATGTAAGGCCTCCAACCAGACTAGGTTTTGAAGACATGGTCTCTTTTGCACTTTTAGTAAGTAGTGATGATCCAACTACCTTTCAAGGCGCTATCACTAGCAAGGAGAAAGAAAAAAGGATGGGTGCAATGGTTGAGGATATGAATTCTTTGCAGAAAAATCGTACGTGGGAGCTCGTTCGGCTTCCTGAGAAAAAGAAGGTTATTGGATGCAAGTGGGTGTATAAAAGAAAACCAGCAGTATCAAAAAAAAGGGAAAAGTTCAAGGCTCGATTAATAGCAAAGGGTTTTGCTCAGCAGAAGGGGATAGATTATGATGAAATCTTTTCTCCGGTGGTTAGGCACACTTCAATCAGGGCAAGTACTTGCGTTAGTAGCTAGCTGGGATATGCATTTAGAGCATATGGATGTTAAAACTGCTTTCTTGCATGGAGATCTAAAGGAGCAAATCTATATGATGCAGCCAAAAGGGTTCACTCAACCTGGACATGAGAATCTGGTTTGTAGGTGAAAGAAATCGCTATATGGGTTGAAACAGTCTCCTAGACAATGGTAGGGATGATCACGGGGTGGGACGAGGTCGGAGATTGCATCCCCACTCACTGCCTCGCAAGTGGCGGGGATTCCCTGCCCTCGCCCTTGCCTCCAATATCGAGGAGGGAATTTCCCCCAGCCCCGCCCCCTTGGGGATTCTCGACCCCATGAAAAAATAATTTTTTTAATTTTAAAATATAATATTTAACAAATAATTAAAATTAAAATATAACATTTAATAAATAAAAAATGTAAAATCAATCACAATTTAAATTAACGTAAATTTTATTTATTAATAAATCTAAAATTAAATATAATTTAAAATTTAATAATCCTAAATCATTGAAATGTTATTGTTTATTTAATTTTATTTCTCTTTCTATTAGTGAAAGAGAAAATATAAACTAATTATCTAAAGAAATTCCATGGTAGAACCTGGGCAACGGACTTTCCACGAGCCTTTGCTATCTCTTTGAGCACCTCATTGTCCATAACTTTCTTTATTTACTTGTAACTGTAAGAAACACTTTTTTTTTTACTTTCTTAATTTACTTGTAACTATAAGAAACACAAAAGAGACTTTAAACCAACAGAGATCACAAGTCAAAATTTCATATTCAAGCTTTTAGTAGTCAGTAGTCATTAAACTAAAACTTATTATGATTACTTTTTTGTGGTGTATTATCAAGGATTCAAGACTATTTCTACCCTAAATTCACACAGACATGAACTCAGTTGTGCAGATTTGAGTATACAACTTTGTATATGAGTTGAGACCTGATCATAAATAAAAAAAATATTAAAGGCAAGTGGAGCTATATAGTTAATTAAATAATTCAAAGAATCAAGAAACCAGATAAATCTAAAATAAAAGAGTTTTGACTGGGTACTCACGCCTTCCTAGTGTTGAACTGATTGGCCAGTGAACCAGATACAAATCAAAATACTCTAATTAAAGCATCCTGTTCACCAAACTCAATCACAAAAAGAAACTAAAACAACAAAAGAGAACAGAGATTTGGGTGATATTTGAACCCGAGAGATTTCTTTAAAGCAAGGACAACAATAAGATGAGCATGGGCATCGCTGCACCATAGCTTCGAAGTGATGAAGAGTTCCTCCTGAGAATCCATAAGCCGAGTCTAAAAGCTTCTATAATTGATTTGCCGAGAATCTTCTCTGATCCGTACCAAGATACCGTGTCGAAGTGCCTGTATCCCAGCTTGATAGCATCTAGAATAGTTGTGTTTAAGAAGAGGAAGATCAGAGGGGGGAGAGAGAGAGAGGGGAGAGGAGCAGTTGCAGGAGGAGAAGAAAGATAAAGAAGAAGTTAGGGTTTATGATGAGATATTTACAGTCAATGGCACAAAGGTAAATAAATAGAAAATTAGGAATATGATAGTAATACTATATCGGGGCGGGGATCCTCGCGAGACGGATACCCCATTCCCTGCCCCCCGCCCCGAAATGCACCACGAGAATTTTTTAATCCCCGTCCTCGCCCTCGTGGAGGGAAAAATTAGGGAATCCCCGCCTCGTTCGGGGCGGGTCCCCATCGAGGTCGGGGATTCCCCACCCCGTGAGCATCCCTAGACAATGGTACAGGCGGTTTGACTCTTTCATGATTCAGATCAACTACAGGTGATGTCAGTATGATTGTTGTGTTTATGCTAAGAGCCTTGATGATGGAATTTTTATTTTTCTGTTACTGTCTGTTGATGATATGCTGATTGCTGCAAAGAATATGCAAGATATTCGTGGTTTGAAGATTTTGTTAAGCCAAGAATTTGAGATGAAAGACTTAGGTGCAGCCAAGAAAATTCTTGAAATGGAGATTCACAGGAAAAAAGGCTCAAGGAAACTGTGGTTATCTCAATAGGATTATGTTGAGAAAGTATTAGACAGGTTCGGAATGAGCAAAGCTAAGCCTGTAAGCACTCCATTAGCAAATCGCTTCAAGCTTTCATCCGATCAGTGCCCTAAAACAGATAAGGAAAATGAGGACATGGCAAAGGTGCCATATGCCAGTGCGGTTGGCTGCTTAATGTATGCAATGGTATGTACCCGATCAGATCTAGTTTAAGCGGTCGGTCAAGTTTGCAAGTACATGTCTAAACCAAGAAGACGACATTGGAAAGCAGTCAAGTGGATTTTTAGGTATCTGAGAGAGACGGTCGAGCATGGAATAATATTTGGGAGTCAGCAGGATGGTCTTTTTGTTGTAGGATATGTGGATTCAGATTATGCTGGGACTTGGATGATAGGAGGTCAACAACCGGGTATGTTTTTACTCTTGGTGGAGGGCCTATATGTTGGAGATCAATAGTTCAGTCCATTGTAGCATTATCTACAATTGAAGCCGAGTAAATGGCAGTAGCTGAAGCTGCTAAAGAAGCGTTATGGCTCACTGGGCTAGTGAAAGAATTGGGTGTTCAGCAAGGTGGAGTTCAGTTGCATTGTGATAGTCAAAATGCTATTTATTTGGCTAAGAACCAAGTATACCATGCTAGGACTAAGCATATTGATGTAAGATATCACAAGATCAGAGAATTGATTGCATCTAGTGAGATTTTATTACAGAAGGTTCACACTAGTGAGAATGCAGCTGATATGTTGACAAAGCCAGTTATGACCAACAAGTTCATGCATTGTTTGGACTTGTTGAATGTTTGTAGTTGCTAGAAAGCATGGTGGCCCAACCCACTTAAGTATGTGAGAAAGTCCATGGTTGAATCTTTAAAGGGGCTTGATATTTGCCAAGGTGAAGATTTGTTGGAAATTGCTCATATACTAGCCGACTTATAGATGATGGAAACAAAGCAGAGGGTGTTTGCTCTAATTGATCGGATTGATGGAGTAACCTGCCTAAGAGGCGTGCGTATGCAGCTAGAATTTTAGTGGGTTTGAGAAAGCACGTTTATGGGTTTAGGGTACGGGGCAATTAAGTAATTGCGTACTTAATAGGTTATGTATAAATACTAAAGTTGTAACCTAATTTTTAATATACTGTATGGTGAGAAAAATTTAGATCTAAAATTTTCTCCGGAATAAAATATTAAACTCCACCGAAAATGTAAAAATTATTGGCCGAACCTCATTAAACTCTTGTGTTCATCTTTCTTGATTTTCTCTATTTTTTTGGTTATTTGTTTATATTTATGTGTTATTAGCCTTGATTTTCCCAACAGTAGCTAAACAGGTTATGTATGAATCGATTGACTATTCAGGCTTTATATATATATATATCTTAAAAATTCTATCGTAGGTCTTACCTAAACATTTATTAAAGATTTTATTTTTGTTTTTAAGAAAAACATGCAGACATATTTGTAGTACATAGTATTTGATAAAACATACATAGCATACGTGTACATATACGAATCATTGAATTAAAAATATATATTTTTATATTTTTCTATTTAACTTAACATGTTTAATAAATTCGGTACGTCATCTATTGAATCATTTTCCACCCTATTTCAAATCATATATTGTGTTTAGGCACTAGAAATATTATAAGAGGGAGGTACATAATTCCACTTATTCTGGATTTATTGATTTAGTCAATTTGATTAAGATCTATTCTTTTTAGTTGCAAATAAAGCGTGATGCAAAGTCCAAAATAATCATTTGCCACTCAATACTTAATATAGGGATCCGTGCATTATTTGTCATGAATCTATCATTGACCAATGCATCACTGATCTTATAATAAAATAACGTAATATACAAAATATATAGCTCTATGCCTCTATATATATATATATATATTGCTTGCGTGGGTCATCAATTTTAAATCAATGTTATATACCTTCAATCAACGCAATTCCAAATTCTTCTAATTTTATTCTTTGACAGTTCTTTTCTTTTTACAAATTATTTTACGGGTTCTTTTTTTATTTTTTTAATTTAATTCTCTCGGTTCTCTTACAAAACAGTTCATATATAAGCAATACAAGGAACTGGGGTACTTAATTTAAGTCCATACTTTTAAATTTCAGAAAAAGCATTTATTTATTCTAGTTTATTGTTTTAAGGACTCGAAATTAGATAATTATATAACCAATAAAGTCGATCTGGCTTTATTTTAACTTTTCATCCAAAGTCGATCTGGCTTTCATTTAAAGCATGGTTTTCTATTGCCCCATGAAACTTTGCTTCGAAGCAAATAAATGGCAAACCTTTTCTTGAATTTATTATAACTGGATTCCTTTCTTTGAACTAACAATAAAAATTATTAAAAAAAGAAAAAAAGAAAACTTGAAGAGAAAAATCTACCTACTTTGAGAAATTTCTTTTTTTTTAAAAAAAAAAAATACAATTTAAATGAAGAAGAAAATTAAAGAAAGCACATAAAATCCAATCGTTGCCTCGAAAGAATTGATAAAATGCATGGGCAGGCAAATGTGGTGCTGGTGAGAAACAAATAATATGATGATAAGATATTATAAATATCGAAATAATAGAGTAAAATAAATAAATCAAAGAAATGATAGGATATAAGTAATCCCTCAATAAAACATTTAAAAGAGAGTAAAAACTCTTGGGGGGCATTAGATCTTTAAGTGGTTGAATGAGTTGTTTCCCAGTTGGAATTTTGTTTATCTTTATTTAATTTTTCCTTTTGGTTGAATGTTTAGTACTTGAGAAACATGGATTTGATTGAGCCTTTGTTTCTTTCTTTATTTTCCGCCCTCCACCAACCTTCCATAGACCTCTCTCTCTCTCTCTCTCTCTCTCTATATATATATATATATTATAATTATCACTTTCATTACTTTTACACTAAAAGGACGCATATATATTCATGCAGCTGCCCCCCACACAAATAAATTAATAAAGCTTTTAGAATTTTATTTAAGCAGTTTATATATATATATATATATATATATATATTTGTAAATTTTCATTATTTATTTATTTGAAAATTTAGTATTTTAAATTCTAAAAATGTCATATAATAATTTAATTTATTTATTATCTATTTAAATTTATTGTAATTAAATATAATTATACTTATATATGTAAGGTCAATGTTCTCTATGTTTGCTTTATTAGTATTCTATCTAAACAATAAATTTTTTTCATTATATGATTATATTTTTATATTTCTAACATATGATATTTAAAAATTCATAATTAAGCATTTGTAGTAATAAAATTGAAATTATGTTTTGTAATTTATTATTAGGATGTTTGTGACATAAATTTAATGTTTGATATATATATATATATATGTAAATTTTCAGTATTTATTTATTTAAAAAATTAATATTTTAAATTCTAAATATGTCACATAATAATTTAATATACTTATTATTTATTTGAATTTATTGTAATTAAATATAATTATACTCATATATGCAATGCCAATGTTTTTTGTATTTGCTTCATTAGTACTCCATTTAAATAAGAAATTTTTTCATGATATGATTATATTTTTATATTTCTAACATATGATATTTAAAAATAGAAAAAATCCAGTTAAACCATAAACTCTCAACCTTACCGGTTCTTTATCCGATCCAATTTTAATAATATTGCATATTTCTAATTTTCTAAAATATATTTTAACAATGCGTTATTTATTAATTTCCATTTAGAAATTTCATTTGCAGCTCATATCACTCATAAATCATAATCCAAATCGGGAAAAATTAATTTTAAAATACTCATTAAGGAATTATACAATATATGTGAATATATTTTATGAAATGAAAAAATGTTTTTTTTTGTTTTTAGTGTAATATTCTAATATTTAAATCATATCATATTTAAATTAATCTTCACTCGATATGCTGTCATGTGTAATTACGAAAAAAATTTTCAACAAAATTTGCTATATTCATAAAAATTCGAATCCAAAACTACTTACTTAAACAATCAAAATCCTTAATCCGTTGCACTCAAGTCAACTTAAGTTAATATTGAAAAGATGCTATGAATCCTCTGTAATAATCATTTTGCATAGATAGCTAGGTGTAATATAATCAAATTTAATCATTCCACCCATAATTTATAATCATTCCATTGTTTATAGTTGGCAACAAGTCCAAGGCATGAAATATTTCCAAATTCACATAATTTAAAAATTAAATATGAAATCACACTGTTAGCTTCTCTCTAGTTAAAAGATTTTATATTTGAATTTTGGATATAAAATATATTAAATACCAAACGAAAAGCATTGTTTATCCAAATCAATTGAATTGCTAAACTTAAGGTACTAAATAGTTTCTTTTTTTAAAAAAAAAAAAAAGCGAGCATTTATCATTTTATTAATAAAATATATCGTAGTAATATATATATATATGTGTGTGTGTGTGTGTGTGTGTGTGGAGGGAGTAGTAAACTTTTTCGTCAAATAAAGAGAGAGGGACAATTGTCAATAATGTGTTATATATATATATATATATAGTTGGTACGTAAACAATAATAAATTATAGAATAAACAATTATTAAACCATACGAAAAAAAAAAAGACAGAAAAATGAGGACATATACCTTTTATATTATCTACTTTTAGAAAGGCCATTTCTCAATGCTTTAATTGTTAATCCACAAATGATTTTCTCTGTTTCGTTTTGTATTTTAAGAAAATTAGATTAGGGACATTTAAGAAAAAAAAAAAAGTTGTGGGACAAATGTAACAAAGAATGAGCGAATTGAAGGCCAGATCGATGGCTGATTTATAAAATAATATTTGGCTAGAAATACACCTAACACAATAACACAATAAAATAATTTATTCTGATACAATTTGGTGTATTCATTCACACAGATACAAACATAAAGACAAATTAGTAATAAACTAATTAGAAATTAAAATTGATTGTTAAAATTTAATTTTGTTTTATGACAATGTCATACATTGCCTAATTATTAGAATTAAGTGGTCTTTAACGGTTTGTAAAATACTTCTTTCAAGTAATTAGACCAGATTCCAGTTTGCTCAGCCTGGTTTTAAGGCCAATAATTTTGGGAAAATATATATTTAGTCTTACAAATTTTACATTTTATATTTTTCACACGTTCGAATTCCAATAAAAATGAATACAGAATGAAATAATGGGTGGATCAAGGCTCTACTTAATTCTGTCACTGGCCTCGAGCACTGAAAAAAACTGTGCTGAAGTAATGTATTTCACATTGACTGTAAAATTAGAGAAGGCCCCGTCCTCCTAGCTAAAATTCTTCAAATTAAAATTATACCCATGAAATTTAATATTTTTTCAATAAAAAAACTAATATTACCCCCTAATGTTTTTTATATTATAATCTTACCTATAAAGCTCTATATATTTTTTAAAAAATTAATATTAGCCTCCAAAATTATACAGAATTTTGTTATCATCGTCCTATATTTATTTAAAAAATAGTTCTATTAATTTTAAAAAATAAAATTTCCTGTAAAAAATGCTTAACATTTATTTCATTTTCTCTCAAATACACATTTTTAATTCTATTCTAATTGACTAATTATAAAAGTATACTAATACTTTTTTATAAGTAAACACTCGTTTGGCGGACTAGCATAAATCGATAAGCCGAAAACATAAATTGGGTGTGATAAGATAAAGTAAAGTCCATTAATGAAAACCCTAGGGTTAAGGCGTCGTCCTCTCCTTCAACACATGAGCATGTGGATCCCCACAAAGAGACTTTCCAAGCAATTGCTTCACTAATTTCAAGCAATTCTCACTTGTGGAAATATTTAATATAAAAACAAACAATATGCCTATCTCAATCAGTGCAATTGCTGCCTTCCAAAACAATAAACAAACAACAACCTATAGTTAATGTAACACTTAAAGTTAAAACACTTTTGTCTTTTTTTTTTTTTTTTTTTTGTGCAAGAAATTATAAAAAAGGAGAAAAAGATTAGTGTTTCTTATCTTATTTGTCAAGTTTATATTTTAGCGAAATTAAGAGATTAGACTTGTGATAGGGACTATCTTAACCCCTTGTAGGGCCACAGATAATGGGGTATTAACACACCTTAATACAGAAACATGGCTACGGGATAACTCACATTGTTTTGGTCTCACAAAGTGTTGACACCATTATTTTTTTGATTTGATTTCCTTTGCCCATAAATTTATCATATTTTAATTCATTTATTCTGATATTTTATGGGCTACCTTAATTATTTTCAATCCGTATTATTACTATTGTTTTTTCTCGTCCACCTATAGTTTTTGATTCAATGGTATCCAGTCATTTTTCATATTCTTAAAGTTACAATTTACAGTATAAAGATACACAAAAGGCATTCGTATATTAATTCTTTCAACGATGATAATGGAAAAAAAAAGTTTATATGTGTGTCTGAAAAATATTTGTTAATATTTATTATTTGTATATTAATTATTTACGTCTAATTTAGAGTAAATTACAAATTCTATTTATATATCAGTTTTAAATTTTTAATTTAATTTTCTTTTTCAATAAAATTAAAACCAATTAAATTTGATTATTTATTTTTAATTACTTAATTTAATATTAAATTTAAATTTATTTATTATTTATTAATTCAAATAAAAACAACAAAAATAACAGAGGAAGTAATTTTTAATTTTTAGGTATATTATGTTTTTTATCCAATAGAATTGAAAATTATAACCAATTTATCTAAATTTTGGGTGAAAATGATGCCAAAACAATCTCCCGAAATTCTATCAATTTTTTATTCTCTAAATTTAAGAGTTTTTATTTTTTACATTTAATTTTGGAGTTATCGTTAATCCATTTATAGTTGCAGCTCCCCTTCTCATGTCTCTTCTTATAGTTTCGATTTTTTTTTTTTCAAAGTTCGGTGAGTTTCTTTTATATTTTTGCAATTCTCTTTATATAATAATTTTTAGATTGGTGTAAATTTAAATTTCTTTATTATTTTTAATTTTGTATTCCTTTAATTTTTTTGTTGTTTGTTTTGCATTTTTATTTTTAATAAATTAAAATTTCAGATTTAATTATTTGTATTGTTATATATAGATCTGGTTCATTTTTCGTATTCAATTTTAAATGTAGTTTAGATTTTTGTTATGTAAGTTTGTTTCCCGATTTATAAGTTGTTTTCTCTATTGAAAGTTATTTGCCTTTATTTGTGAAAATTATTGTCATTTTTAAATAGAAGATAATTTAGAATTTTGCTATAAATAACAGATTAATTGCATTTTCTATTAAAAGTCAGATACTATACCATAGCAGAAATTTAGAGATTTCTTTAATTGATTTTATTTTATTTTAGGGATGCATTTTTTGTATTACTGATGAAAGTTCAATTTGAAGACTGAAAATTACCTATCAGGAGCTTATTCATAAACTTAACAAAATATTTGGGGTCGACAATGAGTTTGCTGATCCAATAATCAAACATCCGGTGAAGTTCAAACAATTATATCTCAACGTCACCGGATATAAAATATATATTCAATTTATGTCACTTTAAAATAAAATTTAAATTTTATTTATATATTATTTTTAAATTTTTAATATAATTTAATTTATTTTTTAATAAAATTAAAATTAATATTTAATAATTTAATTTTAATCATACAATTTAATACTAATCAAAATCCTCATTTAGATTTTTAGGATTTATTTAGCTCTGTTAAATTAAAATAAATTGGTTGAATTTTGGTTTTGCCAGGTGGAAAGAAGCAGACAGCAACACGCGGTGGCGCTGTAGCGAGACGAAAGATAAAACCTCGAGAACAGAAAGGAAAAGAAATGAAAAGGAAAGGCGAGCCAAACAAGACTATACATGCGGCCTTGTAAATAAATAAATACGGAAAGGTTGTTGCAGTTTGGTCTTTTACACGTGTCATAATAAGGTTTCAGCAGCATATCCGCCCCCCACCCACCACGTCACCGCCGGACCGCCAGTAGCTCCGATGGTCCGTACAGCATGCTTGCAAAAAAAAATGAGTATTGAGTTCCTCAAATTTATCATTTTTTGTTTGTATAGAAAAAGTCTCAGAGGCTCAGCTAGTAAGATATTGCTCCTGTTCCATCGCTTTCGCTCCATTTTTTCTTATTCTTATTTATTTCTCTATTTTACCTGCTTATCATTTTTTCATTTATTCCCCCTTCTTTTCCCTTTTAAAAAATTAAAATATTTAGCAAGTGCCAGTTAATTTTGCCATATGGTAACTGAATTTATAATATGATATGACTCAATTTATTTTAAAAAAATGTAATTCAATTTTCAAAATATTATTTCAGAAATTATTTTTATTGAAAATTTATAAATTCGGTACTGGAGTGCGAATATAATAATTCACGTTATCTCAAAATATTAAAAAAATACCAAGTAAATTTTTTTGAAACATGGTATGTGAATATTTTAAATTAACGTGACTTATCACATCAGTTTTCCAACATTGAATTAATAATTTTGTAATTAAAGTGATTTTAATAATAATATTTAAAAATATGAAGTATTTTTGTAAAATAATTTTTTTGTGAATGAACTGTTATTAAAATATAATTTCAATAATTATAAATAAAATTAGCTCCACCATTTGCCTTATGAAAATTACCAGATGGTTTTAATAAAATATTATTAAGAGAACTTTAAAAGAAAACAAACTTTTCAATTAGCCATTTTAACGTGATGAGAAGGTGCCCGTTCCGTTCACTAATAAATGTCTTTCATAAATATCCGTTTTAAAAAAATATAATATATTTAAATATAATTTTCTAAATATATCTTCTATACAACAAATAATTTTTTTTTTAAATAGAATGGTCCATTTCATTAAAACAACTATTGGATATAAGGGGGAGAAGAAGCAAATCTAACTCCCTGAGAAATAACATGGGTCCTAGCTAACAAATGGGTAAAATCATTACCAGATATTCTAACAATAGTAAATAAATAGCTTTGAAAGCAAAGACTTGAAGCAATATAGTCATGGACAATTAAACCAAAAGAAGAATTATTCAGAGCAGAGGAAGTCAGAGCTTTATGAAGGACAAGACTATCTATATCCACCTGCAAATGATTAAAACCTTATTCTTTTAACCACTTTAGAGCTTCATTCACTGACATTGCCTCCGTCATGAGAGGATCATAGCCTACTCGATTTTCTGTCTTGAAAATGGTCGAATCAGTATTGCATTTTATAAAGCCAACAGGAGGAGGAATCCGTATTTCCAACAAAGATAGGGAAGAGGAATAATCAAAAGTAAAATCCCTAAGATGCACCATTTCCCATTCATTTAAAGAACAGCTGGCCATGCGCAATACTGCTCCGTTGCTCATCCTGTGTTGCTCCTAAATAAACCTGTTTCTTTTATACCAGATTGTCCACAACAAGAATACTGCCTGATAAAGCTCATCATGATGCAAAGAAGAGAACCAATTGCCAATAATGCAAGCTATCGAATCATTGATGTCAAAACAAATATTGAGGGAACTTTCATTCCATATCATTGGGAAAAGGGGCATGAGAACAACATATGTTGAACTGTTTCTGCCAAACTGGAGAACATAAAGGACACAAAAATATATCTATGGCATGTCTTTGAAATAAATTATTTCTAGTGGGAAGAACGTCAGCAATGCATCTCTAAAGGAAAATACGCACCTTTAGAGGCAAAGAGAAATTTGTTCCTCCAGTGATTAAGTCATCTCCAAACTCTATCTTCGATGAAAGCAAACATCTAAAATTTGTTATGCCTTACAAACATAGGCATTCCAAGATAAGTTTTGAATTGATGAGAAGCCGAGATTCCCAGGAGATTACAAAACAGGCAACGCATGTACTGATCCACAATTTTTCTAAACTCCAATGAAGATTTTTGAAAGTTCACCGAATGGCTTGAGGCAAGCTCGTATCTGGCAAAACAATCTTTAATTTTCATAGCCTTTCCTGTAACACCCTATTAACAAAAGACTTTGCATACATGGTATACCGACGTTATGATTAAAGATCACAATTAGGTGATTGAATCAAGAATTTAGGTCACAACTTTTGTCATTTTATATTGGGTATCGCTATACCACTATTCCTTAGGTTGAAATTTCGACAGCATATTGGCTTGAAATTCTTACTACCCAAACCTGCGAAATTGAAAATTTACACTCCCAATATCCTGTCTTCACCTCCAATACTCCAATTTCAACCAAGGCACTTCTATAATTGTTTAACAATTCACAACATCATACACTAAAATTTTTCACAAATCCTCATCACATATACATAGATATATTTACAATGATACAGTCATCAAAATTTTTGATACTTTAATACAACTAAAGTTATGTCAAAAGTGATACAAAGTCGATGCTAAATATATCATCACACGTACACGCCTTCGACTTTGACCTCATCTACTTCTATCTCGTACCTGTCCCTGCGCGCAGTCACAAAATCACGCGCTAAGCAATCATGTTGCCTAGTGGTGGATACTGATGGAATATGACATGGTATGATAATCATGATAGCACAGCGGAAAAACAAAAATTTTATCATACATACCATACATATCCAAAGATAGAATCGAAACATGCAATTTTAGGGTTATCGAACTTACAACTTTTGATGCCTTTTAAAACTTTTATTCCGATGATGACCAGCAACTAAGATGGCTTTGTCCGCCTTAGATCTCGATCACCAATGCCAAGGAATAGCCTTTTGCGTCACTCCCTCTATTCTCACACACACAATTACACCGTCGACTTAAAAACGAGATTGCTAGATCTCTTTTTCGGTATTGTGTAAGGGTTATAGTTTGAAGCTACAAAACTTGATTGTGTACTTCTTTAGATTGCTATTACTGCTCAATAACACAAGATAATTAATTAATTGAAATTAAACCTTATGGGCTGAATTTCTCTCTCTCATGGACCAAAGCCCAATAGCAATATTATAACCCATTACATACATTAATTTGACTTTAATTAAAAGCCCAAATTAATGCTCAATACTTAATTTAAACATTTTAAGCCCAATGCTTTGTGTGCGATCCTATAGGTCCATTTAATGTTGGCAATGAATTAATAAATTAATTCAAAGGCTATATATATTCTCTAGCAAGATATTATAGCATTCCAAATTAAATGAAAATGCATATGGCATTTAGTGACCTAATGCAATTTTGCATAGTCCCTTACCCATAAATATCAGAATTAATATAAGGCATGGAACTAGTCATCCTTATATACATTAATTCATTTCTTGATATTCCAATGACACTGAATTCTCAGATAAATAATGATTACTCATTATTTCATCTCGGTATGGCCATACACTTCTCAGTTCACTGATCAAGTGGCCGGTGATATTTTTCTCTCTTATCGAGAGGGGTAATCCCTTCACTTCTCTCATGCTCTCTAACATGAATCAGTGCATACCCAATCATACCCGTACTTGTCACTCTGTTACGAGCACGTTAGGTGTATGTCAAAGTACACAGTAATTCATAAAGAGTTTCATAGAGATTTCAGGTCTAAGAACTCTGATACAAAACTTGCATATGAGAAACACTTATGACTTGTACCATGTAGTATTCTCATGAGCGGATCGAATCCAGATACCATGTTCTTTAACATGTATCTATGATCTCTGATTGACACTCTTGTCCTAATGATCCGTAAGACAGAACTCATAAGATCAGAGAGAGCATACTAGTCTTAATTCATTTGTTATTCCCATAACAATGACTGACTAGGGATATTTAGAATGATGTCTCATTTGTTTCAAGGTCTTACAATTCATGTGCCTCACACATGATAACTTAAACCGAAACAACACTCTTGGATAGTTTTATCAATTGATATGCATAGGAATATAAAGGATAAAACAAATGCCTCATTTTATTAATTTCAAGTGTTTCGTTACAATGTATTGGGGCTAGGGCTTACACTAACAATCTCCCACTAGCACTAGTCCCAATTGGGCATAGCCCTAAGACCGAACGCTCTCAAATGAGCCTCGTGCAGATTTGGACGTAACTGTTTCGTCAAAGGATCTGCTACATTGTCTTCACTTGCTATCTTGCTAACCTTGACGTCCCTACGATCAATGATTTCTCTGATCAGGTGGTACCTCCTGAGTATGTGTTTGGATTTCTGGTGTGACCGGGGCTCCTTTGCCTGTTCGATGGCCCCGTTATTGTCACAGAAAATTTCTAATGGATCTAGGATGCTTGGGACCACTCCTAATCCATTAATGAAATTTTTAATCCAAACAGCCTCTTTTGCAGCCTCACTTGCTGCAATATACTCAGATTCTGTAGTTGAGTCAGCAACGGTCTCTTGCTTTGAGCTTCTCCAGCTGACAGCACCACCGTTTAAAATAAAAACAAATCCAGATTGCGATCTAGAATCCTGAGTGCTGGTCTGAAAAGCAGCATCGGCATAACCTTGTATGACGAGCTCTTCTTGACCACCATACACCAAGAAGTGATTCTTAATCCTTCGCAGGTACTTAAGGATCCCTTTTACAGCAGACCAGTGCTTCTCACCAGGGTCTTGCTGAAACCTACTGGTTATACTCAGTGCATGAGCAACATCCAATCTAGTACATAACATAGCGTACATGATAGATCCAATAGCAGATGCATATGGGATTCTACTCATGTTGTCCCTTTCCTCTTTGGTTTTAGGGCACTGTTCTTTAGTCAAAGGAACTCCCAAAGCCAAAGGTATGTACCCTTTCTTTGAGTCTCCCATACTAAAACGCTTTAGTACTTTGTCTATGTACTTTTCTTGACTTAGTCCCAAAAGCCGATTCGATCTATCTCTATAGATTCGAATACCAAGTATTGTCTCGGCTTCACCTAAGTCTTTCATTGAGAAATATTTTCCCAACCATTGCTTAACCTTTTGTAATGTTGGAA
Organism: Excoecaria agallocha; assembly: GCA_037975025.1. Classification (NCBI taxonomy): domain Eukaryota; kingdom Viridiplantae; phylum Streptophyta; class Magnoliopsida; order Malpighiales; family Euphorbiaceae; genus Excoecaria; species Excoecaria agallocha. The sequence goes on along the minus strand of CM075810.1, from coordinate 539,555 downwards.
TATCATTCCCAATGAGAAGGATGTCGTCCACATATAAGACCAGAAATACTACTATGCTCCCACTAACCTTTTTGTACACACAAGGCTCATTTTCGTTCTTGATGAAGTTAAATTCTTTGACTGCCTCATCAAAACGAAGATTCCAACTTCGGGATGCTTGCTTTAATCCATAAATGGATTTTTGAAGCTTGCATACCTTCTTAGGATGCTTGGGATTGACAAAACCTTCAGGTTGTGTCATATACACATCCTCAAGTAAATTTCCGTTAAGGAAAGCAGTTTTGACATCCATTTGCCATATCTCATAATCATGATATGCAGCTATAGCAAGCAAGATCCTAATGGACTTGAGCATGACTACAGGCGAAAAGGTCTCGTCATAGTCTATACCATGAGTTTGTCGAAAACCTTTTGCTACTAGTCTACCTTTGTAGGTCTTATCAGTTTTTAGTTTGAATAACCACTTGCATTCAATTACCTTAGCACCTTCCGGTGGATCAACCAAGGTCCAAACCTGGTTATCGTACATTGATTGCATCTCGGATTTCATGGCTTCAAGCCAATTATCCGAGTCTGGGCTTTCAATAGCTTCTCGGTAGGTAGTAGGATCCTCACGATCTACTAACTCAATAGTGTCACTGTCAGTGATTAGAAATCCATATCTCTCAATCTCCTGACGTACCCTACCAGACCTTCTAGGTACTTGTGTAATGGGTTCTTGTTCCACAATTGGTTGTGAACTTGATCCCATTTCCAAACCATCCTCTATAGGAGTTTGTGGCGCTTGAGTTTCTCCAAGTTCTACTTTACTCCCACTGTCTTTCTTGAGAAGGAACTCCTTTTCCAAGAAAACAGCCTTGCGAGCAACAAATACTTTGTTCTCGGCTTGTGAGTAAAAGTAGTATCCCTTTATTTCTTTGGGATAGCCCACAAACAAGCAGACAGTCGATTTGGACTCTAGTTTGTCAGATGTTAATTTCTTAACATGTGCTTCACAGCCTCAAATCTTGAGAAAAGACATATTGGGTTCTTTCCCAGTCCATACCTCGTATGGTGTCTTCTCAACTGCTTTAGTTGGAGTACGGTTCAATAGAAACGCAGCAGTTTCTAATGCATAACCCCAAAAAGAGATAGGAAGATTAGCTTGACTCATCATAGATTGAACCATGTCCAACAGAGTTCGATTTCTCCTTTCGGACACACCATTCCATTGCGGTGTTCCAGGAGGAGTGAGCTGTGAAATAATACCACACTCTTTTAGATGATCATTAAACTCTTGGCTTAAGTATTCGCCACCTCGATCTGATCGAATGGCTTTTATACTTTTGCCAAGTTGGTTTTCTACTTCGTACTTAAACTCTTTGAATTTCTCAAAAGTTTCAGACTTGTACTTCATTAGATAGACATAACCATATCTACTGAAGTCATCTGTGAATGTCACGAAGTAGCTAAAACCACCTCTAGCATGTGTACTTAAAGGTCCACATACATCGGTATGTATTAGTTCCAATAAGCCATTAGTCCTTTCACCTTTCTTGTTAAAAGGACTCTTTGTCATTTTTCCATGCAAACATGGCTCGCATATGTCATAAGACTCTAAGTCAAATGACCCAAGCACTCTAGTTTTGTGGAGTCTTGAAATGCATTTTTCGTTTGCATGTCCTAAACGACAATGCCAAAAGTAAGTAGGGTTCAATTCGTTTGATTTAACCCTCTTTGTATTAATGTTGTATATCGACTCTTTGTTTTGTAAATCAAGGATATAAAGGCCATTTTGCAACATGGTATTGCCATAAGAAATGCCTTGGCGACGAATATGAGCATTGCCATTTTTAATAACAAAATCAAATTCATCATTATCCAAACATGAAACTGAAATAATGTTTCTGCTCATAGCAGGCACATAATAACAATTATTCAAAACAATACAAAGTCCGGAAGGTAAAGTGAGGTGATAGTCGCCTATCTCCATGGCAGCAACTCGTGCTCCATTCCCCACACGGAGGTCCACTTCATTCTTCCCAAGTAACCGCCTATTTCTTAGCCCCTGCACATTTGAACAAATGTGAGAACCACAACCGGTATCCAATACCCAAGTGGTAGAAATAGAAAGGTTAATTTCAACAACAAAAATACCAGAACTGGACGCCTTAGCTCCATTCTTCTTTTGTTCTTCCTTGAAGAGAGCGCAATTCTTCCTCCAATGCCCTATCTTGTTGCAATGGAAGCAAGTGCTCTCACGCTCTTTGAGTTTTGGCGCCTTGGGCTTGGATTGGGCCTGAGGTGCACTCCCACTTGACTTGGGTTTTGCCTTTCCCTTTCCCTTTCCCTTAGCGGGTCCCTTCTTAATTCCCTTTTGAACCATTAGAACGGGATTGGTCTTTCGAATGTTCTCTTCAGCATTCTTAAGCATCCCATGAAGCTCAGTGACTGACTTGTTCATTGCATGCATGTTATAATTCATCACAAATGGATCATAAGTAGCAGGCAATGATCCTAAGATCATGTCAGTGGCCAATTCCTTTGGCACTAGTACCTCAAGCTTCTCAAGAGTATCAAGATACCCTTTCATCTTGAGTACATGGGTACTAACAGGAGTACCCTCAGCCATCTTACAAGAAATTAAAGCCTTTGTTGTCACGAACCTCTCGTGACGAGCTTGCTCTTGGAACATCTCCTTGAGGTGCACCATGATCGCATAAGCCTCTTGGTCCATAAATTGCTTTTGCAATTCAGGCACCATAGTGGCTAGCATCAAACAGGTCACATCATTAGAGTCACTCTTCTTGGTCTCAAAAGTTTCCTTTTAAACCGCAGAGGCGTTCCTTCCTGGTTCTTCAGGCAAGGGTGCATCCAAAACATACGACTTCTTCTCTTGCTTAAGAACTATTCTTAAGTTTCGAGACCAGTCTATGAAATTGGTGCCATTCAATTTGTCCTTTTCAAGGACCGATCGCAATGAGAAATTGTTGTTTGAAGATGCCATTTTCAATCTACAATAAAATTTAGCAAGATTAAATGAGGTCTTAATGATCCCACAAACCGAATTAATATCCCTTTAAATAATTCGCGTTAGTGATTTAATGTGGGCCAAGATCCACTTTTCACAACAACTTATTAGTCAAGCTGAGCCTGTACACCTAATAAGTTAAGTTACTTAGGTAGGAAAAACTCCAATCATGTCTCGTACATGACTCTTGGATCAAATGGGCTAACATCTTTAAGATGTTATAGCACAACCCATTTATTAGTTGCCTAGGTCCGGGCATCCCATTCCATGTTAAGTCCAACCTACATTCACAACCCATGCCTCACAAAGATAATCGGGCGCATCTAGGACTCCTAGTCTATGTGACCGATGATCGATGCCTTGACATGTTTCGAATTAGGAAGGCAACTTTGTGACTTACTATTTTTAGGGATTCATTTTATTACGGCTTACATGGCATACGCTTTGTCATCCATACATAGCATGCATATATATATAATTGCATAAAGTAAAGCGTGACAAACATGGGCCCAAAAACTTACAACTAAGATTCTATACTATTACATAAGAATCTTCGAGTTGGGCTTCTCCACTCCGGTGGGCTTCGTCTTGATTTACAAAGTCTTCAAGTATATTCTATTATAAGAAATAAATGAAAAACTTTTACAACAAAATATAATGGCTCGCAGGCCATATTTAATTACAAAACCCAGGGCCCATGAATGCACCATGCATATCCATTCATCACACCAAACAAGCAAATAAATATACATAGCATTCATGGATCAGACAAAGTCCAATTTTAATCAATTTAGCCAAGCCCATTAATGGAAATTGTATACTTGAACCTTTAAGAGATGACCCCATGATGGGCCTGGGCTGAAGCCCAATGGACTAAATCCTCTTATTGAATAAGTTTTCTTAAAAGCCCAAAACACAAACTAGTTAGATTTGTGCCATAAATCAACTCTAGTATAATTTCCAATTTTGCCATTTTTAATTTTATGTCATACAGCCCATAAACATTAAAAATACATATAATATGTGCTAACATGAATTAAAAATAAAATCATGAAGAACACATATAATAGAACACGGCATTCATGCAAAAACAAACAAACAACAAAACTAGTTGTTTAATGCTTATGTAATGCCATGAAATGCACAAACATTTAAATCAATTTTATGAGTCATTTAATAATCTAAATAAGTCCATAAATATTGATTTAATATTCTGTACCATTTTAATCTAAATGTGTTTTTACCATTTTAATCAAAATAAAACAAACAATCTTGATTAAACATGTAACAAACACAAACTAGTCATAGTTTTAAGTGATTTTAAAATTAATCAATTAAATTGTCATGGATCAGAATTAAAACCAAATTTAAAATATGTCCAGACCTGATAATTAATCTTTAAATATCACTTACAAACATGCCAAAAACGTTTTTACATTTAATTTTGAAAACTAGTTGTTAAACTAGCAATTTACATGCCAACTAGCACCTAGTTTCATAATTAACATGTACCATCAGGTATAAATAATTAAATCCGACCATTACCAGCCCTAATAACATCTTAGGACAGTATATTAACATGTCATATTAATTATAATACCTATCTAATCAATTAAAATCGTTTTTACACCAAAACAATGCAAAAAACTCAAAACAGAAAATTTCAGATTTGCATGTTTTCAAAATAACGATTTTTAATTAATTTTTTCATGCATCTAAAGCACTAAAATAAGCATGTCTAGGCTCTGATACCACTGATGGAATATGACATGGTATGATAATCATGATAGCACAGTGGAAAAATAAAAATTTTATCATACATACCATACATATCCAAAGATAGAATCGAAACATGCAATTTTAGGGTTATCGAACTTACAACTTTTGATGCCTTTTAAAACTTTTATTCCGATGATGACCAGCAACTAAGATGGCTTTGTCCGCCTTAGATCTCGATCACCAATGCCAAGGAATAGCCTTTTGCGCCACTCCCTCTATTCTCACACACACAATTACACCGTCGACTTAAAAACGAGATTGCTAGATCTCTTTTTCGGTATTGTGTAAGGGTTATAGTTTGAAGCTACAAAACTTGATTTTGTACTTCTTTAGATTGCTATTACTGCTCAATAACACAAGATAATTAATTAATTGAAATTAAACCTTATGGGCTGAATTTCTCTCTCTCATGGATCAAAGCCCAATAGCAATATTATAACCCATTACATACATTAATTTGACTTTAATTAAAAGCCCAAATTAATGCTCAATACTTAATTTAAACATTTTAAGCCCAATGCTTTGTGTGCGATCCTATAAGTCCATTTAATGTTGGCAATGAATTAATAAATTAATTCAAAGGCTATATATATTCTCTAGCAAGATATTATAGCATTCCAAATTAAATGAAAATGCATATGGCATTTAGTGACCTAATGCAATTTTGCATAGTCCCTTACCCATAAATATCAGAATTAATATAAGGCATGGAACTAGTCATCCTTATATACATTAATTCATTTCTTGATATTCCAATGACACTGAATTCTCAGATAAATAATGATTACTCATTATTTCATCTCGGTATGGCCATACACTTCTTAGTTCACTGATCAAGTGGCCGGTGATATTTTTCTCTCTTATCGAGAGGGGTAATCCCTTCACTTCTCTCATGCTCTCTAACATGAATCAGTGCATACCCAATCATACCCGTACTTGTCACTCTGTTACGAGCACGTTAGGTGTATGTCAAAGTACACAGTAATTCATAAAGAGTTTCATAGAGATTTCAGGTCTAAGAACTCTGATACAAAACTTGCATATGAGAAACACTTATGACTTGTACCATGTAGTATTCTCATGAGCGGATCGAATCCAGATACCATGTTCTTTAACATGTATCTATGATCTCTGATTGACACTCTTGTCCTAATGATCCGTAAGACAGAACTCATAAGATCAGAGAGAGCATACTAGTCTTAATTCATTTGTTATTCCCATAACAATGACTGACTAGGGATATTTAGAATGATGTCTCATTTGTTTCAAGGTCTTACAATCCATGTGCCTCACACATGATAACTTAAACCGAAACAACACTCTTGGATAGTTTTATCAATTGATATGCACAGGAATATAAAAGATAAAACAAATGCCTCATTTTATTAATTTCAAGTGTTTCGTTACAATGTATTGGGGCTAGGGCTTACACTAACAGATACAACTACGCAAATTTCATTTATGAACATAAATTTTTATTTAATTACCAAATTACCCCTTTTTGTTATTTACATGAATTTAGCTCTCGTTAATTTACTTAGTTATAAATTAATGCCTAAATCTTATTATACCTAAATTCTCTTATTAGTTCCCATAATTTTCTTACCTAATTGTAAAATTTCAATTAGGTCCCTGAACTTTTATTATGTCCAATTTGTCTTCGTTTGACCTTCGTTTCGACCTGTTTGACTCACCTTTGGCTTTTAATGTATCATAAATGAAAATTTTCTTTTTTGTTAATCCTTATGGTGCTCATTAAGTGAAAAATTATATTTTGGTCCTCAAACTTTTCATTAATTGCGATTTTGCCCTTTTTACTTAAATTAGCCTTTTTACTTCTCCTAACCACCCTTTTTCATGTCAAATTATCATTTTACCCTTAATTTATTGCGTAATTACTATTTTGCCATTTTTGAACACATTATTCTCATTTTTCATTTTATTTTCTATTTCTTTCCATTTATGACCTTTCTGATGCCAAATTTACCGTTTAACCCCTGTTTCTGTGCATAATTATCATTTTTGCCCCTAATTGTCATCAGTGAAAATTCTCAAACCGGATATGCGGGACGAGAACTGTATGACTGTATGAAATTACTGTATGACTATATGAGTAAGGTGACCACAAAATCGTAGTCATGCCTCGCCAAAATTTTACTGGATGATTTTACCACAATATACAGATCCCTATGGCTAGCCATTATATCCTAGGGTCCTGAATCAACCACTGTACACTAAGGACAACTTTATTTTTATACTTTATGTTATGTTTTATTATATTCTTCAACATGTGTTCATTACGTAACATTATATACCTTATCATTTTCTTATAAACATGAATACCATGCATAAATTTATAATGTAGATGAAAAACCATAACTAAACTTGATGAATTCATGGCATTTATACTAGGTTTACCATTCAGCCTCTTATGGTTCTTCAACATATCATGTAATATCTCATTCCAATTTATGCCATTTATGTTTTTAAAGTTAAAATATACTTAAACATGTTAATTAATACACATATTACCTTAGTATCACTATGTTACATATATAATTATCATTATGTTCCCATTACAACCACTATGTATACACTTTAAATTAAGTTCAAATCAATCATAACATTTTTAATTGTCAATATATAAGCCAAATCATGTTTAATTCTTTAAATAACCCTAATACCTTACTACATTCCTTAGGGCACCAATTCGGCCACCCCAAGAACTCCACTTAAATGTGTGTTTTCTTTTTAATTTCCTACTTATTTCATGTTACTACATCATTCTAGAAGGTACTATCAAGTTATTTCCCACTAATTCATAAGTTTCATTAGTTACATAATGGAATTTTTAAGAGAAAACTCAAAATTTAATGAAATTAAGTGTAGGAAAAGTATCCACTAACCTTTATGGTGCTAAATATCACCTAAGCTTGCCTTGTTTGCTCCTCTCCTTCTTTGTTTCCTTTATCTTCTTGACTTCCACCTATTGGCCGAATTTTAGAGGAAAGAAATCATAAGTTTAATCTTCCAATTACAACAATTAAACACAACCATCTAGTCACCCTAGGGATGTCCTACAGCCCCATGCAAAAACCCCTAATCAAGACCCATCAAAACACCATAACTTACCTATAAAAGCTTATTTTCTCTCACTAAATATCTTGATGTTCCAAGATTCCTCTTGATTCAATCAAGATTCTAGGTTGAAGAGGATGTCTTGTAGTGTCTTTAAGTGAAATTAGAGCTTGAGATTTGGTGGGACGAGAGAAAGATGAAGAGAAAATGGTGATTAGGGGTTGTTTCTGATTTTAAGGGAAAAAGGGAGGAAGATGAATGACTTCTGGAGTGAAATTAAGAGGGTTCCAAACTCCTCTTATGAACTTTAAGTCCACCAAATCTAAGGCCCAAATTCACTCAAATACTATTCCATCCAATGGCTTATTTTTAATCCATTTGTCATGAGTTCCTTAATTTTTGAGTTGATTTATACCATGCATTGAATGTATATGATTAATAATTCCTTTCTAATGACCTCCATGTCCTTGGATTAATTATTTATGGCCTTTAAGCCCTCCAACTAACTTAACCTCGGTTTTTGGTCATTTTACTGGAAATCAATGTTCCACTTATCAGAATAATATAAAATTTTTCCTTGCATGCACCTACATATATATTAGCATGTGGTTAAAATTTCAAGTCATTCTGAAATTGTTTTAGTATATTTATGGCTTTGGAGGCAAAATCAGCTAGTCCGGGACTCGAAATTCTGAAACAGTCAGGAATTTTTATTTTTCAATTCCAAGGGGTATTTTTGGTCATATACAACATGTCTATGTGATTAAAAAAATTGATGATTTTTAGAGTATTTTACGGCTTGATCAAACTTTTGGTCAATCGAGCCTGTGGTATTAGGTAAAAATTCTCTGTCTAATTTGGGGGTCTATTTAAACTCAATTTTCCCTCAAATCATACCATCGCACTCCATTTAACACCTTTTCTCACATTCTAGTATTAGTTCAAACTGCCCGCCAGATCACTCATCCTCGGATTTTTTGGCTCGAACACGTTTAACTTTACATATATTCAATTTTTCACTGTCTAATTTTACCCTGATTACCCCGATAACTGTCCTAGGACTACTATTCATTTTCTAGAACATGTCATGCATGTCAGGTGAAACTTTTGGCATGTTACATTTCCCAAGTTAGATTTAAAGAAAAAATAAGAATCATTAGCAAGGAGTAGATGGCTAATAGCCGTGCATTTCTAGCCACCTTATGCCCGTGAATCTTTCTCCTCTGTTCTAAATTTGTCATTGCTGCCAAAAGACCCTAAGTACCTAATATGAATAAGTATGGTAAGAGTGAATCCCTTGTCTTAAGCCCCTTCAAGGAAAAATTAGTTATATCAAATAGCCACTAGTGCACACCTGATAAGAAACCGAGGTGATACATATCATAATGATGTTGATCCACCTTAAATCAAAGCCTATTTTTGTCCAAAACACCCTTCAAATAAGATCATTCCATCTTATCATAAGCTTTAGCCATGTCCAATTTCAGAGCAATGGTCCTATTATATCCTTGTGAATTGCGGTTAAGATAATGATCCACTTCAAATGTAAGAAGAACGTTGTCTATTATCAATCTTTTCGGAATGAATGCACTCTGGTTCTTTGAAATCACATATTTCAACAAAATTTTCATACGATTCACAACCATTTTAGATAAAATTTTGTAAACAACATTACAAAGGGCAATTGGTCTATATTCAGAGATATACTTTGGCTGCTTAGTTTTCGGAAGAAGAACAATAATTGTCTCATTTAGTTCAGGAGGCATATTACCAGTATGAAGAAGGTCAAGGATGAAGGAGGTTATATCTGGACCAACAAGTTCCCATTGCGATTGAAAAAACCCTGAGTTGAAGCCATCTGGGCCTGGAGCCTTATCTGGATGCATGAAAAATAAAGCTTCTTTAACTTCAGCCACCTCAAAAGGTCGAAGAAGTTCTTCATTCTGAGCATCAGTAACACACGAATTGATTGATGTGGGTGTGAAAGTCCATATTATTACAGCTTGAGGATTGAAACGGATTATATATTAGTTCACTTTTTTAAACACATTGTTTTTTTCTCAAAAAGTGCAAATTAATGAAAATACGAAAGAATAAATGAATTTCTTAATTTGTGTATAAAAAAGAAAGTGAGTATAATAGATTGACTTTTACTTGCCATATAAAATTTTCGTTTACTTAAATTAAAACAAAATGTTTGAAATAAATTTTCAATGGTGTAGCATTCGTTTCTTTTAAATAAAACCTTAAATTTGAATATTGTGATTAGTAAAAAGTCGATCATATAAAAAAATTATTTTTATAATCAGTGGATCAACCTGCTTAAACAAAATAATATCAGTAAATATAAAAAAATGAAAACAAATAATTAATGCATTTCCAACTATTCAATCATATTTATTTCCTCGTAAATATATTGAAAGCACTTGTGTTCTTTAAAAAATGATAAATTTCGCTTAATTTCTTTATCACATGAATATATTTCTTGTGGCTGAACTTTTCCATTTCGAAGAAAACTCTAAAATTCAATGTACAAAGCAAATAAATTGAACAAGACTTGGCTGTCTGGTGTAAACTTTGCAACTGTATTTAGATCTCGGCCTCAAATTTAGACAAATGAAATTTATTGTAAATATTGTTATGTCACTTTCACAAGGCGCAAAAATAAACATAAAGTAATAAAATGGTCAAAGAAGATTTATACAAAAAAAGAAAAAATAAATAAAAGGACAAGAATATAAATAAACTGACTCTATGAATTAATTAATTCCTTTATTCCCCCTCAATTTTTGGTCAAAAGTAATACTACAATAATTTTTTTCTTCTTTTAAAAAAGGTCAGGAAAAGAGATACGGAGATAGAATTCAATTTGATGCTGTAATTAATAAAATATCACTCCATATATGTGCTGCCCATTTTCGTTACTAGGTAGCTTCGGTTAACTTGATTTAGATAAAAAAAATTAAGATAAAATTAAAATATTTTTTAAATTAAAATATGTAATAATCAAGATTAATTGAAAAATATTTTATTTAATTTTTTAATTATTTCTTATCTGTCAAAATACATGAATACAAACTAATTATTATCAATTATCAAATCCTCATTTCGCTAGTAGAGGTCTTGCTACTCCCTGAGGGTCCCCTTAGGGTTTCTCCTCCTTAGTTACGGCTAAGGTGTTTGATTATTTGACTGAGTTACAATGACAAATGAAGAGAATATAGACTCTCTGTTTTCATCGATGCAATTAACTGAAGCGGAGAATTAAGTTGCAAAGGTGGAACTGGATGAACACACTAATAAAAAGCAGAGGCTGAGGATTTCTCTATTCCTCATGGGAAAGGTCTTGAACATCAAAGGAATAAACGTAAATGCTTTCCGTACTACCATGATGAACAATTGGAGATTGCAACGAGGGTTCAGCCTGCATGATTTAGGTAACAATGCTTTTATTTTTCAATTTTTCTTGGAATTTGACAATCAAAGAGTCTTTGACAATGGGCCATGGTGCTTGTACAATCAATTAGTGTTACTTAGTGAAATGAAGGAGATGGATGTTGCTTCTTTTCCCGTATTGGAGACAACAACCATCTAGGTTAAGAAGTATAAAATCCCCTTCCTATGGCACTCGAAGGCAATAACAGTCATTATGACAAACATGATTGGAGAATTTGTAGATTTAAACGAGAATGAAAATTGGGGTTAGGCACCATACATTCGCTTTCGAGTTAAAATAGAGGTATCTAAGAAATTGAAAAGAGGGGTCTTGCTTGAGTTGGGAGATAAGGAGCACTGGGTAGAGTTTAAATATGAAAAGATTTCAGTTTTTGCTATAATTATAGTTGTATTGGACATCAAATACAAGAATGTGATGATGAGGGAGGTAAATTAGAGTACGGTGACTGGATGCGTGCATCACCAAGGAAAGGTTTCAAGCTGCACAACCATGTAGAAAAAGAGAAGGAGGATAAACTATTGGCTCAATTAAATCTAGTAAACCCAGTGAATAAGAATGCAGATAGGCCAGATGAAAGAAGGAAGCAAAGGGTGACATGTGCAAAATCATTAAAAGCCATTCTAGAAAAACTTAATTCCAAACCATCTGTGCAACAAACCAGTGATAATGTGTTTATTAACGATCCAAACTTAGTGGAAGAAGCTGAAGCTCATAATACTGTCATGCCATTGGGCCCATATTCAATTGAAGAGCTATCAATGCCAACCTCTAAAAACCATCCATGTTAGTTTTTATCTGGCAATTCTATATCATCTATTGCTACTGTATCCATTGCAGGAAGGGTAGAAAATGTTATTTCAAATATCAACTATACTATCAATGTTAACTTGCTTGGATCAGGAGATATTGAAATGCTACAAGTTGATAGGGATTTGATCACCAACTTGAGTAACAAAAAGGGGATTGTTGATAGAAATAGAGAGGATGTTGGAGAGGCAGGGGAATCAAGATCAAAAGCTAAATAGAAATTGTTGAAAAGGCTAGCTAGAGGGGTTAAAAAATAAGGGGCTGTGAGCTTAGGTAGTCTTTCTTCAGGAAAAAATGAGATGGATCGATTTTACTAAGTGGAAAGGGGGCTGCCAGTAATGATTCAGTAAGTCTATCAAAAAGATTGAAGGGTGTAAATATGGCTTTGCAGGAAGGAAATAATTTAAAGATGACCGATGGCTGTGACCCTGATTGCCTATCGCTATGAGTATCCTAAGTTACAACTGTCATGGTTTAGGAGTTCTACGGCAGTTGCCAACCTGTGACATTTGGTAAAGTCGCAAAACCCCTCTATCCTCTTTCTTATGAAGACTAGGGTGTCAGAGGATAGAATGAATTTTATTCAGATTTCTTTAGGTTTCAACAAGGGTTTCAATGTAAGGGGCACTAATGGTGGGGTGGTCTGGCTTGTATGTAAAATGATGACTTCAACCTAAATATTTTATTTTTTTGTGCATTATATTGATTTGAATGGAATATAATGTGCTTTTGTGGTTGGCCTGAAAGACATCTTAAGCAACACTCTTCAGATTTAATTAAAAAGTTGAGAAATTTTTCTATTGCAACATGGGTAATTATTGGTGACTTTAATGAGATCTTATCTCTGATAGAAAAAGTAGGTGGGACTGCCCGACAAGACTCTACTATTAGTTCTTTTCAAGAGGCTTTGATCGATTATAGGTTATCTAACTTGGGCTTCTCTGGATATCCCTTTACTTGGGACAACGGTCGTATAAGAGAGGATTTTATTAAAGAGCATCTGGACAGATGTGTGGCATTCCTCATATGGATACAACACTTTGAAGCAACTAAAGTATCTTACCTTATGTACGTTGGGTAGGATTGCTTTTCGATTGTGCTGCGATTGGTTGAAGAATATACTAGTATGACGAGTGCTAATAAGTTCCATTTTGAAAGCATGTCGTGTAGAGACCCAGGGTGTGCTCAGATGATAAAAAAATCTTAGGGTCAGGGTTATAATTGGGTAGATAAACTCTCAAGGTGTACTAATTATTTACAACATTGGAGTAAACAGTCCTTTGAAAATTTAAAAATGAGAAGAAAGAGTGTAAAGGTGAAGCTTAAGAAGTTGGGTTTGAGAATGGATGCTGATTCAGTGGATGCCAAATCTAAATTGAAGAAAAAATTAACAGAAGAATTATTGAAGGAAGAGTTGATGTGGCAACAATGCTCTCATATCCAGTGGCTGCAAAAAGGAAATAGAAACACAAAATACTTCCATGCCTCAGCCTCAAGGAGAAAGAAAGTCAATCATATTAATATCTTTATAGATAGGGATAGTAAATTTTATCAGGCAGCAATTTAGAGGATCACACTGTTGATTATGCCAATCTTTTCTCAACAGAAGGTAGAACCATTGTGGAGGGAGACCTAGATTTTATTCAATCAAAAGTTTCAACGGAGATGAATGAGAGGCTGGATAGTCCTTTCACTGCCAATGAGGTTCTTAAGGCCGTGGAAATGATGCACCCACTAAAAGCTCCTGGACCTGATGGTCTCCCTCTATTATTTTATTAAAAATACTGGCACATCATTGGAGCTAATGTTGTTAGGGTGGTTATTAATGTTCTTGAGGGAGGTCAACTGCCGGACCGTTTTAATCACACTATTAACTTCCTTATACCAAAATTCAAAGAGCTGAGATTGATATCAGAGTATAAACCCATTAACCTATGTAATGTGGTATGCAAGATCGCTACTAAGGTTTTAGCTAATAGAATGAAGCTTATTTTGGGAGACACTATATATTGATGACACACATAGTGTCTTTATGCCAAGGCAGTCAATTATGGATAATGCTTTAGTGGCTTGTGAGGCCTTTCACCATATGAAAAGTGGTGTTATAGGGAGAAGGAAGTTCATGTTGTTGAAACTAGATATGACTAAGGCTTACGATAGGATAGAATGGTCATTTTTATCTTCTATCATGATTAAAGTAGGTTTTTTGAGGAAGTGGGTTAACATGGTTATGCGAATGGTGATGATAGCATCATATTTGATTTTTATAAATGGAAAACCTGTCAGCCACATCAACCCATCTCAGGGTTTGCGTCAAGGGGACCCATTATCCCCTTACTTTTTTCTTATTTGCACTGAAGGCCTGACAGGTTTACTGAATTTAGCAATTAGATCTTGACACCTTCACGGGTTATGAGTTTCAACTGGAGCACCACTTATTTTCTACCTCTTTTTTGCGAATGATAACGTCTTTTTCTGTCGTGCTTCTATTGCAGATGCATCCACTATTTTGACAATTCTTAAAAGGTATGAATTATTATAAGGTCAAAAGATGAATCTTAGTAAATCAGATATTTCATTTAGCAATACAGTCAAACCTAAACTTAAAGGGACTTTAACTCAATTTTTAGGGGTCAAAATGGACAATCACCATGAACTTTACCTTAGCCTCCCAACAGTAGTGGGCCTTTCTAAGAGGGTGGTTTCAGAGAGAATAAAAGATCAATTATGGAATCATCTTAAAGTCTAAAAAGAGTGATTACTATCTTGGTCTAGAAAGGAACTTCTCATCAAAGCAGTGGCTCAAGTAATACCGACATATATCATGCAATGTTTCCTCCTTCCTACTGGTTTTTGTCATTATATTTAAGCCATGATTTGTAGGTTTTGGTCGGGTCAGAAAAGTGATTAAAGGAAGGCCCACTTATGCAGTTGGAAACAGATGTGTAAACCAAAAGTTGAAGGTGGCTTTGGCTTTAGGGATTTCGGTTGTTTAATATGGTGCTTTTAGCAAATCAAGGCCGGTGGCTAGCTACAAATCCTTTTTCATTGCTCGTTATAATTATCAAGGCCTATTACTTCTCACAATCTTCTTTCCTGAATGCGTAGATAGGGTCAAACCTGAGCTATACATGGAGAAACATATTAGCTGGTTGAGATTTACTAATGTCAGTTTCTTATTAGCAAGTGGACAATGGTTTAAGCTTGAACATTTGGCAAGACAAGTGGATTTCGCAACCTTCTTCCTTCAAAATTATTACTTCATGTAACTCCAACCACATGGATGATTCGATGGCTTCCCTTATCGATCATAACTTGGGTTCTTAGAAATGGGAGTTGGTTAATCATTTATTTTGGCCTGTTGATGTTGATAAAATCAAATTAATTCCTATTGGTTTGGCAGGTAGTGTGGATCATCTTGTATGGTATTACCACTCTACAGGGCAATATGTTGTGAAAAGTGGGTATTGATATGCCTTTGGGTTGTAAGAAGAACAAAGTATTAACTCTATTTCAGGTGATCAGAACATGCAATTTTGGAAGGGTCTTTGGACTGTCACTACGCCACCAAAAATTAGTAGCTTCCTGTGGTGAGCCTCATTGAATTCGTTATCGGTTAGAGAAGTGCTGCAACAGCTCGGGATGGAAATTTTAAATAAGTGTTGCGGTGTGATATGGCTGAATCGATTATTCACATAGTCAAAGATTGCACTTTTGCATTGAAAACATGGCAAATGGCAAGTCTTCCTGTCACGAAAATTCAAGCGGGTACTTGTAAAGAGTGGTTAGCAGTGTTATTGAATTGCCTGTCTAAGGATGAAATGTGCATATTTTTTTTCCTCTGCTATCAGCTGTGGTATGCAAAGGATATGTTATTCCATGATAAATTACTCCTTCAGAGCTCATACATTTTTTTCTTAGCTAGGCACCTAAAGGAGGAGTCACTGCATCTTTTGCCAATGCTGGTGGCTACAACTTATCGAATGAAGATAAAGTTCACAGGTGGAAGCCTTCTCCACCAAATCTGTTTAAACTAAATGTGGATTTTGGTAGTGTTGGAATTTTTAATTGGGCTTGGAGTGGTTATTAGAGATGATGCAGGGCATGTCTTAGCTTGTGGTCAACGAACAATTATGGCTAGCTAGGATTCTTATACTTCTGAAGCTATGGCTATGCTATTTGGTCTCTTGGTTGCAAAGGATCTGGGTTTCAGGGAGATTGTAGCTGAATCATATTGCAAACTAGTTGTTGACTGCTTGGTAGGAAGTTTGGATTTTTGTAATGGGCTGCTTGGGATTCTTGAAGATTGTCGCATTTTGAGTACTCACTTCCTCTTTTGCAGATGGTCTTTCACTAAGAGAACTGGAAACATTGCAACCCATTGCTTATCAAAGAGCTGCTCTAATTCTATTTCTTCTATTATATGGGTGGAAAAGTTCTCTTCTTATATTTCCCAGTTTGTGTTGTTGGATGTAAACTCCTTTATGTTTTAATCTATCTTTTAAGGTATTTTTATGAAAAAAATATAGGAATGCATATCTTGATCCTATGTCAAGATATGCATACCTTAATATTTCAAGATATAAATAGTTAATTTTTTTTGCGGGATGCATTTTTTTTTAACAAAAGCTTGAAAAAATCGAAAAAATTGGAATAATTTTATTTTTTTTCCTTCCAATCTTTACAAAGTTAACAAACACTACCCTAATAAAATGAGTTAATACTCAAATATCAATTATATCTATCAATATGAATCTATTGATTATGCATAATAATGTAAACAATGCTACTTTTCTGATGTGTAGTTATTAACAGAGCTGTAAATATGGGTGATGGGTGACCACCGCCAAGCCTATTCTTTGAGGTCCCCCACCCCACATTTTGAACTTTTATTCAGCTTTCAAGTTCCCTAATCAATTAAATTCTAAGGGTGTCATTCATGATAGATTACTCGCTGACCGATCGGGTAGGAAGTTTTCGGATGTTGGGGCCCTCATCTCACATTCCCGATGGTAGGAGAATCCGATTGGGCTCTGCACATCCGCTTTGGGTTGGGGCTCTCACGGCTTTGTTTCTAGGATGCTATCCCAAAATGCGTGCACATGGAGAAAATATCCATGGCCTTATAAGATCCACTTTCAACTCATCTTCAGCTGATGTGAGATATGAGATAACGTGCGTTATCACTATTCTCCCTCCCGAGAGGTCTTTGGGGGCTAGTCTTAGCTGGAGCTCTAGGCCTTCCTCATCTCTCAACGAAAGCATCAAATGATAGATCGCTTGCTGACCGATCGGGTATGAGGTCTTCGGGCGTTGGTGCCCTCATCTCGTATTTTTGATGGTAGGAGGATCCGATTTGGGAGGAGGATCAATCAGGCTCTGCACATATTATCCGTTTTGGGTCGGGGCCTTCGTGGCTTTATTTCTGGGGTGCTGGCCTAAAACGCGTGCACAGGAATAAGGTATCCATGATCTTATAAGGTCCACTTTTAGCTCATCTCCAGCCGATGTGGGATATGAAATAACATGCGTTATCACTTTTCCTCCTCTCGAAAGGTCTATGGGGGCCCGTTTTAGCCGGAGCTCTAGGCCGCCCTTATCTCTCAACAAAAGCACCAAATGATAGATCGCTCGTTGACCGATCGAGTAGAAGGTCTTTGGGCATTGAGGCCCTCATCTCGCATTCCCGATGGTAGGAGGATCCGATCGGGCTCTACACATATTGTTCGCTTTGAGATGGGACCCTCACAGCTTTGTTTCTGGGGTGCTGCCCCAAAACGCATGCATAGGAAGAAAGTGTCCATGGCCTTATAAGGTTCACTTTCAGCTCATCTCCAGCCGATGTGGGATATGAAATAACGTGTGTTATAATTATTTTTCCTCCCGAGAGGTCTTTGGGGGCCCGTCTTACCCGGAGTTCTAGGCCGCCCTCATCTCTCAATGAAAGCACCAAATGATAAATCGCTCGCTGACCGATCGGGTAGGAGGTCTTCGGGCGTTGGGACCCTCATCTTGTATTTTCGATGGTAGGAGGATCCGATTAAGGAGGTGGATCGATCGGGCTCTGCATATATTGTCCGCTTTGGGCCGGGGCCCTCACGACTTTGTTTTTTGAGTGATGACCCAAAATGCGTTTACAGGAAGAAGGTGTTCATGGTCTTATAAAGTCTATTTTTAGCTCATCTCCAGCAGATGTGAGATATGAGATAACGTGCGTTATCAATTCATTAAAATAATTTTTCTTTTTCTTGAATTAAGATAAAGTAGTTAATGTAACATGACTTAATTATTCCACCGTAAATAAAACTTTTATATGAATCAGATCAAATTAGTTTTAGCTATGTTGGGTGGATGAATTTGGATAGAATTGTGATGGGTTGGATTGGATTAAGTTTGATCATATGATTCAAATAATTATCATTAAACGGATTGGTTAATAAATGGTTTTACCAATAAGCACGTTTACATTTATGATATTATTTATTTATATTTATATTTTTCATAAGAATATAAAATATGCATGTATAGTTTATAAAAATATATTTTTTTATATTTATAGTATATAAAAATTATAAATTATAAATAATATAAATAAATTATAAATAGGTCATAAATGTTTCTGGAGTCATATGATTCACATACCAAATCAAATTATTTTATAAATCAAACAAGTTGAAGTATATACAAATTAAATCAAATTTATATCACATTTTATGGGTCGATTCGCCAATATTTTTTCTTATAAATATGAATTTCAACAGTTGCCGATGGTAGAAAAGTAATTATTGTTAATGTGTTGGAAAAATGATGCGATATTATATGTTTTAATAGATTTTTGTTAGGAGAAAAACAAAAAAAAATTAAAATAAGTTTGATAAAAAAGCTAAAAATTAGGATTAAATGTAATTATTAAAATTAAATAAATGTAATAAGAGGAAAAATTATAAAAAAAAATCATTCAAAACGATCAATTTGATAATCTGAAAATTTAGAGGAAATAAAATCATAAATTAATCATACAAAGGCAAAACAATAAAGAGCTAGTCTAAAAAAAAAAATATTAAACTATACCATTACATAGCAAATCACATCCATGTTCTAAAACAGTAAAACTCATCGAAGACATCCCTAGAAAAAGGTTCTAAGTAAATCTGAACCTTGGTGAAAGCAATCATGTAGATTTCAAAACTTCATCTTAAGAATAAAATTTGTAGATTTTAATCATGATGAAGCGAAAAACCTTAATGTCATGAAAAAGCTTTTACTTTCATGTTTAATAAAAGAACATACTTTACTTTAATTGTTCGTGTATGAATAGATTTTGATAAATAGAAAAAAGTAGATAACATCTAAAGATCGAACAGGGTAAGAAAATTTCTATAAAACCTATCATTTAACTGTTATTTCTTCATCGAAAATTCATGCGACGAAAGAGATAAAATAAAGGAATAAATATTTTTTGAATTAAAATTTCTGATCGACATGTCAAAATTGATCAATTGTATGCCAAAGCTAAAAGGAATAGACTATTGTAACCATTAAAAATTAGGAATTTTTGCAGTGAAAATTTAAAATTTAAAATTTATGATTAATTTCATATGCAGCCATTCAATTCCCGTCAAAATAACTTTATTGATAAGATGTGTAAGTTTTTATCTTAAAAGAGAGAGAGAGCCGATTGTTGTTTTCGATCAGATATGAATTCCTGCAAAAAAAGGAGTTTTGTCGGGGAAGGCATGAATACTCCGAAACTTAAGTTAGTAGCTTTCTAGAAAGATAATTCTTAAAGAGAAAGTTTCAGAAATTTAATACCTGAAGCCACTGTGCATTGGACTATTTATAGGAGATAAGAGGGATGCACTTGAGTACCTTGGACGTAAAAATTAGCTGTAAGAGCAGCTAAACGGCGAAGTAATAAGGAGCAATTGAAGGACATGAGATCTGATTTGTGTCAGTGGATTAATTGAGATTTGATGTCTCATTAGTTCGATCGGACATCAAGTGATCTCTTCCTTGGCTTGTGCCTCACGCTTGGTGCTTTTTTGTTGATGGGATTTGGGCCTTGTGAAGTGTGATGGGTTGGCCGACTTGGATATCGAAATATGACATTTCCATAGTTATCATTTATAATTATTATTTTTCAATTCGCATTAATAAAGTAAATTAAAATACAATTCTATAAGAATAAAGTTAAAAGTGTTAGAAAAAATACCATTTCAAATATTTGTTGCCTGAGTTAGTAGTGCAATTCTCCATTTGCAATTTTTATTTTGCTATACCTTAAATGCATAATTATACCCTTTCTTTTACAATTTTAGAATTTGTTAAATTTTATTTTTTCACACGGTACCGGATGATCGAAACGATATTTTTTCTGCATTTTTGACTTTATTATTATAAAATTAAAAAATGGATAGTGGCTACATTATTACTTAAAGTAAAATCGAATGATTACAAATGAAAATATTCCTAAATTTTATGACATTATTGTTAATGATTAAGTGTAGAGTAAAAGAGTGGATAAATTAAATAACTCAGCTTGAAAAGTGAAATTGTATATATATATATATATATATATATATATATATATATATATATATATATATATATATATATATATATATATATATATATATATGCATAAGGAAATTAAATATGGTCTAAAATTACGTACAGGCGTGCATGATAAGGCGGGAACTCAACAATTAAAAAACATTTAATAAAATTTGTTTTTTATATTAAATTTATTAATTTGATTTGGTTTAAAAACCAAGTGCTTCAGTCGCAATTTGGTAAATTTTTAGCATGGTTGTATGGATGTTTATAAAAGAAAATGGCACCAGAAATAGATAATTTAAATCTACTTAATCCAATTGGAATATTTAAATGTCAATTAAAAGTTAGAACAAATTGTCAAAAATTTGCTTCTGAAAAATAAATGGATTAATGACTAAAATAGAAAGAATATCTCAACCATGCATGATCTGTAGGATGTCTTTTTCGTTTTATACATGATGTTTTTTTTATGTTTTTTTGGAAACAAAAGACGACACTTGAACAATTAATTAGACATCAGCATTTTTTAGATACCTTAATTTCTTTTTCATAAAAGTTTGCTGTTAAATTAAATAGATTACTTATCACATTATAGATATGCAACCACTTATCATTTTTCTTATATAATTACAATTTTTTAGAGTGGAAAATAATCAAACTTCGAATTTAAATGACTATTATTTTGAAATTGAATTAAAAAATAAATAAATAAATGGTATTAAGATCGATTTGATAAATTGAGAGAAGATTTTTTAAAAATATTTAAAAGAAAAATAAATATTAAGAAGAGATAAACGTTGTGATCATGCCATAAATCCTAGAAAATAAAAAGAATCCACGTCAGAGAACCTATCGTCATAAATACGTGTCTGTCTTGATTTTACACTGAAAAAATGCTTCCCCATACGATATTTTATTTTTACCATAGCAACTTCCCACTTTCACGATATCTCACCAGGAATTCACTTTCTTCTTCCTCGTCGCCTCCTTTTCTCTCTCCACCCGTCAATTCAATCGCGAAACACTACTCAGATTCAACCCCACTTTTTCTCTATTTACCATTCTGCCACTACCCCACCTTCTTTCCTTCTTCTCTTCTTCTATTATCCACCATTGCCCCGCATACACGCATATATATACATCCTCACACGCCTTGTTCATATCTATGCCCTCTTTTCTTTAATAAATTAATGGAAAATCTCTCTTCTTTTTAGCGTTCTTCTCTTGCTTCACTTTCAATACAATCTCTCTCTCTCTCTCAGGTTTCTTCTCTTGCAGTAAACAAATCTTCTTCCTTTTTTTTTAAAATTTAAAAATAATAGTGTTTGTGGGCACATTTTCGATTTGCTAATTTGCCATTTCTGATCAGTGATTCTTTTTTTGATTTGCGCAGGGAGTGGTTGTTTGATGTGAAATTTTTTGAAAGATTTTGTGTATTTTCTTAATGGTAATGAAAATGAGGGTTAAGGAAATGCACCCTCTTTGCTGCATCTCCTTGGAGAGTCCGGGAATCGGGGACCAGTCGCTGACTAGAACAAGATCCTCACCGGCCGGGTTTCCCGGCGGATCTGATGGCAATGCGGGTCTGGCTATAGCTGGATCGGAGGCTACTGTAGCTGGTGTGCTCTATAAGTGGACGAATTACGGCAAGGGGTGGAGATCACGGTGGTTCTTACTTAAAAACGGCGTGCTTTCTTACTCAAAGATTCGCCGACAGGAGAATCTCAATCTATTAGCTTCCAACGATGATGTCAGATTGATTGGAGAAATCCCAACTAATCGGCTTTCGAGGATGGACAGCGGCAGTTATCGCCGGAAACCGCAGAAAAATGTTGGCATTGTTCATTTAAAGGTAAATTAATTAACTAAATAAAGATTAAATTTTGAAATTGAAAACAAAATAATCTCAGAAAGAAGAGTTTAATTTAATGTGCGATCTGGTTATCCAAGGAAATGTTATTTTATTGCACATTTTGTTTTTGGCGGTATTGAAGAAAAGTTTTTGCTAATACCGGAAATATTTCGATTCAAAAATTGAGGTTTCCAGTATTTATCTATTTGGTCAAATTGTTTCTCTATATAAAATCTGAATTTTGATATTATCTGTGGACAACAATAAGGGGTCATTGATATCTGAGCTTAGAAAGAGAAAATTTGAGTGGGTTATGAACCGCAGGTTTCTTGCAAATTGCTCAGAGACTGTGTTCTGTAAGCGGCCAAAAGCCAAAATGAGTTTTCAATTTTATCCCTTTTTAACATTCTTCTTGTTTTGATGATTTCAATTTCATCTAGGCGCTCTCCTTTTATATATTTATTATATATATATTTTTACAGGTTTAACTGGTTGTTAATGTGGAGTGGGTCACATCAACAGGTGGAATTGTGTGTTTGTGTGTAATGTAGGCTGGCCATGTTAGGGTACATTGTAGGTCTATGTATTCAGCTGTGGTCACATCATTTTTATAAAAAATGATGGATTTTAGCTTCTCTATTAAATATCTTTCATTCTCTTATTTTCATACCCTTTAATCTGATCTAAAGTATCTTACTTGGTCAGCTGCTTTTGGGTTTTTCTTTGCTTCAACTCATATTATTTATCTGACATTTCTGCTTTATGAAAAAGGTACGTAACCGGAGTATGAACCGTGCATTTATCAAACGGCAAGGGTAGTTTGTTTCCTTCAAATCTTGAAGTGGGGTGGTCAAATTTTCTTTGTTTTAACTTGTTTTAGATATATTATTCTTTGTTTTTTCATTAGTGATAAACGTGAAGTAATAAACAAAGGAAAAATATAGTGTCTTTACAGGCCCTTTGAGACGAGTAGGTGTGGCGCTTTTTTTATGACTAACAAATAAAGAAATTTCTTATCCCATTTTATGTCCAAAGGTTGACCCCCGTTTTATTGATCTTATTGGGTTAAGTTTCTGGGATGCTATTGTTTGATATTTATATGTTACTTATTCATTAACCCAATCTATTAAACAAAGTTTTTAACTTCGTTCTCTTTTCCATCACATTATTGGTAATTTCATATTGAACATGTCCAATTCTTACAATTATTTATGAGGTTGTTATCTTCAATTTCTATAGCAGATATCATCATTTCGTGAGAGCAAGTCCGATGATAGGAGATTTTACATATTCACAGCTACAAAGACGCTTCACCTGAGAACTGATTCAAAGAGAGATAGGGTGGCTTGGATACAAGCATTGGTCTCAACTAGAGGCCTCTTTCCGTTAAGATCTTTGAACGATAGTCTTCGCTTTGTGCCAAAAGATTTTTCTATTTCAACTCAGAGGCTTAAGAAGCGATTACTTGAAGAGGGTATCAACGAGTACCTTGTTAAGGATTGTGAGCAGATTATGCTGTCTGAATTTTCTGAAATTCAAGGACAATTTAAATTACTTTGCGAGGAAAGGTCCAATCTGCTTGACACATTTAGGCAATTAGAGGTAACATTCTAATTGCCATGATTTTCATATATATTGTGTTTTCTGTTTGCATTTTTTTACTCATAGCTTCTAGTTGTCTCAAAATCTTCATTCTATGCTTCCCAATCTCGTTTATAACACATTGGTAAAACTTGTTAACATTCGTTGTTTCTTGGTTTTATGAGATGCTGCTGTCAGTTTTTCATCTTTCCATCTGCTCATTGAACGTTACTTCCATGTTGAATCGTAATGCTTATGAATTCTCTGAAATTCGATTTCCATTTGACACGCCTAACGGCTTCCATCGATTGTAAGTTTAACCTTGTAAGATCAAACAAATTTTTTTCAGTTGAATTCATTTTAAACTCAATAGAGTTATGTGGATGGCTGTTGTAGTTCATCAGGCTATTAATCATCAAAATATTTTTCTTGCTACGTATAATATCAATTATTCTTGTTACTTCATCATGACATTTAGCATCAAACTTTTTAGTTTTCATGCAAGGGCTTTTCTTAATAATTTCTATTTTTCCCCTTAAAGATTTCTGCCCAGTGATAAGTGACATATTCAACCAGTGACCCAGAAAGACGATTATTGGTGTTTCCATCACCTGATTCTTTGTTGGAGCCTTTTAGGAGTCCAATTCTTGTTTCTCATTGTATATCATCTCAATCTTAAATAAATATTGTGAGCCCGGAGTAAGCTATGTCCAAATCTTTATGCAGACCCGGCTGATATATATGTTTTCAAATTTAAAAATCGTAGGCTGAAGTGGAAATGCATATCATTTTCTTCTCTTTTTCTTTTGTTTTCTCAAATATTTATTCTCAAGAATCGAAGGTTGTTGGTTTACAAGCAAGTTTGGCTATGCATAGAAACCTCGAATTCAACCTTTTCCCAACACCGAGTCAGTGAGTCAATCTTTAGGCATTTAAAACTGAATTTTAGCTTCACTGGGTAGAACATTCTTGAAATGTGGTCTGGTTTCTCATGGCTATCCATATGGTTGACTGATTTAGACTTACTCAGGTTTTCTTTTGTGTGTTATTCGAAAGATTTCCATGGTGCTCTTTCTGCTGATGATTTACAATATCTGGCTTTTTTTTGTCATTATCATTGGGGCTGTCCAAAACAATTTGAACAATAAAAAAACTGCAAAATGTATTTGAAATCAAACTGGGAAAAAAGAAAAGCAAATTGTAGTAATTATTGGGTTGAGACCAGTTTTTGTAAAAAGGAAAGAGAAACTTTTGGCTTTTGTTTCAGTCTTTTGTTTGAAAATTGTTGATCTTACAGTTAATTGGAAATATATTATTCTTTTAAGTGGTGTCATTTTAACCTGAAACTAGTAACCATTAAGTAAATATTCCAATGTTGTACTTTTATTTTTGAACTGAATTTAGAGAATTGAATTATTGACAATGGCTTATGTTTTGATATATATTTATTTTGTACTTTTATTTTATGTATTTTCTTTAATTGATGCTTCATAAATTGTGACTGTATATATCAAGGGAAATGACTTATTTTATAGTAGTAGCAATTGAGTTTGTAAGTAACGACAATTGATGGCTCATTTATTTTACTCTACTTTTAAATGGTTAGAAACCTCAATTACTGTTAGCCTAACCATCATTGGTGGGTAAACAACTTTCTGGCAGATTTACATTGGATTTTCATAGACCTCTAACTAACATAGCGGTGTAGTACAAAAAATTAGTTAATGGCGTCAATTGGTCCATGAATACCCCCTGGTCATTATAAATCATTCGGGAAGAAGGGAAAAATGCTAATGGCTGAAATGAATCACCATGCAAACCATATTTATTATTCGATAGCAGGAATTCACTGTTGCATTCTCCCTGAAAAGGGCCAATGCTATAAGTTGTTTTGGGATGGCTACTGAAAAAATATAGAAGTTCTATCCTGGAGAGTTAAGTCATGAACAATCTATGAAAAAAAGTTGTCTGAAAATGGTCAGCTTTCTAATAATTGGTGCAATGAGATTTTATGGACTCTCCAAATATATAATTCTTTGACATCAGATGTTTATGCACAGTGTATGTTTTTGCATTATATGCATTAGACATTTAAATTTTCTCTTTCTTATGCAGGCAGCTAATATTGAAGCAGAAACATCTGGAATCCCAGATGGTGAATTTCAATTGACAAAGCAAGAGTTTTCAAGTTTAAAGCATGGAAAAATTAGCGGTACGAGCAAAACCTTGCTTTTGCTTTCTTTAGTCCCTCTTATCAGATT
Source organism: Excoecaria agallocha (assembly GCA_037975025.1). Taxonomy (NCBI): domain Eukaryota; kingdom Viridiplantae; phylum Streptophyta; class Magnoliopsida; order Malpighiales; family Euphorbiaceae; genus Excoecaria; species Excoecaria agallocha. Next base: position 513,174 of record CM075810.1, on the reverse strand, counting down.
TGGCTTGTATGTATATCTATTTTGTCATATGATGCTTTTTTTAGCCTTGATTTGATAGTGTTACTTGGAAGTTCCTTTTATCCTGTTGAACTCCTCCTCTCAAGATGCATCATTATTAATAACTACATATGGTTACCTAACCTGCATTCTTATTCTCAATTTTCTGTTTGGATTTCAGAATGTAGCACCACAGAATCTTCTGATGATATTGAAAAACAAGAACTAGAGGATGCTACGGATGAAGATGAGGCCTTCTTTTATGACACAAAAGAGTATTTTAATGAACCTACTTCTATTCATGGACCAATGAAAGAAGCTGCTGGTCAACGGCATAAACACTCTGAGCATGATCAATTTGACAATGAGGAGAAAATGCAGGCTAAGAAGCAACTGTCTAATTTTGAGTATCCACATATTGAAAGGAGACAGAAGCTTCCTGACCCAGTCGAGAAGGAGAAAGGGGTCAGTCTTTGGTCTATGATCAAAGAAAATGTGGGGAAAGATCTCACACGGGTTTGTCTCCCTGTTTATTTCAATGAACCAGTATCATCTCTTCAGAAGTGCTTCGAGGACTTGGAATATTCATATCTTTTGGACCGAGCCTATCATTATGGAAGAGAAGTATGCCATACACTTCTTGTTTTGTTACATGTGGTTTTGATATTGTGCCTTCTATGACGTAGGGACTGTTGGCAAGCATCGGATTAGCTACAATTTTTCTATTTGTATATGGTGTTTTTATTTTCCAGTCCTGTATTTATTTTAGTTTTTTGTATGTTTAGTCCTGTATTTCTTATAGTTTATGTTATTTGATTTGTTCAGGGGAATAGTCTTCAGAGGATCTTAAATGTTGCTGCATTTGCTGTATCTGGATATGCTTCCTCTGAAGGCCGGCACTGTAAACCCTTCAATCCATTGCTAGGAGAGACTTATGAAGCTGACTATCTAGATAAGGGTGTTCGCTTCTTCTCTGAGAAGGTCAGTAGTGATCCAAGATTCATAAAAGAATTATGTGGTAGTTATGTCAAAATTAGGGCATTTATGTCATTCTGTTTCCCATTTTGTCTCAATAACTGAAGACAGATTTCCATTTGAAAGATTCTGAATGAAGGGATTTGTGGAATCAAGGAATTGTGATGTTCTTGTTTTGTTTAAACAGATAAAGAAGGAATTAGTGAATTTTACTGAATCCTTCATCCATTTAAATCCTAAAAAACATGAGAGGGATTTAAAACCCCACCTTGGAGGTGCGGCCTCGCTGTATTGACAAATGTACTGCTTTCAGTCATTTTGAGGTTGAGGAAGAAATTTTCTTTCAACAAAAATCATGAAGTACATTTCAAGCTCTTCAGAACAGTGGAAGGAATGGAGATTATTTGCAAAATATGGAACTGTTCTTTGAGTACTTGCCATGTGGCATGGAACACAATTGCAGTTCAATGATATTTGTCTTCTGACAGTCTATTTTAATTTGTCTTGAATGCTTGCCTTGTTAATTAAACAGGTTAGTCATCATCCCACTCTTATTGCCTGCCATTGTGAAGGCAGAGGGTGGAAGTTTTGGGGTGACAGCAACATCCGCACAAAATTTTGGGGTCGATCTATTCAGCTTGACCCTATTGGAGTTCTGACCTTGGAGTTCGATGATGGTGAAATATTCCAATGGAGCAAGGTATATCCCAGTGCTGCACAATTTTTCTCACAACAGATGTGACCTCTCAATTCTTCCAATCTTTTGCTTTATTTTCCTATTAGGACAGTGCATATGTGTTAATGAAGTTTGTCTAATTCATCAGGTGACAACAACAATTTACAATCTTATCCTTGGTAAAGTGTACTGTGATCACCATGGAACAATGAACATACACGGAAATCGACAGTATTCATGCAAACTCAAGTTCAAAGAACAATCTGTTCTTGACAGAAATCCTCACCAGGTAAATTAATCCAGCTTTTCACAGTTTGTTTTATTGCTTGCTTGCAAAATTATATATGGAAGTTAACTTTGAAATCAGTCAATTTTGGATTTAAGTTGATATTTTATTCCAATTTTCCTTCATGTGTGTCTCTATGTAGTTTAATAGAACTTTCATTTTTAATTGAAGGTTAATGGATTTGTTGAAGATGCTTTGGGAAAAAAAGTTGCCACACTATTTGGGAAGTGGGATGACAGCATGTATTATACTCAAGGTGATGGGAGTAGCAAGACAAAGGATTGCGATTCTACCTTGCTATGGAAAAGTACTAAGCCACCTCCTAATCTCACTCGGTACAATTTAACGTCGTTTGCAATCACTCTAAATGAATTAACACCAGGACTGCAGGTAGAGATGATGTACTATATCAATTTTTCTGATATGCATTCCATTTTTCTCTTATGCATATCTAATTGTTTTTTATAGCCATGTCTGATCCCGGGTATTTGATCACGGATTAAGGAGAAGCTCCCACCTACGGATTCCAGGCTCAGACCAGACCAACGGCATCTTGAGAATGGGGAATATGAGAAGGCAAATGCAGAGAAACAGCGGTTGGAGAAGCGGCAAAGAATGGTACATTTGATTACTTCTTATCTCTTTATGATTGTAAATTACACATTATTGCAGCTCTGGCTGATTCAGTGTCAAAGGCATTCAAATTGGATTAGGGTTATTCTGGCATAAGAGTTTGAATTTATGGCTAAACACAAAAAATCACTAATGAAATTAGTTGTGTAATGATTGATAGTCTGGACTAGTGAAGTATGCATGCTAAAATGGTGAAATATACAAGCGAACATGGTTGTTAAGAAATATCCGATTTAGGTTTTAAGATTGCTGTTAGAATTTATAATCATTCTATTATTTGTAATGATAATACTCACTCATCTTGTGCAGTCGCGAAAATTACAAGAACATGGATGGAAACCCAGATGGTTTCAGAGAGAGGGCGAAAATGGACCTTTCCGCTACACAGGTGGTTACTGGGAATCACGAGAGCAGCACCATTGGGAGGGATGTCCAAATATTTTTGGTGAATTTAATGAAGATTTTGCAGAATCCTCTGAAGCGTCTTGACTTTGCTTAGGTAACTACACTTTCCCAGAGCTGATATTTCTCACAATATGATTTTCCTTCCGTTACAGTAGATTTGTCCAGGTGAACTTTTGTTGTGAAAGTCACCCAAATTATCAATAATGCCTCCATTTTTATGACAAGAAGGGAACCTTTTTTCCCTGTGAATTATACTCAGACTATAATCGTGCTTAAAAATGCAGAAAGCTGGCTGTAATCCTTGCATATCACTGGTAAAGTTCCGGTCCTCCCGGTTTGAGGCTGCAAGTTTTCAAAGAAGAGATATTTGAGTGATGAACAAAATTTTCAGATGATAAGGATGAATAGGATAGAGATTTTTAATATTTTAGTACCTTTGAGCATTCATAAAATGTCTGCTATGGGGTTGCTGTTGTTCGTGTAATGTAGTCTCTCGATTGTAGTTCATCGAATTGTAAAAGTCATTAATGTCTGATAAATGTATGTTGCTATTTATTTGTATCACTTCCTACAAAATAAACGAAAAGAACAGAGAAAAAAGAATGAAATGTATCATCCAACAATTAGGTGGCTGCAAATGTGTAGAACTGTATTTTGAGATGATCAAATTAATACGAACTGCAACGTTCATTCTTTACTTTTTGATGGAGACAATGAGCTTAATTTGTAACAAGGAAATAAAAAAGATCCACTCTGCAGTTTTGGAATAATTATCCATGCATTGCTGGAGTTTGTAAGGGGGGACGACTCGTGCGTTCGAGTATGAAAAATATAAAAATATTATGTATCAAAATCAATAAAGCTAATTAACAGTCTTATTTTTTCATTAATTTTTCCAAAAAATCTCCGATTACATCAGTACATGGGTCCAGTTCCGATCAAATAAATAAATCAAATAAAATCTATTTGATTCAGTTTGACTTTGGATTCCAGTTCAGTTCTGCTCAGTCATATATGACTCTTATGATGGGAGAGGGAACCAAATATTCTTCTTTGAACTCTGGCAATAAATATTCCTCTGAAAAAGAGTAGCCAGCCATAGAAGAGAATACAATTTTGGTTTTCTTTAGACTGGGCTTAATTTTCAGTCATAGAAAAAGCAATATTGGGCTGTTTTTCAAAGTCCATCTTGTCCCTAACCTAAACAATGGGCTGCGATCTGTTCCTTAAAATTTCATCAGTTGTGTATGGCCATTCATACATATTATCTAAACCTCTGACCATCCAATTGCCAATTTGCATTTTCATTTTTTTATTAATTATCCTAATCAAGACACACCTAATAATTAAAGTTTGTCACCTTTATCAGAATTTATTTCTGTTAGGTGAAGCATAAAAGTTTGACTGAAAAAGAAAAAATAAATTAAATCATGCTTGCGTGTAAATTAACGTTTCAAAATTATCAAGAAAAAGTTAGATTGCATGTCTTCAAATAGTACCAGTTAATGCATAGATTGCGGTGTCTCTCAAGTTTTATTTCGAATTGCACCACTCCACTCAAGTTTTAAAATGAAATTTTTAAGAAAACGAAACTTTTTTTTTCTAATAATAATAATTATTATTATTATTATTTATAATTACACACAATGGCAGACCAGAATCCCAAGCCTTTGTTTTGATATTAGTTGGTGCGAGCAAATGAGAATAGAGTAACTGAGTTACTCTTTTTGTTTTGTTAAAAATGCAAAGTAATTGAGAGTGAAATAGAGTAAGTAAGAGTAACTAATTATTTTATATGATCCAAAATAGTTACTCACAATTTGGGATAGATGAGAGTAACTACCAATTTACTCTCTCTCTCTCTCTCTCTATATATATATATATATATATATATATATATATATTGCTTTTCTAAATTATAAACAAATTAGTTTCAATTACTTTTTATTTATTTTAAACCTATCAAACAATAGAGAGTAAATGAGAGTGAATTCGATTTACTCTACTTTCATTTGCTATCAATTACTCTACTTTCACTTACTTTCATTAACTTCCATTCAAATAAAGTCTTAAATTAAGACAAATTCTAAAATTAAGGCGTTATGTGATTATTATTGAATTAAAATTTTACATAAAGTATTTAAAATAAATTTATAGTCATTTATATAATTTAAGTATATATATTTGAGAAATTTCTAAAACGTGAGGGTGTGTATGTGCATCTCTTAAGACAATGTGGCCCTGCCACTGATCGCACATATCCTTTTTATTAAAAAAAAAATTGATTTTGACATTATTTTTTTTAATATGCTTTGCTACATTTTACAACATTTATCCATGGAGAGTTGCAAATGCTGTCAAAGGGGAGACGGAGCTCTCCATTTTCTTTAGGGCACTGTACATGCCCTAAGAGATTCAGCCTTTTCTTTAGGTACAGACTACAGATTCTAAAATTATTTTGCATTAGGTAAAGTGCTGCAGTGGTCTCACATGTATTAGGTAAAACCATTCATTTCAACGAGGAATGATTGGAGAGAAATGTGAATGTCTATTAACGATTAGGAAATATAAAATTAATCAAGCGTGCGTGCAGGTTAAGAGAAATTATTATAGGTTAAAATCTTTGAACGTACAACATGTTTTTTGTTTAATTCATGCAACACGGAGATACGTTTTGTATTTGTTTTTGTCCTCCACTTGGGGTAATTACTAAACCTATGACACGTTTAGTGGCCCCTTTATATCAATTAATAAGCACATAAGACATACCATATTTCAAAATTCTGACAATTTCTAGCAATTTGGAGTTTGATTCTTGTGGATGTTGAGAACTTGAGATCACCCTCTTTGAAAAATGGGCTGAACGACTACTTGTTTGGTGGCCAATCAGACGCTATAGTAAATTAAAGCAAATCAATGTTAATCTTCCGTTCATGAATTTGATTTTGGAATTGACATCGCACCTGCACCATGACATGTGCCTTCGACTCCTAGGACGTATCCATGCATGTCAATTTCTTTCAACAGCCAATAACTAAACTACAATCAGAAAAAGATTAGATCTGTTTTTTGTTTTTTTGTCAAAATCCATTTTTGGAGCTTTAAATCGTTACTTATTTTATTATTGAGCTTTTGAATTTTTATTTTACCGTTAATCAAATCTTCAATATGTATATATATGATTTACATGACGAGTCAATTAAAAAAAATTATACTTGATGGAAACATTATGTATTAGTATTCGTATAGTCATTGATAAACCGGTCATATTGAGTGAATTTGAATGAAGTTACGACAAATTGGATAAAAAAATGGATTATAATTTTGTTGGTCTTATATGGATGTGGATGATCGAGTTGAGCTATATATGGTATCAATGAATTATAATTGCAACAGATTGGATTATAAATAAATTAAATCACACGCTAATTAAGTTACGACATTTTTTTTTTCTATTTTTTTAAAATTTTCATTAAAGATCGATAAAAAGGTATGCATATATAGCTTATAAAACTGAATATTTCATATTTACAAAAAAAATTATAAATAATATAAATAGTTATAAATGGATTGAATTATATGAATTATATAATGAATTTAGTTAAATTAGATTATTTTACAAATTAAATGGATCCAATTAATAATGAATTGAATTTGAGCAATGCTTTTATAAAAATGTTAAATCCAATTTATAAGGCGGAATTTATCTACCTCTGTGCGCTAGAATCCCATCATCAATTTATTTAATCGGTCAAATCCAACTTGACTCATTATTTATCCAAATAATTGTCTAGTAATCCGATAAAACACAGTGGGAATTTGGAGACTCAATAAACAAACCTTATTAATTGAGATTCTGAAATATATTTTTTCTTTTGACAAATAACACTTCCTCTTTTTCCACCATTCATTAATCGTATGGATATGCATGAATATTGACCGATCGGAGCATTTAAACTCGAGAATTAATGCTCTAAATTATTGGCTACTTTAAATTATTGATTTTATAGGGTCAAATTATAAGAAAAACAGAACAGCAAACGGGAAAGAATGGGTTTTTTTGTTATTATTTTCACTTCTTTTAACTACAGCTTCTCTCATATATTTATACATTGTAAAGGTAAAAAAATGATAAGAATGAGTATTTACAGAGATAAAGCTAAACAATAAATAGAGGTAACGCAGCAAGAAGTTGAAGTTGTAACTTTTATCTTGTTGTTGATGAAGACTTCTATATCAACTGAACTACCAAGTATGTAGGATCATGTTGCTTCTTGAATTTCCTTATCACTATCCACATGTACTTGTGTGAGCATCATTATCCTTATCACTCTATGATTCATTGTGAAATTCTTTATTTCTCTATGAACTCACATGATTGTTAATATCCCCCCGCAAATTGAGCTTGGGCTGAAGGCACAGTTTGGGATGAGAGGAGGCAAGGGATGCCTTAGACACAGGTTTAGTAAAGAGATCAGCAACCTGGTTAGAAGAGGACACATGGGCAATGACAAGTAGTCCGAGAGCAACACGTTCACGTACATAATGATAGTCCAATTCGATATGTTTGCTTTATGCATGGAAAACAGGATTTGCAGTTAAATATAAAGCACTAAGATTGTCACAATATAAAACCAGGGGAGATGGAGAAGAGATGCGAAGATCCTTGAGGATGTAAGTGAGCTAGGTAAGCTCAGCAGTAGTGTGAGCCATGGCTTGATATCAGCTTCAGTATTTGAGCGAGAGACGGTGTGTTGTTTCTTTGCACACTAGGAGATGATATTGGAGCCAAGAAAGGTGCAGTACCCAGTGGTAGAACGTCTAGTGATGGGGCACCCAGCCCAATCAGCATCTGAAAAAGCAGTTAAGTGCAGCGAGGTACTGGAAATGAGGTGTAGACCGTGATCAATGGTTCCCTTTAAGTATCGAAGAATGCATCGAACTAGTCGGAGATGAACAGCGGTTGGGGCATGCATGAACTGAGAAACATAGTTGACACTAAAAGAGAGGTCAGGCCGAGTGAGATACTGAAGAGCACCTACAATGGCACGAAATGACTTTGATTATCAAGTGGTGGAGAAGGAGCAGCAGGCGAGGGCTCCATTTCTAGAGGGATAGGCATGGGTTGATAGTGAAGCATAGAGGATCGATCAAGAATGTCAAGTGCATAGTGAGACTGTGATAACTGAAGACCAACCATTGTAGGTGAGATTTCTATGCCCAAAAAGTTATGCATCGGACCCAAATCTTTCATGGAGAATTTTCGACTTAAGAGCTGAATAAAAGATGTCATGAGTTCTATAGAGGATCCTGTAAGAAGCATATCATCAACATATAGAAGAAGAACTAATGTCCCGTTAGAAGAGTGAGAAATAAAAAGAGATGGGTCAGCTAAGCTACAAAAGAAACCATAAGAAAGCAAAAATTGGCTGAGACGATTAAACCAAGCACGAGGTGCCTGTTTCAGGCCATAAAGAGCCCGTTGAAGTTTACATACATGGAGCGGATTTTATGGATCGGCCATACCTGGTGGTTGTTCAATGAAAATATCTTCGACAAGATGACCATGTAAAAAGGAATTTTTAACATCAAGTTGACGAATGGGCCACTGTTTGACAAGAACATAAAAGTAATCGAATTGTACCTGGTTTGATGACAGGAGAGAAGGTTTTCGTGTAATCAATACCATTAAGTTGATGGTAACCCTTAGCAACGAGGCACGCCTTGAGTAGATCTAACGAACCATTTGGTTTAAGCTTGGTCTTAAAGACCCATTTGGAACCAATGACATGTAGATTCGGAGTGCAGAGAACTAATTTCCATATTTTATTGAGGTGTAAGCTAGCAAGTTCGATAAGCATGGCTACCTTCCAGTTAGGATGAGAGAGTGCAGATTTAAAGGTTTTAAGGAGGCAAGGAACGGTATGAGAGGAGGTTACTGTTAAGGCATAGCGAGGGTTAGGCTTATGAATCCCGAGTTTGGATCGAGTGATCATAAAATGAACAGGGGATGCTGCAGGAGAGTTTAGTGGACTAATGGGATAAGTGGGCATAGAAGAGGAAAGGTGGTTATCAATTATAGGAGCAGAGGATACGGATTCAGCATGGAATGTAGGAGACCGTTCACCAGTATGACTTGATTCAGGCAACAGGTCAGTAGCATGGGGTACAGGAGACCGTTCACTAGTATGACTTGATTCAGGTAGTAGGTCAGCATCAAGGATATCAGGTGACTAGCCAGACAGACACGGTAAAGGAATAGGAGATGGCAAGGAAGGCGATGGTAGTGTGGTACCTGATTTAAGGAAAGTGTTAGATGAAGGCAACCATGAATCGAAAATAGAAAGAGCATGGGCAACAGGAGCAGCGCCAGACATAGATTTAAAAGGAAAATTTTTTTCATCAAAGACTACATGCCGGGAGATAAAGAATTTTTTTGTAGATGGGTGAAAACATTTATAGCCTTTGTGTTTGTCACTATATCTTACAAAGACACACGTAATAGTCTTGGGAGTAAATTTATGCTCCCGTTATCCCAAGTATATGGGAAACATTTTAAGCCAAAGATACACAGTAAAGTATAATCAGGATGAGTGCCATGCAATTTAAAGTAAGGTGTATCGAAATTAAGAGAAGAGGACGACAACTTGTTAATGAGAAACACGACAGTTGTGAACGCTTCAACCCATAGGTAAAGAGGTACATGACTGTGAAATAACATGGTCATACCTAGTTCTCGGATAATTCGGTGTCTTCTTTTAACCATACCTGTCTGTTCTGGAGTGTAGGGACGCGAGATCTGATGAACTACACCTGTTGCAAGAAAGTGAGCTGATAGGTGAGAATTAACAAACTCACCACCACCATCTGAGTGAAAGGTTTTTATGGTTTTATTGAACTAACGAAAGACATATTGTTCAAAAGCTAAGTAAGTAGCAAAAAAATCAGATTTATTCTTCAAGGGAATTATCCATGTATATTTAGAGTAATCATCAACTAAGGATGCATAAAACTTAAATTTTTCAATAGATAAAACAAGAGCTGGCCCCCATAAATCACAATAAATTTTATCAAAAATAGCAGAGCTTGAATGTTTAGAAAAAGAAAAAGGGAGTTTGCTTAATTTTCCTAACTGATAACTATCACATATATGTTCAGGTCGTGATGGACCAATAACAGTGATAAGTTTCTTATTTTTTAATAATTGAACAGCTGAAGCTTGTGGGTGTCCTAGCCGTTGGTGTCAAATATCTGCAATGCTTGAAGTGAATCGAGAAGAGAAATAGGCTTCTAGTGTATCAGACAAAACATACAAATTATGTTTTCTTGTCCCTATTATTATAGGTTCACCTGTCATTCGTTCCTTTACACAAAAATTCACATCAGAAAATTCACAATCAACAGGAAATTGAGTAGTTAATTGACTTATGGAGAGCAAGTTTTTTTTTTTTTCAGATTTGGAACTAAGAGAACATTGTTAAGTGACAAGTTCTGATGTTGTTTAATAGTGGAAGTACCAGCACCTGTTATAGGAAGAGAGGATCCATCCCCAGTTAGGATGGAATCAGATCCATGATACTTATGGATATTGTTTAGCATGGTGGGCGTACCTGTCATGTGGTTGGAGGCTCCTGTATCTGCAGTCCATTCTGTGTCAGTGATTGATGTATCTAAGGTGAGTGCAGCAAGAGCTTATGGGAAGGACTCATGTGGATTTCGTTGCTTTGGTATCCACCAGCAAATTTTAGCAATATGTCCGGGCTTACCACAGTATTGACATGTTTCATTTTGGTACAACTCTCTTTCTTTCACTGTTATGCGACGTTCTCCTAGAGGTGGTGGTTGACGTTGTTGTGCTGAAGTTGATGAATTGGATGCGAAACCTTGGTTTTGGTTGGGAGACTGGTGTGCTTGGAACCCACGTCCTGAAGATGTGAAGGTCCTATTCCGATTTACATAGGTAGAACCAGGAGGTATTTTCTGTTGCTGTCCATAAAATGCTAGATGCGGGGTAAGTTGTGAGAATGAGGTGTTAGTGTGGGTCAAGGACCAGTTCCGTTGTTGATCAAAGTTTTGGAGTTAGGAAATAAGTTCAGAGTAATTTGGTCTTGGAGGTTTTAGCATAGTTATTGTAAAAATCTCATAGTGGTCCAAGGCTTGTGAGAAGACCAAAGACTTTTTCTTTATCTGGTATAGGTTTGCCGATGGCAGCTAGCTAGGTTGTCGCACAGTCCCTTGAATGTGCGAATGTGGTCTCCGATGGTTGTGTTGTCATCTTTGCAAAGATAGGTTAACTGTTGGCGCAATGTGAATTCTCTTTCTCGAGAGTCTTGTGCATAAGCATCTTTTAATGCTTCTCAAACAGAATGTGCTGTTTTTAAGCCAATGACAAGTCCTAACGATTCTTCAGAGAGAGTTCCAATGATCCATCCTCGAAGAAGGCGATCAGACTTTTGCCAGGCAATGAATTCTTTTGATAGTTGTGATGTGATGTTTGGTTTTGAAGTGTCAAATTTGAGTGGTGCTGAGGTTGCTGTGGTGAGATGATCAACTAGATCTTGACTTTCTGCTAAGCCAAGTAGTTGTTCTCTCCATAATGGGTAATTTGATTGGGTAAGTTTGAGAGTGACAAAATTACCGACATTCGAGGACAATGAAGACATGATAGTTAAAGGAGAGGCATGAACGTCAAGCTCTGATACCAAGAAGAAAAACAGAACAACAAACGAAAAAGAATGGGTTTTTTTGTTATTATTTTCACTTCTTTTAAATGCAGCTTCTCTCATATATTTATACACTGTAAAGATAAAAAAAATGATAAGAATGAGTAGTTACAAACATAAAGATAAACAATAGATAGAGGTAACGTAGTAAGAAGTTGAAGTTAAGTTGAAGTTGTAACTTTTATCCTGTTGTTGATGAAGACTTCCATAACAACTGAACTACCAAGTATGTAGGATCATGTTGCTTCTTGAATTTCCTTATCACTATCCACGTGTACTTGTGTGAGTATCATTATTCTTATCACTGCATGATTCATTGTGAAATTCCTTATGACTCCCATGAACTCACATGATTGTTAATAAAATTCAACTCAAGAATTATAGGTCACAAATGAGTTGAATTGAATTATAATAAATTAAAAGTTTATAAATTATTAACTGATTAGAATGAATGAATTGGATCATGATTAAAATTAGTTATTGTTAAAAGAGTTATAAACGAATTAAATTATAAATAAATTAATCATGATGACATGTTAAGATTTTTACCTTTTCTATTTTAAAAATTTTTAATTAAAAATATATCCATATATAACTTATAGAAACAATTGATTTTATATTTATATTATATAAAAGAACTATAAAATCACAAGCAATAAAAATAGATGCTAAAATAAATTAAATCATCGGATCAAATTTATATTACTGTTTATGAAAAAATTGAATCGTAGACTTGGCAAAATTGATCCAAATCCATCAAAAAAAATTTGACCTAAATCAAATCCAATTCAAATGAATATCCATTGGGTCAACTCAAAATTGCCCCATTTTATTCTTTAATCCAAACCAACCTAATACCCATTGGATCAAGTAAAAATTGATTCATCTCACTTTCCAATCCACTAGGTCTAACCCAATGAGTGTTTTCAAAATACTTTTTTTCTTGATATAAATTGAGAGGGTGACCGGCAATAATTTGAGATTCTATTGAATTGTCTTCCTATTTCTCTTTTAATTATTTGTTTATAATTCTACACATTACTTTTTTTTTTTTTTTTTTACTTTTTTGAAATCAAGAAACAGTATTTTAATTATTAGATAGAATGTAAAACTTATTTCATTTTATAAAATTTTGTCATCTAATTAGTGACATAGTGAGAATCATTTCTATTGCACGAGTACCAATGGGCATTGCCGTGAAATCATTTTTGCTGACGAGATTGCACACGGCGAGGTAAAGCAAAGGGTGGATCCTGTTTCCACCGACGACGAGAGAGTAACTTATGAATTTTAGCTAGTTATTTGAAGAAAATGGCAGTGTCTAAAGCTTATTAATGGAATTGGCCTTTTGGAGCATTGGTCTCTGATTATTTTGCTCTTCTTGATAAGTTTTTTCTTCTTTTGTTATAATTGCAGAGATTGAAGAAATGGATATTATCTTTTTGGGTTTGCTGCATGATCTTGTTACTCATTTACATTTACTCTGCTCTAATCTTGAAGCTCTTTCCTAATTATCTCACAATTGTTTTCAAGCCATTAATTTTGCTGGAAATAATTTTTGGTTTTCGTTGGCGAAAATTCAAATTATCGGATCCATTAATTAATTAATAAAAAATTTTTATACTAATTTGTATTAATTTTATGGGTCGATCCAAATCCGTCCAACTCATTTAGATATTGATTCATTTATAATTCATATTTTTTTATCCATTTATAACCCAACCCATTAATGATCAATTCATTAATGATCTAATCTAAATTCGTCCAACCCGTTTATTTGCCGGTTTAGGTTACGCCCGTAGTTGAAATTTTTAAGCTTAAGAAGTAATGCTCCTCTGAATTATTGGGCACTAAAAAATTATTGAGCAAAAGGGACAGAGAAAAAAGTGGACATTTTATTAAATTGTTGACTGCATGAATTGTCTTCTTATGCTTGTTATGTTTTGGCTTAATGATCCTCCATCAGACAAGCTTGCTTCCCTGGTTTAGACCAAAAAGCACCGAAATGAAATATTTCATCTTTTTAAGGAAAATTTCACAAGCTTTTTGTTATTATCACATATTTATATACGTTGGAGGATTGAATTCCTAAATGATATTTTGTGGCGTCACATGGTTTGGAATAATGTTTGCTGGTATCTTATGCAATAAATATCAACAAAAGAAAACATCGCAACCTTATCTGTATATGTATATTTATCGAAGTTGGATCAGACGTCTAAACATTTCAATTGCAAATATGGAAAATCTAATACTTAAACACCCTAATTTTATAGGTTATAATCACCTAAAAACTATTTATACATAGAAAGATTTCAGAAAAAAGGTATTGAGTATACTGCTATTTTTCACTACACTTTTTTCCTCTAAATCTTCTAACTTAATAATCGAACTGCTCATTATCTGTAGGCTAGGAATTAGTCTTTTCCCATTTTGCAGACCGGCTTGCCACGCCCAGGAAATCGGTTCGTTCGTTTCTGAACTCATCTCTCTTTTCTAATAAGTTCTACCAATTCAAAACTTATCTGTCCTTGACACAAAATAAGAAATGATATTTAAAGAATATTTATGTTTTGTGAATTTAGTGAAATCAATGGGAGGATTTGTCTATATATTGTTCTTGAAATGTTCTTGAAATGGAATATGGATCCAACTATCGAAAAGTATAAGTTAAATTATTAGGAAGTAGGATTAGTGTGTCATTCCCAATTCACATTGCAAAACCAAATATATAATTTTCAATTATTTGTTTTTGTTACGCCATCAAAATAGTCAAACACATCGTTCAACTTCGCTATCCATTTTGTACCTGAACGCCTACAAACTTATTGAAATCAAAGCCCTTTTTTAGGCTTTTACTATAATTAAAATAACAAAGAGTAGCAAAAAAAAAAAAAAAAGAGAATTCACTCAGTGGAAAGCTGGCTCATCAAGTTCTTTCAATTCAATATCAACTTCAGCCAACCTCTTCTCCTTATAAACGTACCATTTAGCACAACCAAAAAATGCAATAAAGTTAAAACCACTCAAAATTGCTAATAACCAGTAGAAATTATAAAGCTTTCCCTTGTTCAAATTATCAGCCAGCCAGGGATTGTTTCTCGTCACCTTATCCACAACTGTCACCAATGATGAGCTCAGAAAAAACCCTAATGAAAGTGTGCTTAAAAACAGCCCTGTGCTCATTGTCTTCATCCCTTTAGGACACTCTTTTAAGAAGAAATCAAGTTGTCCTATGTATGTAAATGCTTTTCCTGCACCCACTAGCAGAAACTGAGGAATTAGCCAAAACACTGTCAATGGTACCTCAGCCTTTGGACCATTGGTCAGACCATGTGATCTTGCTGATCTTAATCTTTTTTCTTCGCACAGAGCTGCTGCTACCATTGCCGCAATTGAGAAAACCAGACCTACACCTATACGCTGTAATGGGGTAAGCCCATGTGGTTTGTTGAAAAATTTTCTTAAAATTGGAACTATAAGTCTGCCGTATATTGGCACTGTTATAAGAATGGCACCAACAAAGAACACTGTTAAGGAGGCTGCTGGGATTTGAAATTTTCCTATGTGACGGTCCATTGTTGCTGCTTGTGACACAGAAAAAGTCGTCATTTGGGCATAGACTGTCCAAAATATTATTGTGGTTGCCCAAATTGGTAGCATTCTTATCACCAATTTCACCTCCTCTACATCTGTTAGGGTTGATAAATTCCACTTGTTCACCACTGTGATTTCTGGGTCCTTCATTGCAGCTTTGTCTAGGAAACTGAAACATTAATTACAAGTTACTAATTAATTGCAAAATAACAAAATTATTAATCACAGCAAGATCAGTAAATGCTTAGTGGGTTCCAGTATATGTTTTTTGTTTCTTATATTGTGTCGTTTTGGATCACGTCATGGCAAAAATTGTCTAGTTGAGGTTACTATCTTTCAGATTTGTATACGCATTTCATCCTATACATATAAACTGGTTGGATTTGTGAAAATTAGCACATAGACTTGAAACCGCCCAACAAAATTGAAAGGCTGTCATTTTCTCACAACCATTTTGTGGCTGGACAAAGGTTTCAAGAATCTTATATCAATAATTCTGACATCTAATTGGTTAGCATCCACACATGTTGGTCTATGATTGATTAAATTATTCCACCAAATACGATCTGCATGGATAGATAAGTTCAGCTCATCTTTCCAACTACTCAAATCATTTGTGAATCTTTAGAATATTCAACGCACCGTCAAGATGAATGAATTATCCTTAAAGATTATTAATTTAAATTGTGATCAACCAGAAAAAAAAAAAGAAAAGAAACCTTACCGGAATTGTTCACAGTGGGGAAGCCTTTGCTTCATCTTGTTGTTTCCGCCTTCAATATCAGAAATATCATGAAAAAAACTAGGATCTGAAGGTAATTGTAGATGCCTTTTTCTCCATGCACCAACAACAACTGTAGCAATCTGAGTCAATGGACTGCCACCTAGTTTCTTGAAACGGTACCGTCTTGTGCCAGAAAGGAAGAGAGTAAGACCAAAAATAATGGCACAGGCACATAAACCGTAACCCCACTTTCTTCCCAAGTTGTCTTGTATGTAAACAAGAACTGTAACTGCACAGAGTGCTCCTATGTTTATTAAGAAAAAGAACCAATGAAAGAAAATGCCCATTTGTTTTCTTTCTTTTTCGTCTGTATCGTCAAATTGGTCTGACCCAAAGCCTGACACACTTGATTTCAGGCCGCCGGTGCCCAGGGCGGTCATGTATAGAGCTAAGTAAAGAACTGGTAGCTGGTTTCCGTTCGCCGGAATACAATCGGTGTCTTCGACACATTTCGGTGGCCGGAGGCTTGGGATTATTGTTGAGATTGTCAAGATTGTGACACCCTAGTAATTAACATAAAGTGACAAATTATTAACATTGGGAACCAAAAGTTAACCACTTTTTTTATTAAAATAAATATAAATAAAATAATTATTTTTAAAAAAGAAAAATAAATTTATTTTAAATGGGAAAGAACTAATTAAACGTGCACCAACAAACTTCAGGAACAGGTAAAAGGTGCTAACGATGAAGCTTTTTCTTTTATATATATATATACATATATATATATATTCCAAGAAGAGAGAAACTTTTTTCTTTTGAGTTTCATATAATTGGAAACTAAAAATGATTTAAATACAGGTTGATGGCCATAATTACCATTGCTTGCACGGTGGCAAAGATGGCGATGGTGAGATACCTGTTAAAATAAAATAAATATATATATATATATATATATAGGATTAATTGTAATGTGTTAAACTTTAAAAAGAAATTAAAATTTCGAAATAAAAAGAACTGATATGTATACCAGACCTTCCAAGAAATGTATCAGCAACAAAACCACCAAGTAAACAAAGCATGAAGGAGGTTCCAAGAAAATTTGTTGTAGTATTAGCAGCAGTTGCATTTTGAACGTGCATAGTACCGGTCATATAAGTCACCAAATTAACAGCTATACCAAGTGTGGTTAGCCTCTCAAATCCCTCAGTAACTGTAAGAACAAATGTTCAATTTAAATATAAATTGAAGGTGAGAACAAAATAAATAAATATAAAAGCGGCTGTTAAACTAATAGTAGTACCTAGAATCATGACGGCGCTGGTCCATCCACCGGTGGTGGACCGCTCGGCGGGGCGGCCGTTGTAGTCCCAAGCATCTGGGAGGGTTTCGCCTCGCGTTCGAGGAAGATTCCGGTTTGCCATTAAAATTTGAGAGATAGAATAGAAGAGAAGAGAAGGGAATCAGCGAACGCTGAATGGGAAATGTGCGGCACGATTAATGTGCAAGAATTGTTGCCCTTTTATAGTGGGAGCTTAAGCACTTTATTATGTTAATTTATTTAATTAAAATAATGTTGATGAATGATGAACTGACGTCTGTGCTTAATCACATATTTTAATAATTATAATACATCAACCATTGGAACCATGGTTATACAAACCCCGATTAAATTAGCCGTTCTTTTTTCTTTTGATATTTCCACCCTATAACGATTAGGATTTAGGGGGATTAGTTTCACTCAATATCCCTGAATTTTTAGCCAAATTTTCTTAAAGTAATAAATTTTTTTTCATGAAAATAACAAAATTTTATAAATTTATACAATAAAATCATTTTATCCGATTTCCAGCAAAGGACATGCCGAAAAATTTAACTGATATATCCAGTCAGTATATCATGCAAACGTAGCATGCTAACGTGATATGTGTTAAATTCACTTATAGTCACTCAATTTATGCTAAATTACGTAAAAATAATTTTTTTTAAAAAAATTATTGAACTTAAAACTTTTATGCATAAAAATAATTATAACCGATTTTCGGTGATGGTACTTCCAGGAAAATTCAGTTGGCATGCCATTTCTGTAATATGTGCACACATGAACACTGTCAGATCCACATCATTGCTAATATGTTAATTTTGATACGTGTCAAAATATTATTGGACGCTGAAATGTACACATGTCAAAAAGTGATATGTCAGCATATGATGTGGATCTGACAGTTTGTCCACATGTGCATAGATTTCTAACATGCCGTAGTTGATTTTTCGGCAACTGTCATCACCGAAAATTTGTTATAGTTATTTTTGTGTATAGAAGTTTAAAGTTCAATAACTTTTTTAAAAGAAAAAATTCTTTTATTATTTTTGCATAATTTTAGGATAAGTTGAATGACCATGAGTGAAATTAATATTTGTTCATGTGTCATGTTGATGTGGTAAACATGATACGTGTCATGCTGATGTGGACTTTTCGGCGTGTTTCTTATCGAAAACTGATCAAAGTTATTTTGTTATATAATTTGCAAAATTTGGTAATTTTTATGAAAAATTTTTTTCATTATTTTTTCGTAATTTAATTATAGATTTAGTGATTATAGGTAAAATTAATCCGAATTTAGAACCACGATCCCTCTCATGTCGCCTAACTATTTTTATTTAATTCAATTATTGCTCAGAGTCAGAATCTTTATATATATATTCACCGGAATTTTTTTTCATATTTTGATGTCTATAGTTGTAATTAAGACAATATCGCAAAGCTATGGAAATAATTATATTCTGTTAAATTATTGTCTAATTAGTTAGTATCCCTGGGCTTTTGTGAAAATTAAATTTCCATGAGAATAATAAGATACCTTGCAGGGCAGGGATGCTAGATAATATTATTCCTTGGTTACTTTCCTATGTTGATGTATACATTTTCATTGTATTATGTGGTTGACGATTAAGACTATATATAATAATTGAATTGAGAACCAACTGAGATCGGCCCCAGTCTAGATTGACTCGATGCAACTAAACCCGGTTCGGGTTAACATTAAATTACACTAAATAAGAAAATGACAAGACTCTGGACTTATTAATTATTCGACGGTCAATTTGTCATATCACTATCCTAATTATTATATAGTGATAACAATCGAACTTAGATATCAATTTAACGATCTCATGAATATCGGACACATAGCTCAACCAGAATCCCGCGAGCCATGCAAAGGTTTAATTTCTCCAAACCCTTCAACCGAGCGATAGTTCAGTTGACAACATATCCCGAAAATAGCTCCATTATGATGGACAAAATAATCATCACTAACCCAAATTTCTCTCGAGAATTGCCGAAAATAAATTAGTGGTCGGAAAAAATGGAAAACTTCTTCCATTATCCCCTGAAAACGTGTTAACTCTCCTATAAAAGGAAGGAAAACATGTATGAAACGGTTATTCAATTTTTCTTGCAAAAGGATTTTTACTCTCTTACTCATAAACTCTAACTTAACCATCGGAGGTTCCATTGTCGGAATCCCACCGGTCTATTCTCTGTTGTTGCAGGTAATCAAGGAACTAGCTGCACGTTTCTCCTGTCATCATTTGGTGCGGTGAGCGTGGACCATGAACCTTTTCCCAGACCTCAACCTAAACACTTTCCAATAAGAAAATCAAACGTCCAACCCCACATTGTCAGGAACATTACAATTCCTCCCTCAACCCAACGACACTGTCTCGGCTTCTCCAGTCATGGCAATCCCAACAATTACCCCTAGCATTACCCCGCAAACTATCCAATCCCTCATTGCCGCACTATTGGCCATTGTAGCTCAGGCTCAGCCCCAGCCCTTACCCCAGCCAAACACCAACCTGCTTCAGCGTTCTCAGCCTCCTGCTCAAGAAGCCTACTCCCCAGCATTACCCCAAAACCCCAACTCCACCATCACCCTCACTACCGAACAGTTCAACTGCCTCTTGGACAATAAAATCCAAAGGCAGCAAAATTGAACTACCCTTCAGTACCAGGGCAGTTTTCGATCCCCCATCTCTCGTGAAATATTAGCCGCTCTATTTTTCAACATCCGTCTTCCTCACCTCAAAACCTACAGTGGAAACACAGATCCCCGAGCTCATATAGACCAGTTCCAACACACTATGCTGGTCCTCACGGATGATGACTCAGCTTTGTGCAAGATTTTTTTCCAAACCTTGGCAGACTCGACCTAGATTTGGTTTCGGAACCTGCCATCACATTGTATCGAGAACTTCGAATAGTTCAGTGACATGTTCGTTGCTAAGTTTGTGGCCGCCATTCGCCCGAATAAGGTGTCCGCTGACCTTAACCTGGTGCAACAAGAAAAGGGTGAATCACTGCCTACGTGGAGAAGTTCAATGATGTGGCCATGGACATACAGAATTTGAACTTGGAGGTTGCCATTAACGCCCTAATTCGAAACACGAGGTGTCAGAATTTCAGCAACTCCCTAAGCAAAAAACCCCCCAACGACTTTACTGAGCTAATGTCACGAGCACACAAGTACATCCGCATGGATGAGGCTCGACATCTCCGTTATGCCTCCCATAAAGCATGGGCTTCGGAGAAGGAAGGGGGAGAAAGTGTAAGAGTAGCTTGGGAAGGGGGGCACCCCAGCAAGGCCGACCTAAAGAAATACCGAGAAAGAAATTGGAATAATAGATCATATGCAATCACCACTCCCCACTCTGACAACCAAAGGAACGAACGATTCATGCCACTAACAGCCTCTCGGGAATAGATTTTAGATTGGTTAAAGCAGAACGGGCAGGTTAATTGGCCAAGACCCATGAGAAAAGATCCAAATAGAGATTAGGGCCTCTACTGTGCTTTTCATAGGGACAAAGGCCATGAGACCGAGGAGTGCAGGCAACTCAAGCGTGAAATTGAGCACCTAGTTCAAAAAGGTACCCTTGCTCGTTTCACCAAGCTAGACAAGAGAGGGAAGAGATAGAGGTCACCATCTCCTCAATCGAACAGGAACAGAACCAACGGTGGAAGGCGACCAACCACTGGGGTCATACACATGATTGCCGGGGGTGAGCAGCGGGACCATTCCCAAAAGAGAAAGTCCAAGAAAGTCATGTTCGTATGGCGGGGGACAAGCTCGGCCACAAATATGATCCAATTTATGACGGGCGATGGGGCACATGTTTGGCATCCACATACGGGTGCTCTAGTTGTTGAAGTAGTCATTCAAGACTTTTTGGTCCAGCGAATACTGGTCGACACAGGAAGTGCGGTCAACCTTATAACAACCCAGGCATACAGAGCATTATGGATGTCAGACCATAGGCTCGAGGAAGTCAGCATCCCTCTTATTGGTTTATTCGAAAAGCCTGTTCGGGTAGAGGGGCTAGCAAATCTACCTGTGCAACTCGGAGACGATGTGGTGATTTGTGTTTGCCGAGCAGATTTCATAGTGGTGGATATTTTGCTGTCTTACAACGTGATATTCGGCTAACCACTACTGTCCGAGGTGGACGCTTGTGTCTCCATAAAAAACCTGGTGCTTAAGTTCCCCATAGATGACAGAGTGGCCATTTTAAGAGGGAATCAAAAAATTGCTCGGGAGACGTACTTGACCATGCTCAGAGGGGCTAATCAGGGCCTACTCCTTGACACAATGGATGTACCAGAGAAAAAGGAACGAAGGGCTAAGTCGACAGAAGTGCTACAAGTAGTCGAGCTAGAGCCAGGCAAGAAGCTTCAGATATCGACTGGAAAGATAGGGGCGGAGAAAGAAGTTCTACTCTCAACCCTCAAGGAGTTCATCGATGTTTTTTCCCGGCGAACCTCAGACATCCAGGGGGTAAAGAAAGGCCTAATTGTTCACTCGTTGAATGTTCGCCCAGGGTGCAAGTTGGTAAAATAAAAAAAGAGAAATCATGCCCCTGAGAGACAGTTGGCCATTGAGCAAGAAACCGCGACTTTGCTGGAAAGCAGCTTTATCAAGGAGATATTCTATCTGGATTGGTTGGCCAATGTCGTACTTGTTCGGAAGAGCAGTGAAAGATGGAGAATGTGTGTTGATTTCACCAATCTTAACAAGGCATGCCCGAAGGACTGTTATCCGCTGCCAAACATCGATACACTAGTGGACTCGACGGCAGGATTCTAGGAGTATGCGTTCTTTGATGCCTCAGCGGGCTACCATCAGATCCTAATGGCCCCATCAGATGAAGAAAAAATAGCGTTCATCACTCACAAAGGAACTTACTGTTATCGAGTCATGCCTTCGAATTGAAGAACGCAGGGGCCACCTACCAAAGGCTGATGAATAAGCTATTTTTCAAGCAGTTGGGGAGAAATATGGAGATCTATATGGATGACATGATCGTTAAAAGATGAGCTTCAACGGACATGTGCACTGAGCTGAAGGAGACCTTTCACAGACTTCGAGAATCTGGCTTAAAGCTAAACCCCAAGAAGTGTGCCTTTGGGGTACATTCAAGAAATTTCCTCGGCTTTATGATATCTAAGCGGGGGATCGAGGCAAATTCGGACAAGATAAAAGCAATTATGACCATATACCCACCTAAAACAGTTCGAAAAGTATAGAGATTGAATGGAAGTATCACAGCTTTGGGTAGGTTCATATCTTGCTCGGCTAAACGATGCTTGCCCTTCTACCAAGCAATCAGGAACCTAAAGAACTTTACTTGGACAGAAGAATGCCAGCAAGCATTCTGGGCCTTAAAGCAGTTCCTCTCAACCCCATCACTGCTTAGCAGGCCACGAGCTGACGAGGTTCTATACGTCTATTTATCGGTCTCCGCTGGTGCAGTAGGTTCGGTATTGGTCCGAGAAGAGGAGGGCCAACAGTTACCCATTTACTACACTAGCAAAGTACTTCGGGGGGCCGAACTAAATTATCCTATCCTAGAGCAGCTGGCTCTTGCACTCATTACAACAACAATCAAGCTCCGTCCGTACTTTCAGGAGCACACGATTACGGTGTGCACAAACTCAAACTTGAGGAAGGTGTTACAAAGGCCAGAATATTCGGGCCGATTGACAGAGTGGGCTGCTTACCTAGGGGAATTAGATGTTCGGTATGATCCTCGAACATCCATGAAAGCACAGGTGCTGGCAGACTTTGTGACTGAGCTACATGAACCAGTTCTCGAACCAAAGAAAGTATCATGGAAGTTGTATGTTGATGGGGCCTCAAGTTCGGATGGAGCGAGGGTCGAAGTACTTTTGATGAGCCCATTGATAGTTTGAATTTGAGCTATGGCCCACCTGACCTTTCCAGCCTCCAACAACGTGACAGAATACGAGGCCCTGTGCTACGGGCTGCAGTTGGCAATATAAGTGAAGCCGGACATCTTAGAGATATTCTCAGATTCCCAACTTGTGGTCAATCAACTGAATGGAAACTTTGAAGCGAAATATTGTTCTATGATTCGCTACAAAGAGCTGACTTTTGCCTTGCTGGCTAAGTTGGAGAAAAAAGGGGGCGTTTGGTATATCACTCAGATAGCTTGGGTGGAGAATGCGGAGGCAGATACTCTGACAAAAAAAGCTAGTCTCAATAGCCGGTTGATAATGCAGACATCATTTCCATTATCATCTCACGCCTAACCTACGAAACCTATCAGGTTCAAGTTCAGGAGCCAATGGAGGTCTGGCGCTTACCTATTTATGAATACTTAGTGTCAGAAACTCTGCCAGAGGAATGAGCCCAGGCCCAGAAAATAGTTTGAAAATCGAACTTATATGTCGTGATGGATGACAAGCTTTACAGGAGATCTTTCTCCAATCCTTGGGCTTTATGTATGAGCAATGAAGAAGGAGATTATATCCTCAGAAAAATTCATGAAGGAATTTGCGGAGCCCATGAAGGCGCACAGGCCATAGCTCAAAAAGTTCTTTTACAGGGGTATTATTAGCTAACCATGGAGGTTGATACGAAAGCTCTAGTGCAAAGATGCGATAAATGCCAAAGGTACGCAAACATTCCACACCAGAGCTCGGCAAAATAGAAACCGATCTACAGGCCTTGGCCTTTCGCCCAGTGGGGGATTGACATACTGGGCCCCTTCCCCTGAGTAAAAGGACAGCGGCGATTCTTGGTGGTAGCGGTGGACCACTTTACCAAATGGGTGGAAGCCGAGCCACTTTCAACCATTACACCGGCGAACGTCATTAAGTTCTTGAATAAGAATGTTATAACAAGGTTCAGCATCCCCCACACAATTATATCTGACAATGATAAACAGTTTGATTGCCAGGATTTCAAGAACTTCTGCTCAGAGCTGAAGATCCAGTTGAATTTCACTTCAGTTTATCATCCGCAGTCCAACGGAATGACCGAAGTGACAAAGAGAACTATCTTATCCGGACTCAAGAAGTAGCTTGAAGATGCCAAAGGATTGTGGACCGAAGAACTTAACAATGTGTTATAGGCCTACCGAACATTATCTCGGGTTACAATAGGGTTAACACCCTTCGCACTTACATATGGTACTGAAGCGGTTATTCCCTGTGGGATAGGAGTTCCAGGTATCCGAACATTTTCTACCAATGCAGAGAGCTATGCCGGTCTATTGTATAACTTAGATCAGCTCGAAGAAAGCAGGGAGTGCACATAGATACGCTCCACAGCATACAAGCAGCGTATGGCGGCTTATCACAATCGTAGGATCAGGCCGAGGTCTTTTCGAGTCGGATAAATGGTACTGAAAAAGGTGGTGTCTGCTCAAACGGTGGCAGGGGTAGGCAAGCTGGATCCCAACTGGAAAGGGCCATTTATTATTCGGGAAGTGAGCCAGAACGGAGCATACAGGCTAGAAGATTTCGCTGGCAAACGACTCCCGCACTCCTGGAACTGACTCGACCTCAAACCATATTATTAGTAGCTCGACACTCATCATGCCATATCTTGTATTGATTCTCATTTTATCATCTTTAATTTTTGTTCGTCATTTTTGATGTTTCTTCATTTCTAATGCAATTGGATGCCACAACATTCTGGCCTCAATGCAAGTCCGGCATAAGTTTCTGCCTGCCGGACATAAGCTTAATGAATGACATTCTGTGCAAAATACTAAGCAAATTTATAGCAGGATATATCTGTATGCTCGGCATCCTTGCCAAGATCGCCCTATCACTAAATTAAGTTCGGCACCATACGCCGCAAAACTTAATAACCTACAAGGCTATGGTTAAGGGGCTCGGCATCTCCGCCAAGATCGCCCTATCACTATGTTATGTTTGGCACCATGCGCCGTAAAACTTAATAACTTACAAGGCTAACTACGCCTACGGATAAGGGATCCAGTATTTTCGCTAAAATCGCCCTGTCACTAAAGTGAGTTCAACACCATACGTCGTAAAACTTACTAATTTACAAGGCTAACTATGCCTATGGTTAAAGGGCTCGGCACCTACGCCAAGATAGCCCTATCACAAAATTAAGTTCGGCACCGTTTGTCGCAAAACTTAACTCGCAAAACTTGCTAGCTCATAAGGTTAACTACATTTATGGAAAAGGCTTGATCTCATCGCCAAAATATCTCTAACCTACAATAATGTTCGGCACTTACCGCCAAATAACTTGATAAATTTATCTTGCCATGACAGATGCACGTCGAAAAGGAGCCCAACCAACACTGCCACACAACATTTGGTCCAGGCAAAACACATTTGCGGTTGATGAACCGAGCAACCTTGCCTTAGGCAGGTAGGCACCCTCCTTGAGCATTCCAGGTCTAAGGCAAATTCTGGGTCGGCATTCCAAATCCCTTGCATAAAAGTTTTGAATGCAAGGTACGCGTCATGACGCACTCATTACTTAAATAGCTCGTTTACCGGGCATTTTATTTATTTAATTAATTAAGCTCGATTTGAGCAATCGATGGCTATGTCGAGAAAACCAAGGTAAGCCACCTCGCTACACGCGAATATTTTGTATGTATTATGATTCTTAGGAAAGAAAGCTGAACATGAAATGCAAACTTAAACAAGACAAGAGAAAGAGTTCAGATTTTCATTAAAGAAAATGGCTGTTACAAGGAGTTAGTCCTCATATGGATACACATCATCCAGGAAGGATAGATCAAGTTCGGGGTATTTTCCCTTTACAAGAGAAGCAATCTTGGCGTTAAATGCCATACACTTTTCAGCTAGAACCTCGGCATCTTTTTCCTCCTGAGCTTCCTCATTCTTTTCCCACTCGGCCTCCTTTTTCTTGAACTGCTCGAGCTCAGCCTGGAGAGCAGAGGTGGACTCTTTCTCCCGGTTTAAAGCGGCCTCCAGCTCAGCCGCCTTCATTGTAGCCTCCTCGGCCTGCTCCTGTGCCTTATGAACTTTCTCCACGGCCTGCTCTTGGGCCTTACGGGCTTTCTCCTCGACCTTGCCCATCCTTGATCGTAGAGTGCCAAAGTTGGAGTCGGCTCGTCGATGCTTCGCGATGAGATCGTTCATCTTCGTTATAGTTGTGCCGATCAGTTGGGATCCCTACAAAACATAGCAAAAATAAGCGTATATTCAAGAGATAGAAACCACCAATAAGTTCGAGCCACATACCTCAAGCTGATGCCTCTTCAAGTGCTCAGCCAAACGTTCAGCACTCAGGAAGGTGAGGGGAGCGACTTCCTTCGGCAAGCAGGAAGCTACGTGCATAAAGGTGTTAAAATTCGGGTCCTGGGATGAGTACTTATCCCCCATAGCCTCCCAGGTCTTGCAGATTTCTCTGAGCAAAGATCGAAGGTCTTTGCTCTCCCTATCATCCTGCCCTCGGGGCTCGAACGAGGCAGCAACCTCAGCCTCAGCAGCTGGAGTCTCAAAAACCTCAGCAACGGGAGGCCCAGAAGCCTCTACAACACTTGTCGCAGGCTGAGCCTTGGGAGGGGGGCTCGCCTCCACCTCCTCCACCACGAGAGGCGCGCTCGGAGAACCTTCGGCGAGCTTTTGCCTCTTGGTCCTCATGATCTCCGTAGCTCAGCTCATCCTCCTCATAGCTGTAAATAGAAGATAAATTAAAACAGAGCATCAGTATCATGCAAATTAAAAATATCGAACATTACCTTTTCTTCGACGAGGAACCAATTTCGAACCATAAGGATCCAACAAATTCTTCAAGTCCCACTTTTCCTAGGCCAGTTCCTTCCAGCGAGATAAAATTAACTCCTTTTCTTCGGAGAGCCATAAGTTCCCATCGTTATGATTTGTGAACCTCCCCCAAGTTGCGTGCACTTGAAAGTCAGCCCGAACTCTCTCCACTAGAAAGAACCGATCCTTCCACTTGTTCAAGGACACATGGTTCCCATTCGACACCCCATAACTAGGCTGAGCTTGTATGTAGTTGTGATCTTCGGTATCAGCCTGGAGACCGACCACGCGGGTTGCTCAAAACAGGTTTAAAGTAAGCTCTATACCTTATTCCACGACCCAAATTTGAAGGGCAGTAAGGGTCCGCCAAGCGTTGGGGTGGAGCTGTCCTATAGCCATATCAAAATACCTCAGCACACTCATCTCAAAGCTCGTCAAAGGCAGGCAGACGCTGGCCTCCAGTTACGCCTCGTAAATGGTGGTTTTCCTCTTGTTAGTAAACTTCGTGTTCGCCCTTTGTGAGATGCTGGGTTTACTGGCGAAATAGTTCAGTTCAGAAGTTAATTGGGCTAGAAGTAAACCGAGCTCCTCCTCCTTAACTATCGAACTTATACTCCCCACTCCCGGCTGTCGACGAAGAGCCTTCTTCTTGGAGGAAGTAGCAGTTTGGCCTAAATCGACGGGCTGAACTCTCTCATCCGAAGTAGAATACCTACTCATGCCTGGGACACTACCACTGAAACATCCCCACTAATTCCAACTCCTTCACTTGAAGCGGTTTCCGAACCATGGTGAAATAGTAAAAAAAGAAATAGAGAATGAGGAGGGGGAATGGAGGACAAACCTGATTCAAATGGGCAAAAGATTGCACGAAGAGAACAAGAACTTCAAAGCTCCAAGATGATGAGCGCAGAAGAAAGAAGAAACAGAGTGAAATGAGCGAAAAACGAAAGGAAAATGGGAAGGAAAAGAAGGTTTATATAGGAAGTTAGGATGAATCCAGGCCGTACACGTGGCGGTCGATCCGTACTTAGGGTAACGCATTCAAGGCGGTACACCCTAATCAAGACACCTCTAACCGTTACACCCGGCAAAGTAGGGAGCCATAAGTGCTCTCCAATAAATGCACGCACGCGTGAGAACTGACGTCATCCTGTCAAATCAACTATGGCAGGGTAGCCTTGGAGGCAAGCCCCCGACCCCAGAACAAGGCAAATGTGCACATCTTTGACACCGAACTCCAGATCAAAGCTCTGTAAATACCAAGACCTCGAATCGCCACAACCAGCTCATTCGACCCAGTCGCCACGAGCTCCGATCTGGCGGTATTACGTAAACTTGTTCGGCACTTATCCACCAGCTGCTGACATAAATGTCGTCCACTGGGGGGAGACTTATGATAACAACCGAACTTAGGTATTGGTTTAACGGTCCCACGGGTACCGGACACATAGCTCAATTAGAACCTCGCGAGCCGAGCAAAGGTTCAACTTCTCCGAACCCTTCAACCGAGCGATAGTTCGGTTGACAATATATCCCAAAAATAGCTCTATCACGATGGATAAAACAGTCGTCACTAACCTACGTTTTTCTCGAAAATCGTTGAAAATGGGTTAGTGATTAGGAAAAATGGGAAATTTCTCTCATTATTTCCTAAAAATGTGTTAACTCCCAAATGAAAGGAAGAAAAACAGGTATGAAACAGTTACTCAATTTTTCTTGCAAAAGAATTATTACTCTCTTATTAAAAAATTTTAATTTGACCATCAAATACTCTCTTATAGAAATTTTATCGATCTATTTTCTGTTGTTGCAGGTAATCAAGGAACTAGCTGCGTGTTTCTCCTGCCATCACATAGATATTTTTTACCTGGTGTATATATTTACTTTTTGATGAAAAATTGGAATTTCTCATTGAATTGTTGGACTAAATGTCTGGTCGTATACGCAAAAAAATTTCCTCGGCAGGTGGTCACCAAGCTGATGGGTTACACTTACACGTTACCGGGGTATGGAAAATAAAGTTATATTCGCCACGTGTGGTATCATGATTTATACCGAGATTTGGACCCAAAAATATTTGATTATTAGCAAGATACTATTTTAAAAGGGATAAAGTTGATTTTTAGCTATTAATTCTTTAAAAAAAAGGCTATTTTATTTTTAAACTCTTTTTTTTATTCTTTTTTTAACAATTTTAATTAAGATAATTTTATTTTTTCTCACAACAATCAATTATATAATAAAACTTATTATTTATTTAAAGATAAAAATATATAATTTTTGATGATAAATTTAAAAATAAAAATTATCTATTTTATAAAAATAAAATTTCTTTTAAATAATTTAATAATAAAAATCAATGAAAAATATAAAAATAAAATTTAATTTCGAATAATTTTGAGATGCAGTCCTATTGGTTGGGCATTTTCTAAAATATCTTTGACATTTAATGCTTTTTGGTTTGTAGGGTGTAGAATCTTTATGCTATTTGCACCACTGAAAATTTAGTGGGTTTAGAACTTTTATTTAGAGGTGTAAAATGTATGAATTCCACGAGTTTGAGTTGAATTATTAATGGATGAGTCATTAATGTGTTGGATCATAAATAGATTAAAAAATATAAGTTATAAATTGATCAATATCCAAATGAGTTGAATTAATTTAAATCGATCCATGAATTTAATATAAATTAGTATAAAATTTTTTATTAATTAATTTTAGACAATACATTATTTGAAATTAATAGTCGAATTATTTTGGAAATATAAACAAATATAGTTGGCATTAACTTGTGAAGAATTCAGCTAATATAAACAAATATAATTGGCCAAAACAATAAGATGAATTTACAACAAAAACTAATTTGACTTAGAATACAGTGGAAGGTTAATCTCCTCAGTCTAAAAAATAAGCCTTATCGGGAAATCCCCAGTTCCTTCCACGAGATATCTTTCATAGTTGCTATAAAGCTCTGGCTGTTGTTTTCAATTTTACTGATTCTGCTTTTACCTATTTTAAGTTATTCATATCACGAGATTGCAAATTCATCTTTTTATTTCTTATTTAAGTTATACTGTTTTAATCGATTCATGGCCTAACTAAAATATTATTTTATTGAGTTAAGAAATAAAAGTATGATAGTAAAGTGGAAGCAATTTGCTATTTTTTTTTAAATTTGCAGGTACTATTCTGTGTCCTTACATATTGGCAATCCCCCCAATTATCAATTTTAGACAAACTCATGGGTAATGATTCAATGGATTGAAAAATATAATAGGTCAATTTTGAGTTGATTCAATAGATATTAAATTGGGTTGGATTGAGTTGAAAAATAAAATGGACCCATTTTGATTTGACCTAATGGATATTTATTTAAATTTATTTGCTTTTGAATTAATTTTTTTGGATAAATTTGGATCGATTTATAAATTTGAGTCAATTTTACTAGTTCTACTTTTACTTATTAATATGTGCAGTCGTAAATGATATTAGTCCTCTTTCTTGGGAGATGATAGGTCCGAAAATAGGATTTGAAAGTCAAACATCAAGTTGGGAGATCAAACAAACTCTTTAGAAACGGAAAAATAAACAATTGCCACATAAATTTGGCGTGAGAAATTAATTTATCAATTTTCACTATGATTTTTTTAGCTTAATTTATAAATTCAATATAACTTTTTCAATTTATGTGGACAAAATGTTCTTATGACCATAAATTATAGAATTTTTTTTTCTATTAAATCATTTAACTTTTATTATGTAATATTACATATAATTACTAATCATTTATTTTAATGAATATCGATCCAAATAGAGACTTAATAGAATAAAAAAATAATAGTTTGATAATTTAACATATACTAAAATAAAACTATAATTTTAGATGGAATTTCAAATTAACCTTTAGACTTTTGAGTCAATAATGAAACAACTAACTTTTAAAATTTGACAGTTAACAATCCAATGTTTATGTTTTGATTTTTTTTTCAATAGACTCTGTAAATAAAATTATGTTGATGGTGTTAAAATTGTTGGCATGATTTATTATTGGGTGACCAAAAATGATGCCGACATAGAGAGTGACATGGTGGGATAAATTAGTGGGACTCACATATTGAATAGCCATGTCACTTTCCCTTTTAATTATCCTCTTTTATTGCCAATTCTGTAATGTAGATTTCGCAAAACATGCCGTATGCGCAACTTGAACACCCATAAACAAAAAATTTAGCACAATATAAATTTAAATTAAGATGTTGATTGTCAAATTTTTAGAGGTTGTGAATAATTTTAGAGGTCAATTTGAAGTTTTTCCTAAAGTTGATAAATTTCATTTTTCATATATTAAATTTCCGAATTATCATTTTTGTATTCTACTAAATAAGTCCCTATTTGTAATACGGTGCATTAAAATAAAACTAACGTTTACTTAAGTTGATAAGATCATCATTTACGTGAATTTACTTGCTCCAAGGAGCTCTAGAATTACATAATTAGTACCTTTACCATATATATGTATATATATAGCAATAATTTGTGAGCATCAGCTAACGGACGATATATTTAACACAAATATTGAGAATCTTGGAATTTTTCCTATATGAAATAGGTAGAGGATTGTATGAATTTTCAGTTGATAAATGAGTAAGTGGTCACCTTCACCATCCACCTGCACTGCTGGCAAGGAGTAATGAGGTTTCCGATTCAGTTCTGAACAAGCTATCAATACACATTCACTGTGTGGGCCGTGAATAGTTTGTTTGATTTTATTGAAATCAGTGTTATGCATACTAAATTTTTCTTATTTAAAACATTGCATTTTCTGATATACCAAGAAAGTAATGTTTTATATATTTTTTTTATGTATATAATATCCACGATGGAAACTGGAAGATTACATTTTAACTACTCATCAACCACCAATTTAATGTACTGTGTGATAATATTTTATAGACTAAGCCAATATGGTGTATTGAAACATAAAATGAATAGCTGCCTATCCGCAAAATTTTCAACTTCTTTCAGTTACTTTATTTTAGGGATTTTTTTGAAAGTGACGTGGATTTTATAAATATTTTGAAATATAATGTTACAATAAAAATAATTTGAGTTTTGGGGTGTCGAAAATCAGTACAAAAGAGTGCCGGTATTGGACAGGGTGGGATCCACGCTGTATAGGAATAGGAGTATCAGAAACCGGCATACATGGATGCTGATTTTTGTCAGAGATCTGTTGGAAACCGACACCTATGTCTGCCGGTTTCCCACACTAATTTCTTTTTTTAATTCCAAATTGATGGCCAAGAGACAAAATCAAAACCTTGCATGTATACTCTCACAGGTAGCCGACACATGTTAATATATAAAAATATTGAACAATATCTATTATTATATGTTAATATTATTTGAAATTGAGATGATAAATTATCAATATTATTTAGGCTTAGGTAGTGATGTAAGATGATATTTGAAATTTATGTAGTAATATAAAAACGTTAAAAATTCAGATATCAATTATAAAAATAAATATAAGTTTTGAGGATGTTTTAGGTATTTAGCCAAAAAATATTATTTTAACAACTAAAGTTGAGAATATTTGTTGCTTAATTTATATATATAATTTAGAGATTAAGTAATAAAAAAATGATGTATGATTGAAATTTGGTCAAAAATTGCAAGAGACAATATACTGTAGTCGGAATGAATTTGTGGGAGAATTGAATTAGGGTTTGGATATGATAGACATGATTTGTCAAGTTCCTTAACCCTGGGGGAAGTTATAAATAGGGAAGATGCTGTTTGATTATGTACGTGTGATCCATATGTGTTGGATTGTGTTAGTCAAGCATTAAAAACAACTTTTAATTCATTCCAAAAGATACATCTGAATTAGTGGGTTGATTCAATCAATTATAGTTGGATTTCTAGTCGTATAATAATTGATAAAGTGATAATATAATTAATCAGACCTTTTATCATTTTAAACTAAAAATCTGCCACGTCCTAGTTAGCCGGTCTGTCAGTGGGCGGCTAAGAACAAAATTGTGGGCTGGAAGTGGAGAGGGAAAAGATGGAAAAAGATGGCAAATAATTGGAATACATAAAGCAAAAGAAAACGTGAATGTTGATGAGAAATCCATACTAATTAAAATATAATTTATTTTCTAAGTAAATAATTAGCTATTTACATCTGAGTATGATTTGTATTGGTTTTTTCAGTTTGCATATTGGAAAAAGTATGTGCAAGTTGCAAATGCAATTGTCTAAACCCTTAATTATATTCACAATGCCCATGATTCTTACATGGGCCTAGTTTTCTGGGCTTCTATTAATATAACGGGCTTTTATGGGTTCTTATCTTATATGGCGGGCTTATCTCAAATCCAGTCAATGCATTTGAGATCAGCTCAAAATCATAATAAGAAATAAATAATCCATCCTTGGTCTTCCACTGTCCATTGTTAATATATGATGATTTTGGCTAGTGTAGTTAGGGGTGAGCATTTGGTCGGTTCGGTTCGGTTTTGGACCGAACCGATTGAACCGAAAACCGAACTTCTGAAAATTTAAGAACCGAACCGAAACCGAAGTATATAAAACCGAAAACCGAATGGACCGAAATAATTTCGGTCGGTTCGGTTCGGTTCAACCAGTTCTGAGTCATATTTGGGCTTTTTTTAATTGGGCTTTTAACCTAAATAGGCCCATATATCCAATAAAATAAAACCAATTAAAAATACATACAACATAACTTAAAAATTATACTAAAAAATAAAAATTAAAAAATTTTACAACACATAATTCAAACATAATTTCTAATATATTCCATTAAAGAATAAAATAATAAATTAATTTACAACCTACTACTATTATTATTATTACTTCTACTACCTTAACGTTTATATAAAATTACATATAGAGATCAATTAATTATTAACGAAACAATAAAATTGAATCCAAAGCTATTAATCAATTATTATTGGCAGCAAAATCTGGTCATATAAAAAGAATATATTCATATATTTTTAGTAAAAAAAAATTTAATGATCAAACTAGTTAAAAAATAAAGATAAAATGTATTTAAAAAACATAGCTTAAAGAGTTTCCTTAGTTAAGGATTTTTTTCTTGACTACATTAAATAAATTCGAGTAATTACTTAGTGACAGTTGGACTTTTTAAATATTTGTAAATCCCATATCAAAACTTAAGAAAAAATAATTATACAGTTGGATTATCCATCATAATTTTAAAAAATATAAAAACGCATAATCTAAAACAATTAGATTAGTTAATCATATTTATGAATTTGCAAAAATATAGATTTTATTTTTCTTGATTTTGTTTCTTCTCGAAGCTTCATATTCAAGTCTAAGTGTCTAACTAATTTCTTTTTTTTATTTTATTTTTCTTAATTATCACACATCTTTTTTTCATATAAAAAAATAATACTAATAATTAGACATGATAAGCTTCGCTACTTAACTAAATCCTGATTTAAATTGAAAATTTTTTAAAGTGACAATTTAATGGGATAAATTCTTTCAAAGGTGACAATTTGATGTGAAGGAAAAAGTAATATTTTTAAGATTGACAGAAAAAAAAAAGAAAAAAAAAGGTTGAAGACTTAAAATTTTTAATTGCAGGTTTAACTCAACAAAAGATGTTGGGATAATTAAAAAAATATTTGGAATAATTTAAGATTAAAATTTTATCTTAAAGCGTATAAATGAATTTTAACTTTTTAGAAGCAAATTTACTTTAATTCCTCCATTCATAGTTCCATTAAAATTAACTTAAAAGTCTATGTTCTATTTAAAGGAGTATTAATTTCTAGATTAATATTTTAATTCACTTCTAAAACTAATACTCTACTACTTAATTTAATAAATTAAGAATTTATATTTATATTTTAATTCAATTCTAAATTTTAATTTTAATTCACTTGTAAAAAAATTGATTTTACTACTCAATTTAATAAATTAAGGATTTAAATTTATATTTTAATTAACTACTAAATTTTAACTCACTTGTAAAAAAAAATTAAAGTAAAAAAATTGAGAACACTAATACACTACTACTCAATTAAGGATTTAAATTTATATTTTAATTCACTTGAAAAAAAATAAATTGGAAAAATTGGAAAATAAAAAACATGCAAATGATGCCTATGTTGGGATTTGAACTCAAGACCATTAGGTCTTGAGTAAGTCTCACGCCACCGCTAAGCCACACTTTTCACTTTGATATAATAACACTATAAAATATATATATTTAAAAACTTTGGTCGGTTCGGTTCTTTCGGTTTTTTAATTTTAAAAACCGAACCGAACCGATAAAACCGATTTATTTTTTCGGTTCTGAACCGAATAAACCGAAAACCGAAAAAACCGAACCAAACAAACCAAAATCCATTCGGTTTTCGGTTCCGGTTCGGTTTTGCTCAGCCCTAAGTGTAGTACTGGCAATCACCAAATTTAGTCTATTTGGTATTGATGACTGCCTAACAGAGCACACTTATAAAGTAAAGCAACAAAACTCCCATAACGTAAGAATGTACTTACTCTGTCTCATTTAAAAAATAATTTTTTATTTTTTACGAAGTAAATAATTAAAATATCTCAATTTTTTTAAAAAAAACTATCTTTCTATATTTTTAAGAATTTTATTTAATTCTAATTAAAAATAAAGAGTGATAATAAAAAAATTATTTAATAAAGTATATAATAAATATGAATATTCATGTAAATTTATTTTTTAAATTTCGAAAATAATATTTAAAATAAAATAAATTTAAATAAAAAAATAATATTTTAAAATGATACGAAAATAGTATAGTTTTGTAACCTAGAGCATCATATCTAGTGGTGTTAAAGGACTTTATATAATAACTGGGCCTACTGCATTAAACGAGTTTAGCAATTAGTGCTTGTAAAGGGCTAATTATTGATTAATAATGCTTGAATGTTATAAATGACATTAATGATCGGTATGTCGAGTCTGTAAAACGAATGTTATGAAAATCAGATCGAACCGGCTATTCGGACAGATTTAATTGCAAATCATCAACTAATTCGGTCGATTTAATGTATAAAAATTTAACTGATTAAAAATTAGCATAAACCATTTTGAATCAGTTGAAAACCGGTTAAACTAGTGAAAATTAGATTGAAATCGGAAAAAATCTTAATAAACCGGTTTGAAACTAGAAAGACCAAAATTTATCAAAATATCAATACAATATTATTTTTTGCTGGAAAAAAAATAAAATATAAGTGTAAATACAAAATAATTAATATTTAATCAATTTTGATGTATTTTTTATGAATAAAATAAAAATTATAATTTATATTTGATGAATTTCTTTGAATATTTGCAATTTTATATTATATTTATCTTAAATTTTTGTTATACAATATTTTAGTTGAAAATATTATTTTATTATTAATATTTGATGGTAAATATATATTTTTAATTATTTTTAATTTTTTTATGTAGTGATATTTTTACAATATTCATATAAAACTTAAAAAATAATATTATTTTTTAAAAAAGAAAAAAATTCGATCGAATCCCAACGAACCGGTCAAACCATAAATCCTTTAGCTCTCCAGCTCTTTATCTGGACCAATTTTAATAACATTGTGTGAAACTAACCAAAGTATCAATGTTCAAGTATTATACTGTTAAAACAATACATGTTAGGGCCTATGCTATATATGATATTTGTCTAGTTCAAGAAAAATTTATTGGCTGATGCATATTTCAATTTATTTGGGGTGAAGACCGGAAGGAAACGCAATTGAGAAAAAGTATTTCTTTCTTTGTTTTAATACATCAATGAATGCTTAGGGACTATCGATTGCACTAATTGTCCTAGGTTTTTAGATTGAGATCTGTTAAAAAACTAGCGAAGACATAGGCAATGACAAAAACTAGAGTCAAATTGCATTCAACCATATATAAATGATAATATTATTTAAAAAACAGTTCATCTTTCTCATACTCCAGACCATGATATCTTACAAATGTACATTTAATAAAGAAAATTTCCCATTTATTCCATGTAAAATTTCTAAAAATTGATAGATTGATAAAATTTTCAATTTCAAAATGGCGGAAGGGATAAAAATGTCCCTGTACTTAGAATTGATTGATTTCATAAAACCTTCCCCAACTTGGGGGCCTGTCCAGATTTTGAGTTTCTTGTAATATTTTCAAAGTTGGCCTTATGAAAGATGGAACATAAAGTCATTTATGAAAATAAAATTATCAGCAATAAGGTTTAATAAAGATAAAATGTTTACTAACTTGAATATCGCCTTTATCAAAATATCAAAACAATAAAATTTCAAATGTATTCTTTCAATACCATATTAGGAAATTTAAAACCGAACTTAAAATTTAAATCAATAAAAAAATACTTATCTAAAATGAATCTATAAACAAATTAATGTACCAAGCCAATAAATAAATTGAAATAAATAAAAAAATAGTTATTGATTTTATGTGTCAATATATTATTAATTTAACTTATGCATCCAAACAAAGATTTTCCATTCTAAAGGGTGCTCTAAGTTTCGGGGGTTTTTTGAAAATAAGATTATTTGTAAAAAAAAATTTTAATTTTGGGGTTACAATAAATAATATTAGAATTTTAGTATACTGAATTCCGGCTGTACTATGTGATGGAATTCGACATGCGGGATCCATGATGGTTTGACTGGCGGGCTACTGAAATCCGGTAGGAAGCAGTGTCGGTATCCAACCTATGGGCCCCATGCCCAGCTGAAATTTGGCTTCTCTTTGTGCCGGTATCTGGCGCCTGTGCCACCATTCAACGCAACTTTCTTTTCTTAAAAATTGTGCACAACCCCCATAGCTACTTTTTCTGCTTTCATTGCTCAGAAGTGACTATGCCAGGATCATGGAAACTAAAGTGTAAAATGAATTATATATGTATGTTAAACTCATCCCACACTTGTATAAAAGCAATCGTTTTTTTTTTTTTTCATTTTCATTTTCATTGTTCTTATCCCACGCTTGTATAAAAACAATCTTTTTCTTTCATTTTCATTATTCTTATCCCACACTTCCATATCATTCTCATTTTGCTACCCCACATTTTTAAAGTTTCTTATTTAAATTTATATAATTACTTTAATTCTAATTAAAGTAATTAGTGTTATAAATAGCATATTATGTTTTATTTGACATAAAAAATGTAATATTATTGTGATATATATTTAAATATAGGAATTAAAATTTATATTATTATTAATTTTATTTTCATATTTAATTTGTAGGTGGTGATAAGTTTGAAGATTATCCAATTTCAAGATTCAAGGTAAGATATTCACTTATTTTTTTAAATCAAATTAGCAAATAAAAAAAATTATAGTGCATCAAATTAATTGTTTAACATGTTATTTGTTGTGAATTAATTAAGTTATGAATTAATTAATTATTTAGCATGCTATTTTAAATTATTGACTACTCAATAATTTGTAATATATAAAATTAATTTAATTGATTGGTAAATATTAAATGTGTAAAAAAATACATTGATAAATTGCCAAGTTTTAAAGTGTGCTATATGTCAAAATTAACAATTTATTTTGGTAGACCTACTTCAAAATTAAAATTTAAACTTTATCATTTATTATTTTTTTTATCTTTCTATGCAGTAATTTTTCATACTACATAATATTATACATCTAATTTTTTAATATATGCAAATTTCTTACACCAATTATTTCAAATATTATTTTAAATTTTATTTTAATATCCTTATCATGCAAATCAAATTACAGATTATCAATTTCATGAAAAAATGCATACAAATACAATTATTTTTAGCTTAATCAATACATATTTAAATTTAATAATTATTTATTCATTTCTTAGCTTATACTAATTAAATAGACTATATAATACAAAAAAATAAGCAACAAAATAGATCTGCTACTAAGAAAATTAATAATTTTTACATATAAACTAAACAAAATTTTCTAAATTCAAAAATAAAACTTACCTTTGTTGTAATCAGATATACTTAAAGATAATATCAACCTACAATAATAATAATAATAATAATAATAATAATAATAATAATAATAATAATAATAATAATAATAATAATTTTTACCTAACATAACAAAATGATACTAACATAAAATTAAATTACCTTTTTTTAATATATACTATTTCAATATCGGGTAAAAATTTAAAGGGAATAAGAGTTGAAAAACAAAGAGAAAGAGTTTGAGAACGTTAACTAAGGATGAAAATGATAAAATGAGAAGTTGAAAAATAATTTTTGGGGCTTTTGAAATTTGAAGTGTGGAAGGCTGATAGGTGTGCCGGATACCGACATAAAGAGAAGTCGGATTTCAGTTGGGCATGGGGCCCATAGGCTGGATGCCGGCACTGCTTCCTGCCAGATTTCAGCAGCCTGCCAGTCAAACCATCATGAGTCCCGCATGTCGAATTTCGTTACATAGTACAGTCGGAATCCAACACATCAAAGTTCTAATATTGTTTACTGTAATCCTAAAATTCAATTTTTTTTTAAATAACCCTATTTTCAAAAAAATCTCCCAAGTTTCAACTTCATAAAAGAATGTACTACATATAATATATCGATCCTTTAATTAGAGTCCAATACCACGAAATTTAAATTCATTGACAATAAGCTCCATTTTTATAAGTAAGATACACACAAAATTAAGTAAATTAATGTTCCATAATGTAAAGAAAACGAGCAACAATCATTTTTCTTTATCTTGAAATTAGGAAGTCAAATCCACGAGTTACAGTGAGACATATGTATAATCTCGTAGTAATTAAACTTATTTAACAAAAAAGCAAATTAAGAAAGATAAAAACATGAGACCAGAAAAAAATAATGGCCGCTAATAATGAATTAGGCACAAATGAAATCAGAGGGGAGTTGCTTGCCACAAGTGTTAATGAGCAAGCTAAAAGAGATGGCGATGTTAATGTTAATGCCAAAAATGTTAGCTTTAATGGCAGTGCAAAGGCAAATAGCTGCTCAAAGATCCAGAAGCCCTTGCAGTATAGAGCAACAAGGGTGGTCTGGTGGGTTCCCAACCACTGCACCGACTATACCATTTAGCAACTTAGTACATACCCCCAGCTTTAGGGTATCTCTTGGGCAACTCCTTTTAGGGTTAGGGTTAGGGTTAGGTTTAGGGATTGGCCTTGGCTAGACATAGGTGTTGCACCCACTCATTATCCCAAAGAATACTGTAAGTGATAAGAGGATAAAATTCTTCTCGTGTA
This sequence comes from Excoecaria agallocha, assembly GCA_037975025.1. NCBI lineage: Eukaryota > Viridiplantae > Streptophyta > Magnoliopsida > Malpighiales > Euphorbiaceae > Excoecaria > Excoecaria agallocha. The sequence goes on along the minus strand of CM075810.1, from coordinate 472,769 downwards.
CAACTCTACCAGACTCTTCAACAACTTAGTCTATCTGTGCACTTCTACACTGTTTATACCTCTTCTTTGTTTATACTTCTAATGCATATTGTTGTATAAATGTAATCTTCATTAATGAGAACAATAAGCTGCATTAATCTTTCATGGTATCAGAGCAAATAAGTTCAAGAGGCTGTTTTGCCTTAAAATTTGAAGTAGGAAATGGCAATTTATGAATTTTGCTTACAGAACATGCATGACATAAGGAATTATTTTTATTAAATGGAACAGAAGCAACAATAAAATTAGAGTCTATCAATTTCCTAACAGTAGACACAGTTGCATGGCCAAGACGAGCATGCTAGGTGGAGTGCGAGGCTAGGTGAGCCTGAATGGAAGGAGAGGATGAGACAGAAAGGTAGTATAGTCCATCCTTATTTTGGCCGCAGAGTAAAACTGCCTTCGTTGCCAAATCCTTAACCAAAAAATAATCAGAAAAAAATTAAATGGAAATATTATTAGAAGAAGTTAAGGAGTGAACTGAAATCAAATTCTGGGCTACTGCAGGAACAAAGAGAACATCACGAAATTTTAGATTAGTGCCATTAAAAAAGCAGTTAAAAGAACCAGTAGAATGAATGGAAAGTTTAGAACCATTATCAATTGTGACTTATTTAGGCCCTTGGTATTCAGAGTGAAGGGTTAGATTTTCCCGATTTGAGGTAAGGTGATGAGTAACACCAGTGTCCATGACCTATGGCTGAGAAAAAGGGGAGGAAACGGATGCAAGATGTGAGGCAGGTTTTGATGGTTAACGAAGCTCTTTAGTGAGTGTGGGAGATGGGCATACACGAGAAAGATAGCCTTGTCCCTTGCAATTATGACAAATCACAGAACTAATGTCCAAAGGAGCTGAGTATGTGGCAAAAGAGGCATTATTAGAGGAAGAAAAATTACCAGCTGATTGGGAGGAGCGACCTCCTCGATTATGTCTCCCCCTGCCCCGACCCTTGGAGTTGGGAGCAGTTCGATTGGCATAATGAGCAGTAGGAGGGAAATCTTCCACCGGATTATCGGGAGCCAATTGTGCCTCCTCAATAAGCAACAACCCGAACAAGTTATCAAAGCTAATAGACTCAAGATGAGCCTCCAAAGCACGAATAAATGGTCTATAACTGGAACCTAGACCTGCCATAATGCAATCAATAAAATCATCATTGGCCATAGGATTTTGAAGGGCTGCCAGCTGATCAAACAAGCTCTTAGCCCGCTGCATGTAAGCTGTGATACTATCATTCTAACACTTGAGTGTTAACAGTTGTTGTCGAAGACTTCGTACTTGAGGTTGAAAGCTAATTGAATATGCAGCATGAAGCTTATCCTAAGCTTTTTTAGCAATTGTGGTGCCAATGATTTGTGGTAGCATACTCTCTGAGATGGACGAAAAAATCCATTAGAGAATTTGATGGTCTTATTGTTCCCATAGAATGAAGTCATCACTACCAGAAGCAGGCGTGTCACTATTGCCCACATGAGAGAATAAACGACAGCCCTTTAAGACGAGTGTTAGCTATGTCTTCCATAATAAGAAATTACTGGAGTTCAGTTTAATGGGGAGATGATGAGATAAGTTAGAAGAGAATGAAGGTATGGGCGTGGCTGCTATAGAGGCGGAAGAGAGGGCTGAATTAGTAGACATGTTTGGTTAGGTGTTTAAACCAATTAAAGCTCTAATCTCTTAGACTTCGTGTTTGGTTAGGCAAAACAACCTCTTGAACTTATTTGCTCTGATGTTTGGGGCCCTACTAGAATTCAATCTCATGATGGTTTCTCGTATTATGTTCTTTTCTATGATCATTATAGTCGATACACTTGGATTTATTTTCTTAAACAAAAGTCTGAGGTGCTCTCCACCTTCATTAAATTTCGCACTATGGTTAAAAAATACTTTGGCCTTCCCATTAAATCATTTTAGGTTGATTGGGGTGGGAAATTTCGTGCTTTGTCTAGTTACTTAGCTAAGCATGGGATTACCCAATGCTCTTCTTGTCCCTATACACCTGAACAAAATGGTTTTGCTGAACATAAACATCAACACATTGTTGAATCTGGTCTTGCTTTGTTAAACCATGCCAAACTGCTTGCCACATTTTGGACCTATGCATTTGATACTGCTGTCAATGTCATGAATCGAACTCCTGCGTCTTCCTTTCATTTTGAGGTTCCATTTCATAAGTTATTTGGTCACATGCCTGAGTTTAATCACCTTCGTGTGTTTGGCTGTTTGTGCTATCCTTGGCTACGTCCTTATACTTCTCACAAACTTGTTGCTCATTCATCTAAATGTATTTTTTTGGGTTACAGTAGATTGCACAAGGGTTATAAATGCTTTGATCCTATTACTTAAAAAGTGTATATCTCACGCCATGTCCTTTTTTCTGAGCAGGATTTTCCGTTTGAGGTAATTCATCAACAAGCCCATGGTGTCCATGGCTCTGATCCACCCCTCCTACCCACGCCATCTGTTACCTTTCCTCTTATTACCATGCCATCCAGTTCTTCTCGGCAGATCCCTACCTTGCCTTCTTCATCAACACGTCCCTTCCCACCTACTGGATCTCCAGTTGATATATCTCCTCCACCGTCCCATACACCTATCTCCCTAGCTGTTGATTTATGATCTTATGGCCCTTTGTACCTACTTCTCAGTTAGTTGGTCTGCTAGTTGCCCCTTCTGCGCCTACTCCTGCACAGGTTCCTATAGTCCCTCGTATGACTACCTGCTCCTAAACTGGCTCATTAAAACCTCAAGCTCTCCTCACTCAGTCTATACCAGCTGAACCAACAACATATTTGCAAGCATCAAAGCATGCGTGCTGGCATCAAGCAATGGCAGATGAGTTTCAAGCATTACTTGCCAATGCCACTTGGGATTTAGTTCCAGCTCCTTCACATGCCAATATAGTGGGTTGTAAGTGGGTGTTCAGGACCAAGACACTACCTGATGGTTTTATTGATTGTCATAAAGCTAGGCTCATGGTAAAAGGTTTCCATTAACGCCCCAGGCTCGATTTTACTGAAACATTTAGTCCAGTGGTCAAACCCATAACCATTCGATTAGTTATCACATTGGTTGTTTCTCTTGGTTGGAATATCTTGTACTTGGATGTCTCCAATGCATTTCTCCATGGTGATCTTCATGAGAAAGTGTATATGGTTCAACCTTCCAGTTTTGAGGATTTTTCTTATCCTCAGTATGTGTGCAAACTGAAGAAATCATTATACGGTCTTAAATAGGCTCCACGAATGTGGCATGAAAAACTCACCACTTTCTTGCTCTCTTTTGGCTTTGTGGGTTCTAAAACTGACTGTTCCCTTTACTATTACATATCTGGTGATGTGAAAGTGTATTGTCTTATTTACGTGGATGATCTTCTTCTCACTGGATTTGATTCTGGGTTGATAGCTCAGTTGGTAACATTTCTCGAAAGTCAGTTCGCCATTCGCAATTTGGGTCGCCGCTTTTACTTTCTGGGTCTTGAAGCACTTTGGTCATCTACTGGTCTCCTATTGACACAATCCAAGTACACCAAATCTATTCTTGATAAAGCTCGGATGCTTGACTGTAAGTCCATCTCTTCTTCGATCAATCTAGCTGATAAATTAGCACTTTCTGATGGTGATGCATTCTCTGATCCGAGTCACTGCCGAAGTGTTGTTGGCAGCCTTCAATACCTCACTTTCACTAGAACAGACATCTCCTTTGCTGTCAACAAGGTCTCTCAATTTATGCATGCTCCCACCGATCATCACTGAAGTGCTATGATGCGCATTTTGCGCTACTTAAAGGGCACTATCGATCATGAGCAGCTGTTCTCCAAGACTGATTTGTCTACTTTACACTATTTTTCTAATGCGGATTGAGGTGGTTGTTTAGATGACCGTAAGTCTACCATTGGCTTTGCTTTATATCTTGGTTCATACTTAATTTCTTGGTCTTCCCACAAACAACGTACTGTCTCCAGATCATCAACGGAGGCTGAATATCGATCCATTGCTGCTGTTACTTCAGAACTTAGCTGGTTACTCATGCTTCTTCGTGAAATTGGCTTTCCTTTGCATAAGGCTCCTGTACTCTGGTGTGATAACCTCAGTGTTGTCTATCTTACTACCAATTATGTATTTCATAATCACAGCAAGCATTTGGAGATTGACTTCTACTATGTTCATGATAAAGTAAAGTCGAAAGCTCTTGTTGTTCGTTACATTTCAACAGTGGACCAAACTACTGATATTTTCACTAAACCTTTGTCCAAAGGTTGGTTTCAAATGCTTCGGGACAAGCTTCGGGTTCGTCCACTCCCTCCTCAGCTTGCGGGGGAGTGTAAGTGAAAAGAGGATAGAGTTCTTCTCATGTACAACTCTACTAGACTTTTCAACAGGTGTAGTCTATTAGCTGTGCACTTCTACTCTGTTTATACCTCTTCTCTGTTTATACTTCTAGTGTATATTGCTGTATAAGTGTAATCTTCATTAATGAGAATAGTAAGCTGCATTACTCTTTCAAATACAAGATTGATGAAAATAAAAAGAGCTGCTGATGAACTCTTGCTATCCATCATCTGTCTCTGACTTTGACTATGTAGTATTGATAGTAAATGCTTGGTCTTTCAGTGAATATATTCGCAAGAGAATTTATACAGTAAAATGGATATTACTAATAATGAGTTAATATTATGCCAACACTTAATTAAAAGTATAAAGAATTATGATTTTATTCCTTTCGATGGCTCTCTCATAACAAGAAAAATAAAAAGATATTCGGATTATTAATTTTAAGCTATAGTTTATAAATTCTAATACCATCAAAAGTTGTACAGAATAAAAAAAAAAAAAGAGAAAAGAGAAATCATGTGAAGCAAGGCTGGCAATGGTTGTAAACTTGCTCCTTTTGGTTAAGTTTTAAATTAAATTATTCAAAATCTATATACTTTCGACATCAGCAGTCCAGTAAAAGAAAGAACAAATATATGATAAACATAGCTAATTATAGCTGATGAAATTAGGAGTGCATCTACATTGTTCCTTAGGACTTGCCCCTTTTTTTCCCTCAAAAAGGCCACAATTTAGTATACTAGTATTTGTATTATAAATTTGAAGTGAATCATTTGCGAAATAGATGTTGAAGGTGATTTTATTAATTTTGAACAAGATATAATATTGAAATGTGAACTTGTAGTTCTTGAAAATGAGAAAAGGGTTTGTGAGCAAGAAAATAAGAAGAGGGTTCCTTCTTTTTATCAAATATGCGTAATAAGAAAGAGTAGCCTCCTAGGTTTATAGTTCTCACGGGCTTAGATAGATTCTTTATATGGATTCCAGTCCGGTTATCTAGACCCATTATTAATTTCAGTAAGTAGATTTTTTTTTTTTTTTGAAACTCAGATCTTATTAGAATTGCAAAAGCCGAACAAAACAAATGAAATGGAAGGGACGAATCTAATCTACAAATAAAATGACTTATAAAATAAAATTTTAAAAATTCAAATCTTACATTCTAATCAAAATTTAAATAAATATGTATATAAAAAAAGAAAAGAGTCAAATTTTGCCCCATTAGCTATGCAAAATAGTATATATTTACTTTTAAACCATATTATTATTAAATTGGCTCATATTTGTTCATATAGTTATTAAATTGGTTCACATTTATCCTCATTTACTATTAAAAATGTCCATTTTTTATTGCCATTACAAATAAAAGCAAATATGAGTTATTTTAGTAATAGTATGGATATTTTGAATATTTATTCATACAGTTATTAAATCCGTTCACATTTATCCTTATTTACTATTAAAAATATCCATTTTTTGTTGCCATTACAAATAAAAGCAAATGTGAGCTATTTTAGTAATAGCATGAATATTTTGAACTACAGAAAAGTTCAAGGGGTAAATCTATACCATTTTACATAGTTCATGAGCAAATTTGACTTTTATCCTTATAAAATAATACTGATAAAATAACATGATGTTCCCTCAAATTTTGGATGTATAAAGCATGCACGAACTTAAAAGTTTTAGACTTTAACAATTATGGATTCATTATTGATTCATCAAATTATTTAAATCATTTGAAGTTAGTTTAACCATAAGCTGTCTAAAAATTTACCATTTTATCTATCTAGATTTCTTCTCATCAAGTCCCAAATTTCTGCTTGATCTCCGGATCTTTTAGACCCTTTATTCTGCTTGAACTCTGGATCTTCATCTGGAGAGTCGGCAATAATGGGTGGTAAGTTTCTATTCAAAGTCTGTGTATTTAGTGAGTTGAATTTAATAATATCTTGAAATCTTTTTAACATCGACATCACAATTTTAAACTTTTACTAATTCTCTTAAATGTCAATCATAGTGTTGTCTCCTACACTCTCTCCAATACTGAATGCCGGCGCCACAAACAGTAATTTGTCAAAAGTTTCCCTAGGGAATATCATGTAGTCCATTTAAATTAGTCAGCGAAAAAAAAAGGAAAATTCTTGGTGGTGGGGCGAGGGTATAATATTAATATGTGATGGATATATTGTCCAGTTTAGTTAGGAGAATGTTTACATCTTAACTTAATGTAAGAAACAAATTGGAGTCTGAGATTTGGTGCCAAAATATGATAAAATTGATTTCAAAGCCGACATTTTTAGTTGCAAATTGCAATTAGATTCACACTTGCGGTCCTTTTTTTCTGCTGCTATTTTCTCTCTTTTTGTCCTACATATATATTTTCTCCACTCCTAAATATAGTCGAAGCTTCCATAATGAATTGGACTATTCTGTATTGTTTCAATTTTATCGGATGTCCCCAAAGGGACGAATTAGACTGCTCTAATTGTCCAATATATGTATTAACTTTTTAAATTGTTCCCTTAATGATTTATTAAGATATGATAAGCTCCATTCATTTTTCCACATTTAGTGTACTATGATCATTTCAATTAATTGATTATAATTGTTATATTTTAGATATATTCATCAAAACCGATAGAGTCTGGATACACCCATAATTCTACTTATACTAATCCTAATTGATTTAAGATGATTTAATTCTGATCTAAGCAAATCAAAGTTTTATTAAGATTGTGACTCTAATAAACCTCTATATAAAGGATATTAGAAAACCTATTTGAGATTACTGACTTTATCGGTTGATTTTATATCTCTATTTGACATACCAAATATTTGATTATCGTACTTCATTTTTCTCAACATCCTTAAGGGGCTTTTATAATGTGGATTTATTGTCTTTTTTTTGGCATAATTGCTTGTGGTTAAAGGCCTAACTAGTGATGCAAAACTAAGATCCTGTGTTTATCAAAGGTTCTGCACTACAAGAAATAAATATATTTCCTCTAAGTTATTATTATTCATGTGCATTTGTATGCATATTTTCCCAACTTTGGTATCATAACATTTGTTTTTATCTTGACATGTTTAAAATTGATCTAAAATTTATATGTAAATTGGTAGATCAAAATAGGATGAATGAAACAATTAATCTTGGTGTGTGTGTGTGTATATAATTCTCTGTATATGTACATCGAAAATCGAGGGAAATTACACATGTGCTTGAAACGTTAAAATAAAATCAAGATTTTGAATTTTTGACCTCACTATGGTGATCACAGACCCTAAAAATCCCCCACCAGCCAAAGTTTGCCGACTTAGAACTGCTAAGAAGGCGGCACATGCGGAGTGCATGGACCACCATACATAGGTGCATGCTAGAAGACGTTTCTCCTGCACGTGCTAGCCCATTTTTCAATGTGATTGCATCATCCTGACATGTGGCCTAATGAGAGGGTGACACATGGACGGCAGTGGTCGTGCCATGTGTCTTGGATACATGTCAGAGTGATGTGTCATTCTGACATATGGCCTAATCAAGATGTGACATATGGACGACTGTGGTCATGCCATACATCAGCAACTTATCATATGGATGCCACATGAACCAATCAGGATGTGCCATATGTCAGCACATGGCTTTGACATGGCAACACGTGTCATGACATGTGGACTAGTGGGTTAACGCCACTTGGCACAATAAGATTCAGTCACTCGTTGAGGTGCGTGGGTGTATTTGCTAGCCTCCCATCTGCGTGTGACGTGCCTCTGGCCACCAAATAAACTATAATTTTTTTCAAATTAAATTTTACAATTTTTTTTTATTTTTTGGTATATTTTAATAATTTTTTTGAAGATCAGAAAATATTTTTGATTTTTAACATAATATTTTATAGAAAAAGTATTTTCTGCCTTTGAAAAATATACAATAATTTTTTTATAATTTTTTTTATGTGGAATTGTCCTTATTTTTGATTGAAATGAATTTCAACCATATGAGTTTAGAACATATGTGTATTAATCATTTATTTTCTATTATGTGTAACAAAACTGGAGATAACAAGAATACCTATGATTCCTTATAGTCATGATGACATTGCAAGGACTAAAGCAAGTGTGCAAAAAGTCCATAATACCAAATGAGTAGGAAGGATCGAGCTGATGAAATTATGCAATATTGCATCATATTGTGAACATGCATGAACAAATGCAGGAGTGCATTTGGTCTGGTGTTTTAGATCAAGAAAAAGTAAATAGGACCTTAATTAAATCAATGATCGACTCTTTTGATCATCATCCAGATCTGAGTAACTTGATGGTTGATACTTGGTTTATAGGAGATAGATTTTATAGAAAATATATTATTCCCTTTTTAGTTAGAGTTGCCAAATTGGGAGTGCTGAGAAACAACATTAAATCTACGATGGTATTGAGAAGTGGGCATAATGTGAATCATCTATGGCTTTATCAACGAACTTATATGTTGCCTGATGATTTGATGAAGTTGGTCAAAGATTCAATTCCTGGGATGAGGCAGCTTTCACAAAATCTAAAGTTTCAAAATAGTTAACAAATGTGTCAATTTTAGTTAGCATTTCTATTTTTGGAATTATATTTCCTTTTATTCAATGGACATGAGTGTCTTAGTTTGAATGGTTGGATTTTATTTATTGGTTAAATAAATGAGTTTATTTGGATATAATGGCTTTTAACTTTATGATAAATGTGTTTATTTAATAGTTATTTACCTTGCAATATTTTATAAGCAGAATTATTAAATAATTATTAAATTAAGATTTAATAACTTAAACCAATAAAGATCCCCTCTTAATTTTGAGAACTTGAAAATCCAATAGTTTAAATTTACTATGTATGAAATTCTACCTGTAGGGTTAGACATTAGGATTTAGAAGGTAATTGTATACTTTAAGTAAAATTTTCGAATTTAAGCCTAATAAAAACTTTACTAAGTTATTATTTTGAATGTATAGTAAATAACATGTGTTGCCTTATTTTTCTTTAATAATGTGCAATTTTATTGATTAGAGATCAAAGAGCCAACTTCCAAATTAATTGTTACTTAACTAAATAAAGATATGAAATTGAACGATAATAATTATAAGATTTAGAGTATAAAAATTTAGTATATGCTTAAAGAGAAAGCAACTCTAGAACCCTTAAGTTCGGTTATGGCTGATCTTGAGGACAGTAACACTAACCAACATAAGAGGGATTAAGATGCTTAGATTGTATGAAAAAAGAAAAAATTTAGTGCCTGTATCATCTTGCTGAGTGTGATGGATGATGACATCACTAGGTAATTTTGCAAGTATCAAAATGCAAAAGATCCGTGAATTGCTTCATAGGAGAAATTCGAAGGTGTGTCTCTGACTAATTAAGATCCAATAATTGATGATCAAGTTTGATATTTATCAGAAGAAGCATGATTATAACATGCAAAAACATCTAAGAGAGATGGAAACTATGATATATGAGTTTAGTGAGACCGATCATAAGCTAACTGATGAGTAATAGATCCAAGCTATCATCCATTTTTTACTTAAGAGTTAAGAGTATATGAAGATGCAACTGACTCATATGGATAACATAAAGATATTTGGGGATGTCGCTGGTCATTTGGAGTTGAAGAGAATCATCTGACAACGATTAAGATCAATGTCAAAGTGCATATGGCATAATCCTACTCTGGTGGAATGAGTTCTAACCGAAATAAGAGAAAAGGTCCAAAAATCAAGGTAAAGACAAAGCTAAGAAGCCTAAAAAGCAAAAAGTGAGAAAGAATACTAATAGGTCTAAAGGCAAGAACAAATTAATCATTTTAAGAGTGAAGTGCTTTAGTTGCCAACATAAAGGATACTATGCAAGAGATTGCACTGTGCCTAAATAGGTACATTATTATGACTCAACAGTTAGTGAAATATGTGTATCTAGTTTATGTTTCTAACTAATTTTCATCCTTTATGGGTGATAAACTCAGGAGCAACGAACCATGTGATAATGGATCGAGAAGCCTTTGTTGAATTCTAACAAATCTCAAATGGAGCTAAGTGGATTTATATAGGAAATAATACCAGAGTGGCAGTTCAAAGGATTGGCATGTTTTGATTAATTTTGCGTGAAGGCTGAATCCTACTCCTGCATGATGTAATTTATGTCCCAGAGATTTGTAGGAATTTAATTTTTATTCTAGCCTTGATAAGACTTGGTTTTGAGTTGCATTTTAAGAATGATAGTATGCATTTATGTTTGGATAATGTTTATTATGATTCTAGTTTTATTTTGAACGATTTTATTATTATAGATATTGATCCTGATTACGTGAATAATACTAGTTTTTCCTTAATCTCTTTTTCTGCTTTATTTAGTTATGAGAATAATGTGAAATTATGGCATGCTAGGTTAAATCATATTGAGCAAGATAGAATGAGTCTATTAGCCAAAGCAGGTTTATTAGGTGACCTAAATAAAATTGGTTTACCTGCTTGCGAGCATTGCCTAAAAGGAAAACTAATTAGAAAACCCTTCAAAAAAGGAATTGGGGCTGAATTTCCATTGCAATCAATCCATTTCGATGTTTATGGTTCAATGAATGTGAGGGCAAGGTATGTGACCTATTATTTCATCACATTTATATATATGGTCATGTCTACTTTATTTCTCACAAGTCAAAAGCGCTAATTTATTTCAAAAGTTATATAAACTTAGTTAAAAATTAATTAGATGGGAAAATAAAGGCTTTAAAAATTGACAAAAGTCAAAAATATTTTTCAAATGAATTTAAAACCTTATATGATGAAAAAGAAATTAAATATCGGTTGTCCATTCCTAGAACTTCACAACAAAATGGTGTTGCAAAAAGGAGAAATAAAACTCTCTTTTATATGATAAGATCTATGATGGTTGAGGTAAATTTTCCAATCTCCTATTGGGAAGATGCTCTATTGACCGTCATATATGTTCTAAATTGTGTGCTCTCTAAATATGTCACATCCATTTCTTACGAGTTGAGAACTGGTTAACAACCTGACTTGAGCCATTTGCGATCTTAGGGTTACACTGCTTACGTCCATGATACTTATAGTAAATTTGGTAAATTGAGACCAAGAGATAAAAAAGTATTTTTTTGAAATACTCTAAAGTATCCAATGATACGTTTTCATAGGTGAACAAGAAGATGGAACAGTGAGAGAGTTTGAATAACAAGATATCATATTCTTAGAGAATGAATTTTTAAAGTTTGGTGAAGTGAATCAAGATTTCACTTTCTATAAAACTCAAAATGAGGAATTATCAGGATTACTCCATTCGAGTGGGAGGAAACTAGAGAAAGAAAATCATAACCCTCATCCTTTAGATGATTTAGATGTTCGGGATCTTTACTTCAATGGGAGTATTCTTAACTCCAGTGGGAGTATGGACTTTGATCCTAGTGGGTGCATTTCAAATTATGATGAATATATGAGATATGCTTATCAAGAGATAAAATTGTGAAAATCTAAAAGAAAAAGTATTTGACGTCAACAATTTAAGATCGAAGATTCAATTTAGGCCTTTTTAGTTTCTCTAAAAGATGAAGAAGGGTCTAAAAATATACAAGAGGCTTTTTTATGCCTAGCAAATAAAAAATGGATTAAAGCTATGGAAGAAGAAATAACATCTATAAGCTCAAACCATGTTTAAGAACTGATTGATCTACTAGAAGGATGCAAACCAATTAGGAACAAGTGGATTCGCAAGGTAAAGTGAAAAGTTGATAAAAGTATCAAAAAATATAAAGCTTGACTAGTTGCTAAGTGGTTTACACAACAAGAAAAGGATTGATTATGAGGGAAATTTATCACCAATTGCTAGGTTTAAGTCTATAAGGTTAATTCTAGCTATAGTTGTGAGGCCTTAATTTATACCCTAGTTGTAATAGGATATGTTTAGGATGTATAATGGAGATAATATAAAGTGACAAGTATTGAGAGGGTAAGTTGGGACCCCAAATGGGATTTATTTTGAGGTCAGGGGCAAAATGGTCATTTTATATTAAGTCATATAGGTGTAATTGAGAGAGCATGTGAAATTGGGGGCTTAATTGAAAAGAGAGAGTGTAAGTTTAATGGTAAAAATAGGAATTAAAAGAAGAGGAAGGAGTGGAATGCAAATAAAAAAAAGTGGTTAAATAAGGGACCAATAAGATTTAGACATGTAGCCACATCTAGAATTTTCATGAAAATGAAAGTAAATTCATAAAAAGTAAAAAGAAAAAGGGACCGACCATTTTAGGAGCCTTAAAGCATACAGATTCTTGCTCATTTCCATAAGTTTTCTCTTTAGAAAATTTTATGCTCATGGCTGCTCAAAAGGTATAAAGAGATAACTTAGGGTTAAACACTAAAAAGCTAAAATACTCTTCTTTTCTACTTTTTCTTATGATTTAATTGTGAAAAATTGAATTGAAATAGGGAAGTAAATATTTAATTTTGGAACCTAGTATTTGCTGAAGAAGAAGAAGCCAATAAGAGAAAGAAAAAAAAAAGAAGAAGAGAGGAAGAAAAAGAAATTGGCTAAACAAGGTATGGAAACTTTAATTACTTGCATATGTGTGCAGTTGTGTATGAAGCATGTGGTATGTTATAATTGAGGTTAGAATGAAGTGTTGATATGGAAATTAAGTTTAAATTTTCATGAGAACTGAAATAGCAAGGTAATTCTTGAAAATCCAAAATCTGTCCTAAGAATCAAGTGACCCTTTAGGACTATTTTGGCTAAAACTTGAGATAGAGTGATTCAAATTTAGTGATTCTAGTTGATACAAAAAAATAGAATTATGGACCTTGATTTCATATGAAGAAGTAGAAAATTGAATCCTTTTGTATGATGGTGAAAATTTAGCTTGAATTTTGGCTATGGATGCTGCCTTATCATTAGGAGTAGTTTGTTGTTTCATTTAATTATGTGGAGATTTATAGATCTAAGTGAGGTGATTTTTGCTATTTTGAAAACCAGAGACATAAGGGAACAATTTGTAGAAGGCCATGTTGGTTAAAAATGACTTTTTATAGATGTAAAAGTGTATAAAAATCGAGATTGAAAATTTACCTTTGGGCAGAATGGACCTCACGGTCAGCAGGTATGATCTATTGATCGTGACATAGTCCAAATTCAGTCCAGAAATGAAAGGAAACATATATCATGATCAGTAGGTATGAGATACTAACTATGATCCTTACTCATAAACCTAGTTCACGGTCAACACCTTTTTGATATTGACCATGATATAGTTCAGAATCAGTATGAAACCGATATATCATCTATGTCATGGTCAACAGGTATAAACTATTGACCGCGACACTCTATTTTATTTTAACTTGATTTTCAGGTCCCAAAAGCCTACCAAAACTTATCCCAAACTCACTAAATAGTATTAGATCACTCTGAACACAAAATATAGTACAATTTGTAACTTTAAATGTGTAGGGACTATAGTGTAATGTAAGAATTAAGTTAAAGCATAATGCAGGTATATGTGTGCCTACGTAAAGTTACATTATAATAGTGTCTTATATAAAATGGTAGACATAAAAAAATATTCAAATTACATTATTGAGATGGTTTGAATATTTGTTTGCGGCATTATGCAATATGATAAAGTGTGCGCGTAATGAATGTAATGAATTAATGTTCCAAGTTATGTAACTATAACTATAGAAGGATCCTTATACATGTATGCATGCACGCTAAACAATTAGATTATATGAATTACAAATAAATTCATACATATCCAAACAAGTGAGAACATATGCAAGTATGTAAAAAGGCTAGTTATATTTATTATATTTTCATATTAACTCTATGAATATATATGTTAATATACTTAAATACAAGAATTGAATGATGACATATGAATGAATATGCATATGATTTTTTATTCCTAGTTATGTTCATACATATGAGTTACAAATAAACAAGACATGAAAGGGAAGAGCAAAGAATTATAGTTGCCTGCGTCTATATCTAGATCGTGGATAGATAGGCATGTCTATATGAGTATATTACAGCTGCTACATGGTTGACCCATTTGGGTTTATAGTATAGTTAGACCCCGTTTGGATCACTTACTAACCCCTTTTGGATTCGATTGATCGGTCTATAGTATAGTTGGCCCGTTTGGATCTATAGTTGATACCTTCAGGTATTCTTTCGTACCTTCAGGTACTATATTATTGTCCATATTCACACCCTTAGGAAAGGTGCATGCCTAATACAAGATATAAGTAAAATGATATAAATAACAACATGATAATATGATATTATATGAATATGTGTTTGGTTGAAACTGTTTAATGCTTTCTTCACCTAAAGCTATAAATTATATATATAAAAATGTAGGATTACTTAATGGTTTATTAGTGGAATAATTGATTTGCAAATCAGGTTTAATATAAGATTTAAGCAATCATGGTAAGGATGGACCTTTTTAAAAAAGAGCTTATAATTTATGTATATATATATAGTTAATTTAAGAATTAAATATAGACTGCTATACTAATGCATTAATAAGCTAGAAGATAAAAATGGAATACAAGATTGACTTAATAATGATAAAAAAACTAAGACTATCACAAATGCATATAATATATACAAGATAGCAATAGCCAAGTAACACAAATATTCATGAGTTATGGAATCATGTTAGTTGAATAGATGCTTGAAAAACTAACTAATTAAGTTAATCAATTAAAAACTACTATTAGGATTCAATTGCAAATTTAGCTTATATATATGCACACAAATAGAAATCACATATGTCATCAAAGCTAACTCAGAATAATAAATGTGAACCCTATGAATTTGATAAATTTATATGCTATGCTTTAAAGGTTACATGAATACTTCAAGGGGAACAAGAATTAAAGTATATAAACACATTAGTAATGAATGTCATAGCGTAACTTATAGGACCTTATATAATAAATAAGTATTTGAATAAGTAATGAATGAGATATGCATGTGATAGACCAAATTGATTAAAGATTTTTGTGAGGTGTAATAACTAAGTATGATAGAATGTGTCGGATAATGTTTTACAATATTAAGACCAAGTTGCTGTGGATATTTGTTTGTTATATGTCTGATTGCATACCATGAGTGTGTAAGCTATCGACGACTTCTGTGAGAGGTCATCTCTATGATTTATATTCCTCACTAAGCTTTAAGCTTAGAGCGGATGTTTATCCGTATAGGTACAAGAAGTTAGGATTTAAATTAAAGGGATAAGATCTGCTGTCACCAAGCTAACACCAGAGATAGGAGTAGTCAAAGTATGAAGTTATATTTTATTTTTGTCCTTGTAATCTTTATATTGTGCTAAGTAAAAAAAATAATATAAAGAATAGTGTAGGGGTTATATATTGTAACCAAGAGCATTCTTTATATAGTTTTCACTTTATATTGATGTATGTATATGTATAACAACATGAACTAACATGACAATTGCACAAACAATTTGATCATATGTAGAATAGTATATAAGATAACAGGTAACTGGAGGATCTATATTAGTCTTTACATTTTGGTACTAGAGCAAAGGTTTAGGCGGTTCTGGCCAATAAGAGTATAGAAATGAACGAGAATAGAAGATTTTTGCTTAGGTATGTTGGCCTGATGTATATCGTCCCTGTCTTGTTTCAATATAGGTTGAACGAAGAATAGTTCAAAGGAAACTGAAAAGGAGATTAAGGGAATCAGTAACTTTAGGATGTCAAATATAGTTAACTTCGATCCTTTTATAGTATCTTGAGATGAGGCGGTGATAGTAGAGGGTTTGATAGAGATGAACCAAAATTTAACTCAGATTTTGCGAGAATTAACCGAAGGTAAAACACCAAGAGATGATAAAGATAAAGATGTAATTGCGAGAAAAGAAAGTAAGAGTGCATAAATAGTGGAGACAAGTAAAAGAGAAGAAGTATTGAAAAAGGATTCTGCTAGTCCTATATTGGGAAAGAGAGTTCGTATTACATGGTCGACATCGATTCCAAATACATCATTGTCTATGCAGAGATTAGTTAAGCCCGATAAAAGAGCTCAAGCTCCTAGATGCTCACATTGTTCTAGGAATCATTAGGGTGCATGTTGAGTTATAAAAAGGGCTTGTTTTAGGTGCAGAGCATATATCATTTTGTTGTAAATTGTCCACAACTGCGAAAGCAATGTGATACACCTCAGATAAGTAAAAGAAAGTTTAATGTTCCAATTGAACCATAGAAAGAGGTAAACTATAGTGAAGGAAGCTGAACTATATAATTGACTATTTCGGTACAAACAAACCAATAAGACTGGAACCCAAATGAAGCCAAATGTTAGTAAAAAAACTCATCGTACTTTATTTTCCCATATTATATGATATTTATACATATGTATATGTGTACGAATTATCTTGGATGATGCAAATATATGTATATTTTTATGAAATGTTAGATAAAGTGAGAATTTAAAAGTTGACATGTATAAAATAAGGAGTTAGGTTTTTTATTCTTATGCGTATGAATATGACAGGGTAGAGTACTTAGTGAGGCATCATCTATAATTTATATAGAGTATGATAAGGTTGCTTCTATATGATGGTGGTAAAATATTAGGCTTCGATTGATAGGTTGTTCTATATCCCTGTCGGTAATCCCTTAATAGTATGGCTAATTGATTACATATTCCATAGCATAGGTTGTGGCAACCATATACATTACATGAGAATATGCATTTGCATTTTATTGCATACATGAAAACATAATTTTTTATATCATTACATTAGCATCATTCAACAAGATATGAAAAGCATCATGTCATATGCACATGCCCCAGCTGCAAAGGGAATTTACAGGATGTATAATGAGTGTAGTAATGATGTAATAACAAGAAGAGGGCATCTTTATAAGAAGATAGTGTTAGATAAGACCCACACATGATAAAGTAAAGGACAAGAGAACAAAAAAAAAAAAAAGAGATAGTATTATATAAAGATTGATTATGATAAAGACATAGTCATAGAAATATAAACGATAACATGAGATCTGGCAAACATCATAGTTATGAATTTCGGGGATGAAATTCTTTACGAGGCAGAGAGATGTGAGATCTTAATTTATATCTTAGTTGTAATCGGGTATGTTTAGGATGTATAATGGAGATAATATAAAGAGACAAATATTGAAAGGGAAAGTTGGGACCCAAATAGGATTTATTTAAATGTCAGGAGCAAAATGGTCATTTTATATTAAGTCATATGGGTGTAATTGAGAGAAAATATGAAATTGGGGACTTAATTGAGAAGAAGGCAGGCGAGTTTTATGGTAAAAATAGGAATTAAAGGAAGAGGAAGGAGTGAAATGCAAATAAAAAAGTGGTTAAATAAGGGGCCAATAGGATTTAAACATGTAGCTAGAATTTTCATGAAAATGGGAGTAAATTCATGAGAAGTAAAAGGAAAAAGGGGCCGAACATTTTAGGAGTCTCAAAACACAGAGATTCCTACTTATTTCCATAAGTTTTCTCTTTAGGAAATTTTATGCTCATGGTTGCTCAAAAGGTATAGAGAGAGAATTTAAGGTTAAGCACTAAAAGGTAAAATACTCTTTTTTTCTACTCTTTTTTATGATTTAATTGTGAAAGCTTCAATTGACATAGGGAAGTAAATATTTAAGTGTGGAACCTAGTATTATGATCAAAATAATCTATTAGTAATATTAGAAATAAATAGGAAAAGTTTATTTGAATTTAAATATTACAATGAGTTATGGATTTATGATATTTATCTTGTTTCAGGATTGTAAATTAATCTTGATTTTGAATTCAGTCAAAAACTAAAGTTTTAATGTCCAAAATCACTTAGCAGGAGGAAAATCTATTCCTGATTTGTGCAGGCAAAATATACCATATTATGTTGATGGACATAACTGTCTGCTTCTCCCTTGTCCTTATTAATCCATGCCGGCCGAGCAACACATGTAAAATCCAAAAATTAACTGAAGCTTCACTGATGCATCTTGTACAGTGAGAAAAAAAAAAAGATAAATAAATCAATAATAAAAGACAACTAGCAGACTTAAAATATTTAAATAATGTCCATCTTTTCCTGCTAATTTTTTGTCCATAGATCAATAGCGAGGCACTTGATAATGTGTTGTCAACTTTATTGAATTATTCCTGCATCAAAATGCAAAGAAAAAAGTTGTAGTGCACACATCAACTTTGAATTTTTCTAAGAACACACGTTTCACAACCAAGGTTAATCATGTACTATCTTTATATTTTGCTACAAAGACAAATGAATTGATGTCAAATCATGTATATTGGTCTCATGATTTGATGTTGACTTAAATTAACCAAATTGTAAGTATAAAGTTGAGGGAAGTATATATGGCTCCACACCGTGTGAATACAAAGAAAATTAGCAAATAAAGATAGCTTGATCAGGGTCCAAGTTGGGATATTTTTTTTAATTATTCAATATTAAAATTTATCGGTACAATTAATTTAAATCCTTGCTAGTTATATTATAAAAAAATATCTTATTTTAAGTATTTAAAAATATTTAATATCCAAATTCCGAATTCAATATTTTAATTATGTGATAAAAGATCTCCGCCTATTCCGTTCATGACATGGCTTAAAACTTAAGTAAATTTTTTTTTCTTCTTAATTTGTATATCATATCAATCTTGGGTGGAGCCCATGGTAGGCTCTGGTGCACCCGTGACATTCCCATATAAGTATCCAGTCGGCGAAGATGAATAGGCGAAGACTTTAATTAACATCATAATTTAGATAAGTTTAATATTTCCTTAAAGTACCTAAATTAAGTATACATCCAGATGAATTAAAAATAAATAAAGTTTCTGCGTGAAAATATGTTGTCTTATATATAATCAGTAGATTATTATGAAGAAATGCTTACATTTGGGGTCAATTTTACCCACGGTCACTCAACTTATCACTAATTGCGCAAAAGTAACCGATTTTTTTTCCTGACTTAAAAGTAACTGAACTTATTACAAATTTGCATAAAAGTCATGATCACCGGATTCCGGCGAGAACCCTTGCCGGATTGATGACATGACATGCCACGTCATATACCGGATACACGTGGCACGTTCTACGTTTGGGTCAATTTCAGTCACGATAACTGAACTTACGATTTATCACCCAAAAGTAACTGACTTATTTTTCGTAACTTAAATGTTACTGAACTTATCATTTTTTTTCAAAAAAGTCATCTTGACCGGATACCCATGGTGATAGATTTATTGTCACATCATAAGCTAATATTTCATATTTGACACGTCAGCTGCCAAATCACCTTCATCAGCTAATGTGTCATATTAAAATGACAAGATTGAACTGTGTGAATCACATAAGACTCAAGGGGAAATTGAAAAATCTATTTCCTTTGGAAAGTTAAAATTCTCTTCTAACTTTTACACTCAAACAATATATAGAAAAAAATTATTTCAATCCTTTTCTTTTTCCACCCAACTCCACCAAACAAATAAAGGGTTAAGATTTGGCCCCCTCAATACTTTATCTGATGCCCACCCTTGACAGAGAAATAGCACTTCTCTTGAATGTTAAATCATTCATATCTTGAAATTTAATTAAATTATAAATTTAATAAGATAGCATGATTGAATGGGAGATGAGTAAATTATTTTTTATCAAAAAATATCTGGAGATCAAACATTACTTCTAGTTGGAAGAGCTAGTTCTTTTAACTAGAAAGATATTACAGTACACTCGCTTGGAAATAGATTCCATTACATGGAGAGGGATCTCATGTTAACAGTGGTTTGATTACATCTCAGTTTTCAGTGCCAATATTTTTCCTATTTACAGAAACTTTTTGAAAGAGCGTTTAGGAATATAAATTAAATAAGAGGGGAAGTAGTCATGAGAAAGCTCTAAGAACATACAAGTATGTGGCATATTAGTTTGGAAGCAAACGCAAATGGATAACGAATTCACATCATCAATGATAACAAATCAGAAAGTAACTACTTAAAAGAAAGGAGAGAAAATCATTTATACCGTATTTGGGCGGATCATGATATACTGTGTCATTGTATCTTATAGTATATGGTAATTATTATTAATTAACATATTTGGGAAGATGATATGAAAAAAAAATTATTAATTAACTATCAAATACGATATTCGTAGATTAAAAATTTTTTCGAAAAATTACTTGATTAGTACCATAACACGCCATACTATTCCTAACCATGATCCAAACAAAGAATTAGCGTTTATATATACGTTTAGCATAGTTAGTCATACATTAAGTAATTAACTAGCGTATACAATACCGATATAATTATTATCTAATAAGGGTCCCACCTCGAATTTCTCAATTCAAAGCATTCATGATAGATTCAAACAACAAATCGCTACGAACATCTTAATTAACAAATCTGTGGATGAACAGTAGATTAATTAGAGGAATTAATCAATATGATGTAAAGCCAAGATTGTGCAAGCTAGACAGATCCATGGACTTATATGATCTATTATAGCCAAGGAATATAAGAATTTTGCATACCTCACCACATGAAGATCCAAAAACTCTTTTTTGCTCAAAATCACTGCCGGTCTGCTGCCAGCTAAAATTTGCAAGTCTACACATGGCTTTATTTTAATAATATTTCCTCAATTATTTCCTCTTAATTTCCCCTATATAAACCTATCTCTGCCCTCAGTTTTATTCACCCATCAAAAGATTCTCAATCTCTAATACCTTAGCTCTTAAAAAAGAAATTAAGCTATCAGGGTTTGATAAGAAATGGCAGGCAAAAGCACATCAACACTTGCTCTCTTTCTGGTACTTAACCTACTATTCTTTTCTTTGGTGAGTGCATGTGGTGGTGGGTGCCCTTCTCCTAAGCCAAAACCAACGCCAACCCCATCAACTCCTTCTTCAGGGAAATGCCCTAGAGATGCCCTTAAGTTAGGGGTATGTGCCAATGTGTTGGGCTCATTGCTTAATGTCACCATTGGCAAACCTCCAGTTGAACCTTGCTGCTCTCTCATTCAAGGTCTTCTTGATCTCGAGGCTGCTCTTTGCCTTTGCACCGCCATAAAAGCTAACATATTGGGTATTAACCTTAACGTTCCTCTTTCATTGAGCTTGCTTCTTAATGTCTGCAGCAAGAACGTTCCTAAAGGTTTCCAATGTTAGTTACAGTTTTCTTTGCTCTCTGTCGACATTCTTAATTTACCTTGGATTGGTTATTATATGCATGTTGTTTTCTTTTTCCTTTTAAGTGTTGAAGTTTATTGAGTTTGTGTGTGGTAATTTATTATTGTAAACCATGGTTTATGATTGGGGGATTATAGTTATTTTTAAGTAAGTATAGTTTCCCTCAGTGTTGTTTAAGCAGTTTCACGGGAAATGAAACTTTTGTTTTTACTAATAAAAATGTGTACACGAATATTCGTTTGTTGAATATATTCTTTCACGTGGAAAAATGTGCAGTCTTATGTTGTTATTTATTGCACGTTGCTCATGTGAATATATATATATATATATATATATTGCACAAATACCGTATATGATCTAATAAGAATTTTATGTAAATATAAAAGTTTATAATTGTAAGTGAACTACTTTCAGAATAACTTACTACCATTTAGAATTAATTAAGAAACATAACTATGCAGTCCATATAATGAGGTAAAAACTTAAGTCTCAAAAAGCAAAAGTCTAAGCAAAAAAAAAAAAAATGATAAATTAAAGAATTACAACTAGATCAGACTTGTTGCACTCAAAGAATTTATAATTGTAAGTAAGCTAACTTCAGAATGATGTAGATTAGTGATCATAAATTCACAATTATCGAGCACAATTTTCTAATTTCATTTATCTCCTCTGATATTTCTTCCAAATTACATTCCATATTAACAGGAAAAAAGTTGCAAGGCTACATGGCATTGCAAAATTTGAGAATAGTGACGCCCCATCACCTCTAGCTACAGTACACTAAATTGTTCCCTAGTGAACCGAGAACGAACTGATAATGAAACATTAAAAATTCATATTATGTCTTATTATTACAACTTGTTATATATCCTTTTTCTTCTTTAATTGATAGATTCTTTCCACATAGATGAAAATTTCACAAAGCAAGGATAAACATTCCAGTTTTAGATATTGAGAGACACGATCAACTGTAGTTTGATTTGAGGGTGCCTTTGTAAAAGTAACCAAAAAGCATTACTTAATAAAAAGTAGTCGGGCCTAAGAGCTGTAGTGCACTGTCATGAGTCATGACTATCTCCACAACAAGAACCAATCCACTGGGCAGTGGGCACTGGCATATTACGTGCATTAGAGAAAGATAGGCAGCTCACGGTTTCTGTTATGCAGATCCACACAATCACACATAAATATTAATAGGAAGAATATATAAGAATTCAATAAGATTCGATCGATCCTGCTACATTTTGGACAAGAGCTGAGAGCAAATTGAAAAGTACAATACAAATTTTCCCTTTACAATCAGTATCAAAACCCCTTGTGCCTTCCAAAACCGAAGCTTAATGGCTTTCAACATAGTACAAATTCGTACAAGTCACCAATTCCTATTTTTTCTTCTATTTGCGGTCACACCATAAGCTTTTGGGTCAAACTGCAGTTTAAATCCACTAAAATTCACGGTATAAAATGACAGTTTCTTTCGAAACTGATGCTTTTTATTGAGGTCGAATTTCATTATATTCAAATTGATTAGTAGAGTTTAGGCTACAATGATAATGATCGGAATATAAATACGAGACTTTATAACTTTTTTGAAAAAGATCAGTGCATATAATTTAAAATTCTATCGTTAATTTGTTTTTAAAATTGTAGGATTATAAGTTGAATTTTCTAGATATGGAATAGTCGTAAATTTTTACAACTTGGAACTACTGATAACGAGTTACAATTATCTAAAAGGTCAACAGGGAATAATCAAGCATGAGGTAGGCTAAGTGGATGGCTGGAGAGTGAGATAAAACGAGCAAAGCCACCATCAGTTTGTAAATCGTCGTTTATTTTTTGGATTTAAGTAATATGTGGGTCAAAATTTAACCATAATACACAATTTTTAATTTTAATTAGTTCATCAATTTAAGGGGACCACAGCATTATAAAGTCAATTATAATGAACCGGATTGTCTAGTCCGTGACTCAAAACTATGGCTGTGGAGAATTGTGTAATCACATCCAAAAAAGAAAACGTCATAAAACTAAAAAGTTTATATATATATATATATATATACACACACACACAAACATAAGACTTTATTAATTCAACTTATCAATCATGTTATCACCATCTAGTCTATCGTTGCTGTTGAAATATGCATAGTCTTCGTTCCCATCGTATTTTCAGAAAAATAAATAAATAAAATCTTTGTTTGAAAGATATTTTTCAATCCCACAATAATTCTATTTTGCTTTCCATTTTTTTTTTTTTTTTTTTTTTGCAAAAGGCCGAAATGAATAACTTAATGCGTAAAGAATCTTGTGAAAAATGAGTAACTTCATGTAAAAAATTAAGATTCAACATATCAATTATGTCTCGTTGCTGTTGAAATATGCATAGTCTTCATTCCCATCGTTTTTTCAGATAAATAAATAAATGTAATCTTTCTTTGAAAGATATTTTTCAATCCCATAATAATTTTATTCCGTTTTCCATTTTTTCTTTCAAAAGGCGGAAAGGAATAACTTAATGCGTAAATATTGTTTTTTCTTTTTTTTCCTCGTTGAAAAACTTAAAGAATCATTTTTCAAGGACAAATATATATATATAAAAAAAAAATTGTAGCAACTAATGATCTTCAATAGCCGTCGCCAAAATATATAAACAGAATCATTTGTTAATTCGATTACCTGGACAAGCTGTCGCTAAAAGCAATCAATGGAATGTATGATGCTAATAATCGAGCATCTGTAGCTAAAGTGACACAGAACAGACCGGTACTATAAATAGCAAAAATTACTTTTAGTGATAAGGTTAAGCAATTCTAGCTGTCGCTCATTTTAGATTTTCTTTTTTTAAATACTCACATGAATTTTCTATGTATCAAAAGTCAGAATAATAAAATTATATATATAATTTAAACAGTTAATTAATCAGGTTTAATTTTCACTCATCTCAGAAAGATGAAATAAACAATTAATTATAAACAATAATTAAAGGAAAAATACTGTTATCTAATTTGGCTCTACTCTTAGCTCAGCTATATATATCTATATAAACAAGGTCCCAGCCAACTATCCCCATGATCGGTTAATTACATCTGTGGTTATCGAATTTTACAACTTATAACCAAATAATCATAATAAAATAATTTGCAACACAAAAATCATCAAAATTCTATTTTATTTTAATTAAAATAAAAATAATCTGAAAATTAATTTTTTATGTCATCAAATTGACAATTAAGCAAATCACATATGATTGTCATGTCATTTTAACATCAATTAATTCTATAAATAGATCATGATTAGTTATTTAAATTTTTTTTAATTTTCTGTTCATGTCATTTTCTTATATTTACATAATAATGCGAAACTTTTTTTATCTGGTGATTCAACTTATAAAGATTATTAATTCTAAAATAATATAATAATTATACGTGTCGTGCTTAATTATCACTGCGATGATATAAAAATTGATTTTTAGGTAATTTTTACTTCAACTGAAATAAAATAGAATTTTGATGATTTTTGTATTACAAATTATTTTATTATGATCATTTTGTTATAAGTCCAAAAATTTTATAATTACAGACGTAATTAAACCGTGATCTCGTGAAACATCAATATAAGTTTCTAGATCTATTAATAAAACTTGAACTAGAATATTCAATTATTATGCAAGTGGTTCCCATTAGTTATATGAATAAGTATATTCGTAATTATTTCGGATAGCCTCTGGTTTAAGGGAATAAACTGCACCTCATATAATGGTTCGAGTATATGGTCCCCTTTCCATTTTATGCACCTATAGATAGATACATAAGGTTATATTATGGCACTATTGTATATATATCAACTTAATTATTTTTTCCTTCATTTTTCAATTTGAGGTTCCAAAGAATAAGACAGAATGGCATGTGAATTTATTTCAAAAAATTTTCTATATATCGTACATCAAAATTAAATAATAGCTAAATTATCATAGCAATTTGGTGATCACATGCCCAAATTGTTAATCTTATTATTTATTTTTGGTCGGCATTAAATCTTGGGAAAAAAAAATATTACATGATTTTTACTTATAATTAATTTTTATGTATTGATCAGAGGTGCAAATTTATTTTAATATTGGATAAAAAGTGAAATTTTATATTTAATATCTCAATTGATATAATATTAATTTTTATATTTTAAAATTAAAATAAATTTATTCATTTTTTAATAAATTTTAATATGTAATATTCGAACAAATAAACATATAGCACATAAAATATAGAGATATATAATATTAAATTTTATATCAAATATTAAATAGAAAATTGCATCTTATGTCTTATTTGTATCTACTGACTTAATCCCCAGTGATTCGTAATCCTTAAAGTTCGTTATAACAATTTTTACTTAAGTATCTCCAGCAAAAATTGTCTTTTCTATCTATATTTTATACTTAATCCCGAAAGATAATCTGGCTTTAACATGCAAAAAAAAAAAAAAAACTCAAAAAGCGCCAAATTAATTAAATAATTAATGAGCACTAATAATTAAGCAAACTCCGCAATTTCCAGTTCCGTCCACATTTAGAAAGAAAATTATACGCGGACATTGATATCATTTCCATTTCTTTTGCGTGGGGATAAACACGGATTGGTTAATCAGTTTATAAGTAAAAAAAAATTAATTAGTCTATTAATATCGATTTTTTAAAATCACTAACTATTAATCAGTCCGTTACATTAGGTTAATCAGTTCATTAATTTTGATTTTTCATTTTGATTAATCAATATTTTTTGATTAATCATTAAAATTTAAAACATAAAATTATATAAAAAAATTAGACAAAGTTCAATATTAATTTCAAATATGTAAAGTAATTTAATATAAAAATTACGAAATAAACATAATTTACTAGCTAAAATTAATGTTCTATAAATTAATAACTAATATTATAAAATAGATTTGATATTTATTGAAAATTAATATTTGATTCTAAGTCAAATAAAATTTTAGATAATATTAAAGGTTATAACATAAAGTCTAAAATATAAGAAAATATAATTAAATGCTATTAAGTAAAATATGAACTTCAATATATGATAAAAATAATATATATGAAAGTTAATAAGATATTATATATAAATATTACTATATAATTAAAGAGAATGACATAATATAAATTTAGTTTAAAGTATTATATAAATTTTATAAAAAATATAAAAAATTAAGGTATAAAATAAAAATATAATTTAAATATATTTTAAATTATTATTTTATATAAATTTTAGAGAGAAAAAATTATATATATATATATATATATGAACCAGTTAACCATAAACTAACGGTTAACCAGTACTTAAAAATTTAAACCGTAACCATTAACAAAAAATATAAAAATTAAAAATCGTAATCGAATCTATCAGATCGATTAACAATAAAAATCAGTTCGATTTTAGATCATCGGATCGATTTTACGGTTAAATATATTTTTGATTTTTTTTACTCATCCCTACTTTTGCAACTATAAAAGAGAAAATAAATTAATATATTGTATGAAATTTTCTTTTGTAAAATGATACATGATCCACCAATTCAATAATATATTTACATTTAAAAAATAATATTTTTTGTCAAGTGACAATACATTATTGATTTCGTGCACTGTACATTCATGGTGTAATTAACTATAATAGGCTATCATGTATATAAAGTATTAATTATTTTGCATGTTATTTAAATTGGCTTATATTTTTTAAAAAAATCTTAAATTTAAGATTAATTTCTAAATTGATCATCATCATCATCATCATCATCATCATTATTATTATTATTATTATTATTATTATTATTATTAAAATCGGTTCCTTTCAAATTTTTTTTTTTTGATCTTCTATCATTTTAAAATTCTGCCCTCCTCTCTAATGTATCATGGGCCTACACCTAAGCATGATTAATTATGAAAACGTTCTAGATGATCAATTATTATGTAGATTTTGGTCAACCTATTAGCTAGCAAGTAGTTAGTTATAAGCTTACAAGGCTACAGCTCACTCCAAATCTCTCCCTCGTGTTTGGGGTCCCGGAGATCATTGATGGACTTTCTCTCTGGGACTAGAAGCTAGAAGATATTCAATTTATATTAGAATCATATCACAAGAAAATGGTGGCCAATCAATAATCTATAAACAATTTTTCATAATTGACTACAAAACTAATTAAGTGTTGATAATTTTTCTTTGAAAAAAAAAAACATAATACGTCGAGAAAATGACAATCTATTAAGTTACGGTACAACAAAATATAAGATTGAAAATAAAATAAAATAATTATGCAGAAGATAGAGCTGACTTTTTGAAAGTCATGTCGTATTGCACGAATGGCGTATGATAGGAAAATTACGTTTCCCAGCTGGATTTCGAAACTCATGCAACTATAGTAAATAAATCTTTTCAGAAAATGATAAAATCTGCTTTGTATATATCACTCCTCATGCATAGTAGAAAATGGAAAACAGTTGCTTCTAATTTGGCTTATTTAGTTGACAATAACACTTTCGATTCCCCAATTAAACATAATTAATGTTCAGATTTTGAATTTGCTGACATAATTTGTCATTTAAAGAGGTTTTGTATTTGAATGTTATATATTAAATATCTTTTTAAATGGAACAATTTGTTGTTTTTATCATACTAGAGCTGGACAAAAAGAATCGAAAAATCATTAAATTGATTGTTAGAATTGAATTCAAACTTGTTTATATAGTTAAACAATTGAATTGCATGCATTAGCATACTTTAATTTTAAAAATTATAATGAATGGATTTGGATTTATGTGCAAATCAACATGAGCTTAGTTGAGTATGTGTTTGTACATGTTTTTTGCTCTTCAATGGATGAATTATTGCTAGACCTAAGATATTACAGATAACTAACTAAATTATTGTGATAATTATCAATTATTTGGATGACTATCAAACTCATCATTGTCCCTAGTTTAGTAAAAATCTACATCTTCTATTTTGTACTTATAAATACCATATTATGGTTATTCAATATACACAATGAATAAGAGAAAATTCTCTATTATACTATATTTGTTTTTTCTTTAATTAGTTTACAACACTTTATCAGCACGATAGCTTCTATTGGTTATTGAAAGTCGGTGGTTTATGACAACCTGGCTCGAAGGAATCAAGAATTCTAATTTACAAGATTTAGCGTG
Source organism: Excoecaria agallocha (assembly GCA_037975025.1). Lineage (NCBI taxonomy): Eukaryota > Viridiplantae > Streptophyta > Magnoliopsida > Malpighiales > Euphorbiaceae > Excoecaria > Excoecaria agallocha. Next base: position 443,928 of record CM075810.1, on the reverse strand, counting down.
TATTTACAATATCAAATCTTACGAAACTTGAGTTTATTGCCCTTGATATTTCTGGAAGAAATTATTTGTTATGGATACTTGATGCCAAAATTCATTTAAATGCTATGAATCTTGGAGATTCTATTAAAGAAGGAAATAAAGCATCCCTGCAAGATCGCGCAAAAGCAATGATATTTCTTCGGTATCATTTACATGAAGAATTAAAAACAGAATACTTCACTGTTAAAGATCCATTAATTCTTTGGAATAATTTAAAGGAGAGGTATGAACATCAAAAAACAGTGATCCTCCCTAAAGCTCGATATGATTAGATACACTTACGTTTGCAAGATTTTAAAACTGTAAGTGAGTATAATTCAGTCCTATTTAAAATTAGCTCTCAATTGAAATTGTGTGGAGAGAAAGTTACGATGAGGATATATATATAAAATATATTCAACTTTTCACGCCTCAAATGTGCTCATGCATGAGCAATATCGAGAGCGTAAGTTTAAAAAATATTCTGAATTAATTTCTTGTTGGTTGTGGCTGAGCAAAATAATGAGCTTTTATTAAAAAAAACCAGCAATCTCACCCAACCGGTTCATCTCCATTCCCTGAAGTGAATGCGACATTTTCTCAAGGTCGTGGTAGAAGAGGTCGTGGTCAGAAAAATTTTTCTGGTTCCAATCATCCACCACGTTCTGAAAACAAAGGTACGAAAAATAAATGGATCAAAAGTGAGGAAAATTCTGAAAAGAAGACACAAAATCATGATAATATTTGCTATAGATGTGGAACAAAAGGGCATTGATCTTGCTTATGTCGCACTCCGAAACATCTTATTGATCTTTATAAGGCATCATTAAAAGGCTAAAGGCAAAAATGCTGAAGTGAATTTTTCTGAACCAATTGATACTGCTTATGATAATGAACCTTTAAATGTTAATTTTGATGTCTCATATTTTTTTGAGGATGACAAAATTGATCATTTGATTGGAGATGGAAATGTCCATTAAAATTAGATTGATTTTTGGAACAATTTTATGTTTATTTGATTAGGTTTATTATTTTCAAACTCAATGTTTTTTTTTAATTTTTAATAAGAGTTCAAGTTTATTTAATTATACATGTCTTTTGTTTATCATTCTTAAAATATATTTTTTTATGTGTTAATAGATAATACAAAATAATCTTTATGTTATGGAGGCAGACATATGTTTAGTGGATAGTGGTATAACTCACACCATTCTTCCTGATAAGAATATTTTATACAATTAACATTAGCTGAAATTAATGTTAATACGATTTCTGGTTCTGCAAATATAATTGAATGCTCTGGAAGAGTCCAAATTATGCTTCCAAATGGAACAAAATTATATATTGAATATGCATTGTATTCAATTAGATCCTGAAGAAATCTATACTAAGTTTTAAAGATATACGTCGTAATGGATATCATATCGAAACGACACATGATGAAAATGTCGAATATCTATATATTACATCCATAAAATTGAACCAGAAGTTCATATTAGAGAAACTTTCAAGTTTCTTAACAGGATTGTATTTCATAAAAAAAAAATGGTTGAATCAAATTTTATGCACCGGAAGTGCTCAGACCCTAAAATGTTCATATTTTGGCATGATCGCCTTGGTCATCCCGGTTCAACCATTTTGCGATATATTATTGAGAATACAAATGGATATAGACTTAAAGATCAAAAGATACTTTTATCATATGATTATTTTTGTAGTTCTTGTGCTCAAGGTAAATTGATTATGAGACCCACACTATCTAAATTACCTTTCGAGTCTCCTATTTTTTTTAGAAAGGATACAAAGAGATATTTGTGGCCCAATCCATCCATCTTATGGACCATTTTGATATTTTATGGTTTTGATTGATGTTTCAACTAGATGGTCTCATGTATGTCTACTATCATCCCGTAATGTTGCTTTTACTAAATTTCTAGCTCAAATTATAAAGCTTAAGTCAAGTTTTACTGATCACCCCATTAAAACAGTTTATTTAGATAATGCAAGTGAATTTACTTCAAAAGTATTTTATGATTTTGTATGTCAATAGGAATTGATGTTGAACGTTCCATTGCACATGTTCACACTCAAAATGGTTTAGCTGAATCTTTTATTTAACGTTTAAAATTAATTGCTAGACCTATGCTCATAAAATCAAAACTTCTTGCATCTGCTTGGGGATATGCTATAACTCATGCTACATCCTTAGTTCATATTCGACCATCTGCATACAATAAGTTTTCCTCTTTACAACTTGTTTTTGATCAACAACCTAATATATCTCATCTTAGAACTTTTGGTTGTGTTGTATATGTCCCCATTGCTCCCCCTCAATAAACTAAAATGGGTCATCAATATCGTTTAGGTATCTATGTAGGTTTTGATTCTCCTTCTATTATCAGATACCTTGAACCTTTAACTGATGACCTTTTTCGATCAAGATTTTTGGATTGTCAATTTGATGAATTGGTTTTTCCACCATTAGTGGAAGATAAAGAAAGGGGGCTAAAAACTCAAAAAATTAGTTGAAACACACCAACTTTGTCTAAATTTGATACACGTATAAATCAATGTGAACTTAAAGTTCAAAGAATAATTCATTTGCAGAATGCAACAAATCAACTGCCTGATATCTCTACAGATACCCAAAAGGTCTCCAAATCATACATTCCAGCTGCAAATGCCCCTGTACGATTAAATATCTTTGTAAGACATCTTTGGGCGATAACAGCAAATGAATATAGTTCATGCCAGAAGCGTGGTATACCTATTGGTGTAAAAGATATTGTACCTCGAAAGAATAGAGAAATAAAAAATCATCAAACTGATCCTCCTGAAGAGGCTAGAAGCAACTCGAATACACAACTTCATATTTCCAGAGAAATAACCCCAGAAGTGGTTTCTGTACAGGTAAATAATGAGATCTCACCGAAAACTGGAAAAATGTTAAAAAGAGATGAAATTGTTATTGATAATGTATTTGCATATGCAATTGCTTCTGAAATAAAAAATGATGATGAGCCTGAGCCTAAAGCTATAGAAGAATGTCGACAAAGAAGTGATTGGCCAAAATGGAAAGAGGCGATTCGGGCTGAGTTAGATTCTTTAACTAAACGCAAAGTATTTGGACCAGTAGTCTTGACACCAGAAGATGTCAAACCAGTTGGATACAAATAGGTCTTTGTACGTAAGAAAAAATGATTTGAATGAAGTTGTAAGATATAAGGCTAGACTTGTAGCTCAAGGTTTCTCACAAAGACTCGGTATAGATTATGAAGAGACATACTCTCCAGTTATGGATGCAATTATGTTTAGATTTTTGATTAGCTTAGCAGTCTCTGAAGGACTTGACATACATCTAATGGACGTAGTTATCGCTTATTTATATGGTTCATTAGATAATGATATTTATATGAAAATCCTTAAAGGATTTAAGATGGCTAAAGCATATAATCAAAAGTATCGATAAATGTATTATGTTAAACTTCAAAGATCTTTATATGGCTTAAAGCAATCTGGACACATGTGGTACAATCATCTAAGTGAATACTTAGTAAAGAATGGATATGAAAATAATTCTATTTGTCCATGTATTTTCATTAAGAAAATAAATTCTGAATTTGCTATAGTTGCAGTTTATGTTGATGATTTAAACATAATAGGGACTCCTGAAGAAATCTCTGATGTTGCAAATTATTTAAAAAAGGAATTTAAAATGAAAGATCTTGAAAGAACAAAATTTTATCTTGGATTTCAAGTTGAATATCTATTAAATGAGATTCTTTTACATCAATCAACTTATATAGAGAAATTTTGAAATAATTTTATATGGATAAATCTTATCCATTGAGTACTCCAATGATTGTTCATACTTTTGATGTGAATAAGGACTCTTTTTGTCTACGAGAAAATGATGAAGAAATTATTGGTCCTGAAGTACCATATCTTAGTGCAATAGGAGCACTTTTATATCTTGCAAATAGCACTAGATTAGATATAGCTTTTGCATTTAATCTGTTAGCAAGATTTAGCTCTGCTCCCACTTGAAGGCATTGGAATGGGGTGAAACATATCCTACATTATCTTCGTGGCACTTTTGACATGGGCTTATATTTTTAAAGGAATCAAAGTCAGAAATAATAGGATATGCTGATGTTGGGTATCTCTCTGATCCTCATAAAGCTCGATCACAAAGTGGTTATGTCTTCACATGTGGTGATACTGCTATTTCATAGAGATCTATAAAACAAATTATCACTGCTACTTCATCAAACCATTCAGAAATTTTAGCTATTCATGAAGCAAGTCGTGAATGTGTATGGTTAAGGAATATGGTTCAGCATATTAAAGGAGCATGTGGATTAATGATGGAGGACAAACCAAAAATATTTTACGAGCATAATGTAACGTGTATTGTACAAATCAAAGGTGGCTACATAAAAGGTGATAGAACCAAACATGTTTCACCAAAATTTTTCTATGCTCATGAACTTATGAAGAATGGTCAAATTGATGTTTGCAAAATTTGCTCAATTGACAATCCAGCAGATTTTTTCACCAAAGTTTTGCCGACTTTGATTTTCAAAAGGCATGTGCACAGTATCAGAATGTGTAAGCTTAAGGAAATATTATAATTGTTGTATTTTTGAGGGGAAGTTAATTGTCTATGAATACTGTACTCTTTTTCCTTCATTAAGTTTTTATCCCACTGGATTTTTCTTAGTAAGGTTTTAACGAGGCATATTCATAGTGCATAGTCATCCAGGGGAAAGTATTGTGATAATTATCAATTATTTGGATGACTATCAAACTCATCATTCTCCTTATTCTAGTAGAAGTCTACCTTTTCTATTTTATACCTATAAATATCATATTGTGGTTATTCAATATACACAATAAATAAGAGAAAATTCTCTATTCTACTATATCTGTCTTTTCTTTAATTAGTTTACAACATAAATGACTTTTTTTATGTCTTAAAACTTGTCAAAATTATTGGTTGAACCCTTAAATCTTTAATTCTTTGTCGAAGTGAGATTTAATTTATTGAATGGTAAGAATGAATTAATATGTTTTGGGCATAGCTGCTTGTGATAAACTGTTAAAAGAATAGAGATTTCATTAAGTTTGTAAGAAAACTATTTTAACCTACAAAAACCTCTTTCTCATTTAATTACTGCAACTTTCATTTAATTACGGAGAGATGTAGAATAGTTAACATATTTAGGATGGACTTAAATTGTGAATTTTGCAATTGATAATTTCACTATCATTTATGAAGCCTTTTTCTATCCACTGTTAAAATAGAAGAGTAGAACTAAAAGATGAAGGAAAGAATAATTATATTATTTCCACACACTTGGCTTATGATTACATTGTTGTATTTATAGTGCAACACATGATAGAGTTTGTTAAGAGAAGATATGTACAAGGGCAACTGTAACCATGTATATCAGTAAAGTAGTTTCACTAACACCCCCTCTCAAGATGATGGTGGAGGGAACAGAAGTCGCAGCTTATCTCGGAGATGATGGAATGAAGAAAACTTAAGGGGTTTGGTGAGAATGTCTGCAAGTTGATCCGCAGACCCAATGAAGCATACTTGAAAGTGACCAAGTTGTACTTGCTCTCACACAAAATGGTAGTCAAGCTCAATATGTTTTGTTCTGCTGTGGAGAATGGGTTTTAAGGAGAGGTAAACAGCTCCAACATTGTCACACCACAGGTGGAAAGGTTGTTATTTATCAAAACTGAGTTCTTGCAGTAGTGATTTTAACTATAATGTCTCGGTAGTGGCATTTGCAAGAGCCTTGTATTCATTTTCTGTTAAGGACCTAGCAACTGTAGGTTGCTTTTTAGAACTTCAGGATACAAGGTTGCGCCCAAGATTAGATAACCCCCTATTGACCTTCGATCATCAGGATAACCAGCCCAGTCATTGTCCAAGAAGCAATGGAGTTATAAATCTGCAGTGGTAGTGATGAACAAGCCATGAGTTTTACTACTATTAAAATAGCGTAAAAGTCATTTAGCTTCCTGCCAATGCATTGTAGTTTGAGATTGCATGAATTGAACCAATTCATTGACTGCAAAAGCTATATCTGGACGTGTCAAGGTTAGGTACTGTAAAGGTCGAATGACCTGACGATATTAAAAGGGTTGATCAAGTGGATCACCCATAGTTTTACTGAGATTTGGTGAGACCGACATAAGGGTACAGCTAGGCTTGGAATCCAGCATGTTGGTTTCAGTCAACAGTCCTTCTAAATAATTTTTTTACGTGAAAAGCAGGCCACCAGCATGAGGTTCAACCTGAATGCCTAAAAAGTAACACAAAGGACCAAGGTCCTTAACTGGAAATGCACTTTTGATGGATTGAAGAAACCGGTCTATTTTGGAAGCATTGAAACATGTCAAAAGAATGTCATCCACATAGATTAAAATAAAAAAATGAAGATTACCACAATGAAGAATAAACAGGCTAGTATCAGCTTTAGAAGGTTATCCAACCATATTAAGAAGTCAGAAAGCCTGTGGAACCACTATCGCAGGCCTGTTTTAAGCCATAAAAAAACCTATGTAGGCGACATACATAATCAGGATAGGTAGAATGTGTGAAGTCGGCGGGCTGTTCCATATAAACTTTATCAGATAAATATCCATGGAGAAAGGCATTAGATATGTCTATTTGCTTGAGGGGCTGCTAATGCATGGTGGCAAGAGCAATTACTGTGTGGATAGTGGGAAACTTGATTACTGGTGAGAATGTCTCTTGGTAACCAATGCCAGACTTTTGTGTGTAACCCTTTGCAACCAGACGAGCTTTGTAGTGTTCCACAGTACCATTCGGATGCCTTTTAATCTAGAAAATCCACTTATTGCCAACAATATTTTTGCTAGGGGGCCGAGGTATAAGGGACCATATATGATTTTGGTGGAAAGCAGAGAGCTCAGCCTGCATTGCCTTATGCCATTCTATATATGGCTTAGCTTGGGTCACAATTTTGGGTTCAATAGTAAGATAAGTAGGCTTAAGTTTGGAGAGGAATGCAAATTTCTTTGGTTTGGGGTTGGGTCTAAGATGCATAAGGTGGATATGGGTTATGTGCTGATGATTGGAAGTGTTGGCAGGTGGTGGGTCAAAATGACTGATGGGTTAGGAGTTGGTCGGATAAGGAGTGAAGTCTATATATAAATTGAAAGTAGCAGGTTGAGTGGAATTAGAGTTTGAAATGGAGTTGGTGGGCATGGATAAGGATGGGATGAAGTAGTGGGATTAGAATGGGAAGTTGAGTGAGGTGGCGAGGATAATAACAAGGGTGTTAGTGGAGGGTGATGAGGAGATAACACGAGAATAGGAAAAGAGTTTGAGGTGGAAACAATACCTGGGGTGGCAGATAATGAAACACATGGAGAGTGGGCCACACTATTGATGGTGAGCCATGGGGCTGCCGTTGGGACCTTGGATGGCATGGAAGTGGCATCTGAGTAAGAAAATATGGTGTCATAAACACAAACATGGCGAGCAAGATAAATGCGACCAGTATTTTGATCAAAACATCTGAAAGCCGAGTGATTGGGACTAAGACCAAGATTTATGTAGGTGGTGATATGATAACCAAACTTATGAGAGTTTTATGGGCGAAGGAGGGGATAAATAGCACAACCAAAACTTTTAAAATTTAAGTAGTTTGGATTGCTATGGAACAATAGTTGATAAGGGGATTTGTGTTTTAAGACAACACTAGGCAAAGTGTTGATTAACATGTTGCTTTGTTCTAATGAAAAATTCCAGAATTTTTTCGGTAATTTGGCATGAGCTAATAGTATGAGAGTGGTATCAACTAAGTGTCAAATTTTACACTCAATTGTACCATTCTGCTCATGTATATAGGGACAAGCTATATGATGTTTGATGCTAATGAAATTGTAATACGAGTTAAGTTTCTAATACTCACCATCCCAATAGGAGTGGAAAGCTTTGATTTTACGATTGAATTGATGTTCCACAATTTTTTCAAAAGCCAAAAAAATGTTAAAAATATCACTTTTATTTTTTAGGAAATAAACCCAAGTAAATCTAGTGAAGTCATCAACGAACAAAATAAAATATTTATGCCCATAAAAGGATAAAGTGGGAGAAGGTCCCTAAACATCCGAGTGTATAATTTCAAAGGCAGAATGTGTTTTATGTTCGACAACAACAAGAAGAATTCTAGCTAATTTACCTAACAAACAATTAGAACAAGGATTTAAATGTTTAGAAAAAGAAGATATTAAATTATTAGAGACTAAAGTGGCAAGTTTGCTACAGTTGGGATGGCCTAGACGCACGTGCCACTCATCCAAGGTCGGTGCTTCAGTAGTCATGGCCTATTTTGAAGATCGTAGAGTGTGACACCACTCTCACTAGTGCGGTGCATTAGCTCCTTCCCCTTATATTGATCCTTTATCAAGCAAGTGTTAGGCCAAAATTCAAAATAATAGGAGTTATCTTTGATTGCTGAACAAATAAAAGATTTTTAATAATAAAGGGAACATGGAGAACATTATTTAATTTGAAGTTACCATATGTAGAAGGGAGTACCAGTGTAAGCTATTTGCAATCCATGTCCATTACCTATATGTAAGAGATCATTTCCATTGTAATCAGTGGATGAGCTGAGTATTTACAGATCCGGGATGATATGAAAGTTCACACCAGTGTCTGGGTACCAAGTCAGTGGCGCCATGGCTGCATAGCTAGCTTGGGGAAGGAAAGGCCATTAAGTGCCCATATGGAATTGTGGTGAGTAGCCATTAAAGGATTGATGGGTTGAATTGCCATTGTTGGGACGTTGGTATCAGCGTTGACAAGTTAAGGCTGTGTGATTTTCTTTGTTGCATATTTGGCATGGATCCCGTGGTTTATTATTGATCTAGTTTGGTTGGTTGTTGCGACTGAACCCATGGTTGTTGTTGTGGAGCTGGCGATTAGAAGGAGCGAAAAGAATTGGTTCAGCAAGTTTGAGGGCTAAGTTGGCCTATGGTATTGATGCACTTTTGAGGAGAATCTCATATGCAACAAGTTGCCCATTAAGCTTATAGAAAGAAACAGGTTCAGTGCGCAAATTTAAGGCAGTGATAATGCTATGATAATCAGGACCAATATTGCGATAGATAATCACATTGAATTCAGATCGAGATAGAGGTTTACCTGCAGCACACAATTCATCAGATAAAGCTTTAGCCTTTTGTAAAAATTTAGAAACAGACATATCATGCTTTTTTAGTTCTTGTAATTCGTTGTGGAGTTGTAGTTGCCTATTTTCAGATATGGAGCCAAAGGAGTGCTCAAGTGCAGTCCAGACTTCACGAGAAGAGGTTAAATCGATAACATACTGACAGATTTCTTCAGTTAAGGAGGAGAATAACCATGGAAGTAACATTTGATCCTTTCGGAACCAAGATTCATAATATGGATTAGATTTTTGAATGTCAGAATTTGAGTCAGAAGGTCTGGTAAGTGAAGGCTTTGGTTGAGATCCATCAATCAATCCATAAAGATTTTGAAAATTTAAAATGGGAAGAAATTGAGTTTTTCAAGCTAGGTAATTTTTAGTTGTAAGTTTTATAGAGAAGGAATGATTGGTAGAGGAGAATACAGAGGAAGGTACTGTTAGGGAAGTGATGACAGAGTTAGCAATGGGGGCATCAATAGAGTTGGTGTTTGATATTAGCTCTAATACCATGTTGAAATAGAAGAGTAAAACTAACAGATGAAGGAAAGAATAATTATATTATTTTCACACACTTGGCTTACAATTACACAGTTGTCACTATAAAAAACTGTTAATTAGCGACGGAACATTCCACCGCTAATTAGCTGAATTTCGTTGCTAATTTAAATTAGAGACGCCGCGACGAATAGTCGCTAATAGGCCAGTCGTGAATATATTAGCGACGGAATTCAAATTCAATTGCTAATTTAGAGACGAAAAATTTCGTCGCTAATTTTTTTCCGTCGCTAATTTATATTCCTAATTAGTCGCCAAATAATGATAATAATATTTAGCGACTATATTTTCCGTCGCTAATTATTTCTTAAATTATATCTATTACACATCAACGACAAATTTTTTGTCGCAAATCCGTCGCTAAATTATTGCATAATTGAATTTTTTTTGCTGTATTTTATAATTTTAATCCTGTATACAATTATCGCTATTTATTTATTTTAATTATATACATAACAATGATCTCACATATAAATATATATTTATTCCAAATAAAAATATGTTCCAAAATACACATATAGAGAAAATTATTTGAAACATTACCTAATATTATCGTCAAACAATCTCTTATGAAACAATAAAATAGTAATATTATCGTACTAATTAGCGTCAACAATATCATCTAAATAAAATAATGATTAAACATATAGTGCTGCTAATATCACTAGAAAGCAGAAGCAGAACCACCACCATGAGCAGATGAAGAATCATTATGTGGATGATCATCTTGTGTAGCTAAAGGGGCAACATCATCATGTCCAGATCCATCAGTAGCAGTATTAGACTGATCAGCAGCTGGTTGTTGAATCCCCAAGTGAGGAAACTGCATTTTCAGCACCCAAATTTTGCCTTGTCTTCAATCCCTCATAATTCCCAGTTCCCATAAATACGTGTAGACTTAAATATCTTGCTCTTTCAAGTAAATGGCCATTACTTTCTTTTATCTATAAAATCATGTATTAAAAGCAAATCAAGACTTTGATATTCCACTATAACTCCCACCATAAGAAAAGCTAGATAAAAGCCTCATTTTCTAAGTGTCAAAGATCAATTGTTGTGTAATGCATGCCCCCATAACAAAGTATAATCGGCATATGCCAAAAGTAATGCTCAGCAAACGTATAAAAGAGTGGAACCTCAGCATGCACTTTTTTACTTAAGAAAATAACCCAAAGCTACGGATACTAAAATAATTGACAAATATTAACTACTAAACATGACAAACTGTTACGAATCTCACATTGGTTAACTGTCTAGGCAGTTAGTGGCTTATAAGTGTGCAGGGCTTCCTCCACTAATAGGAATTCCTTTTGGTGGATAAGGGGCCTTCACACTTATGGGCTTGATGTTGCCGTTCTCTATCAGTGGTCCGACCTGCCGGATTCGCGGCCCAGGAGAGGAACCTCAGGGGAGAAGCCGCCAAATGGGTGTGGCCCAGGAGAGGAACCCAGAAGGGAGAAGCCGCCAAGTGGGTGTGACCCAGGAGAGGAACCCTTGGGGAGAAGCCGCCAGTGGGTGTCAACCGCCGTGGACGTCGATTGTTGATGGAGGGGGCAATGTTACGAATCCCACATCGGTTAACTGCATGTGGCTTATAAGTGTGTGGGGCTTCCTCCACTAATATGAATTCCTTTTGGTGGATCAAGGGGCCTTCACACTTATGGGTCTAACATTGCCGTTCTCTATCAGTGGTCCGACCTGCCGAATCCGCAGCCCAGAAGAGGAACCCCATGGGAGAAGCCGCCAGTGGGTGACAAGCAACCCAAAAGAGAAGGGGTGAAAACGGCCCAGGAGAGGAATCCTTGGGGAGAGGCCGCCAGTGGGTGTCAGCCGCCGTGGACGTCGATTATTGATGGAGGGAGCAATGTTACGAATCTCATATTGGTTAACTGTCTAGGCAGTTAGTGGCTTATAAGTGTGCAGGACTTCCTCCACTAATAGGAATTCCTTTTGGTGGATAAAGGGCCTTCACACTTATGGGCTTGATGTTGCCGTTCTCTATCACAAACAGTACTGTGAAACGGAACATACCACCAATAGCTGCTCAAGAGCCAAAAAAACTGAAAAGTAGGTTCACAGGTTTTATTTTTCTATATAGTTGTTTTATTAGTTAAGTTGTTAAGTTCTCCTTTGTCGAACTATAAGCTCTTTATTTTGATAGTAACTAGTATATATATTATTCTGCAAACTGTACTTCTCTATTTAATTTTTCTTGTGTCTAAAATTAATTATGCTCATTGGATTGGAAATAAATTTTAATTTTAGCAAGTTTCCAGCCTTGAATCTACTCGTTGCCATCTCATCTATGAAAATGATGGCTTTATAATTTCATTGTTCTTAAGTATATTGATTTCAAACTAATAATTAATTGAAATAATATACTGCAACATAAGTAACACAGACTACCTATACCATGTATTAATCGTTTCATTTTCGATCTAGCAACTACTGCAACTTCAGCCAAACATTTATTTAAATTGGATCCTTTGAAACAAAACAAAACAAAACAATAGGAGAATGATCCATCTCATTTTCAAGTCAATCTTTCATACATGATGTATGTATCACAGGATGTATCAACTCAAAGAACTGTAAGTATAACACTGAAATGAAAACTTTACATATATGAGAAACAGAGGCTCTTATGACTCTGAAATGTTTGAAGCCATTCTGCAAACCGAGGCTCCAGTAATGTCAGGTTAGTATCTGTAGGCTGGAGGACTTCCATCCAAGCAAACTACAAAAAGAAACTCAAATCAAAAAATAAAGTAAAATAAGAACTCAATAAATTTTAATTTTTTCAGGCTAGTATCTGTAAAAACTAGATCAGCAGCAGGGAGAAGTAGAAAATAACAATCAGATACAGATTCCACTTCCTGAGGAAAGGTTGCAAGTTTGTCCAAACAGGAGCATTATAATGATGGATACCTATAAAGAAAATGAATTGATTGACTGCAAGCATGACAATTCCCAACTTAACCTTAGCCACATATCCAATAGCTTAGAAAACTATCTTGCAACTTATTTATTCCCAAAAAGAAATTGGAAATACTATTAATGCCATGATAAGGGAAGAATGTAAATTCTAGGATCATTGTAAGCTTATTCAAGCAACCTAGATGTCCATAAAACCTACTCTTGGGCTGGGAGTAAAAGCAGCAGTAAAGAAATACAAAAGAACAAATACCTTCTCCGAGGACTGCGACTTCTTGACTTGTTTCTTGATTTTGGGACAGGTTCAATTATCCGTCCCTTATGACTGAGATAAAAAATTTTAGAAATAATATGGTCAATAAATTCATAAAATAAAAACCCCAAAAAAGATCATCAGGTAAAACAAAGATGACAGGAATTTTCCTAACACTGCCAAAATAAAAATGGAATGCAATGTTATAGTAAATTATGTGAGTGCATCACAAGGGATATTCAACTGTTTTAAATGAAAAATAAATAAATAGATGAAAATCTATATGCAGCAGCTCATAGCTTACATCTTCTCAGCATTTGGCCCATATTTTGCAAATTGAACTGTTATTTCAAGCCCATCAACAACTCTTCTCTTTTAATCAAGTTATGTTTATTAGGGCAACTTGTTGCCATGTGTCCTATTTGTCCGCAAGCATAACAAGTGATAGTGTCTTTGTATTGTCTAGAAGGATTATGCCTCCTAACATGTCTATTTTTGTCTAAGAAAGGCTTTCTGGCTGTAGATCTTCTAATAAAAATTTTCTTTTTACGAGATCTAGGTCTATTGGGCCTTTCTATAGTTTTTCTAAGGTATTGGGCCTTATGATGCTTTCTAAGTCTTGAGCAAGAACACTCACTAGTCTTTCCATATTGTTGGGCCGTGTAGATTTTTCCACAAAAATCATAATTAGCCTTCATTTGTCTCAGTATGTAAACTTCATTACACTTTTTCTCTACATGTTGCATTATAAAATAACAAAGTGTAACAATGTTATTAGTCTGTTGGTTGCCACCTGTTTCTATAAACTTCTTACCTGCTTCTTGTATTTCTATACCTAATGGTCCAGGTAATTTTAAAAGAAGTTTATGCATAATGTCTCGGCTATAAGTATTTTGACTCTTGGAAATATAATGTATGAATTCTGTTAAGAAGGGTACTATGTATTTCCAATCATTTAACTTGATTTGTTCAAGCTTTCTTACCGCTTCTTGTTGTTGGTATATTGAGCCAGTATTGGGGTCTAATGCTGTAATCAAACTTGCTACAGCATTGATGAAGTTATAAGGATTTGGTCATGCCTCTATTAGAGCTGTATAGCTATTAGGGTAGGTCATCTTATAATCATCCCAAAGTCTTTTTGTAGTATTTCCTAGAGTTGTTTCTAAGTATTTATACATCTGTTCGGATATATAATTGAAGTTCTTTTCTAGGTAGTTCTTAACAGTTAAGATCACTCTATTCAACACTGGAATTATTGTATTTAAATCCAAGTGGTTCCAATGTATTCTAAATTGATTTCTACTTCTTTATATAATGGAGTTGGGTTTAAACCCCACTCGAAGTCTCTGCAACAAATAGGAAGTTCTTCTACCTTATTGATGTATTTATAGTCTTCTAGAAACTTACCTTTTTTGTATAGTTTCTTAGCGTCAAAGAGTCTGTGATTGTGTCTTAAATCTGTCAAAGTCTTGTTCTATATCTATTGCATTGTCAACTTTCTATCGCCCCTTCTGGTTTTTTCTTTATGCTGCAAATTCTACGGAAAAGGTTCTCATTTCTTTCATTTATGATTTTATTTTCAGTCTCACCGTTAGTTCCTCTTGATGAAGAACCTTCTCTTAATGTTCTGCTACGTCCTGGAAATAGTTTATTCATCTTTAAGTCTATTTTCTAGGTCGAAACTATATATAAGGAGGATCGTAGATTAAGAATTTTCCTTTGTCTAGGAGTCTTAGGGGAGCTGATTCTGTATTAGGGTGTCAATGCATTAAACAAACAATCATTTAGATCCTGTTAACATAAGGTCTAGCTAAACATTGAAAAGATATATATCTCTACCCAACAAACTCACTGCTATTTGCTAACAGCTAAGCTCTCTATTCTATAAGCAGGCTTCAACGCATTCTAACAAAAGTTGACAAAAGCAAAAGAACTTACAGCTTCTGGTCATCGTCGATTTCGAGCTTCTTTTGGTATCCCGTAGTGGGGTTGGCGATATTGAACTGCAAAGAGAATGAGATTAAAAATCATGAAATTGAATTCAGAGGTTTGTTTTTCATTGTTTTAATTTGGAAATTGAAAGCCGCAAAACATTTCAAAGATTGAAACCTTCATCTTGTTGAGTACGAGCAGAAGCGGCTGCATCCAAAATGAGACAGAATAAGAAAGTAAGCCTTATGCTTCTAGGGTTTTCGTCAAGTTAGCTTCGGATTTATATGTCTTAGGTAATTTTAGTATGTTTTAGTTAATCTAAATTGTTTGTGCCTTTTCATCTTATCCGCCGTCCATGTGGACAAGCAGTTTTTTGTTTAGCTACGATTTGTTTCCTTGCTTTGATAAATGCTTTCTCACCGTTGATATATTAGGTTTCATGAGGTTAGTATGTAATCGCGTTCTAAAACTTCAGTGCAGTTTAGACTTTCTTCTTATTAGTAGCGTGGGATTTATAATTTATTAACAAAACATTATTATATTTTTTAAAATTATTAACAGTTAACAAGTTGGATAACTTTAGTTAATAAATCTCTCTTTTTTTATCAATTAACCTTTAAAAAGTTTCTTATTATTTAAATATAATAAATTATATAAATTGTAAAATGTAATTCAATTGCTCAAAATATAAATGTAATTAAATTTTTGCTTTAAATTTAAATTATCACTTTAAAATTTTGAAATTATGCAAACAAATCAATCCTAGAACCAGTATCAAAATACTGTACACCCGTATTAAAAGTGCTATCGCACGATTTCAAATTTTTGGGACGTTACAATTAAGTTTGAATAAAAATAATTTAATTATAGAACTAAACATTTCAATTATTAAAAGCTGAAATTAATTCAATTAATTAATTCATATTCAATTAAATAATAAATTAAGCTTAAAATCATATACGCATTAAATTGAAACGGTGGAGAGAGGTTAGGGGAGAGAAAATGTTATTTTTATATGTAGGGTAAATTTCTAAAATTACTAAAATGCCCCTACCAAATTTCATCATTTTATCCTTGTATTCAAGGTCCAATTTTGTAAATATATATAACTAAAATTTTTAATAATATAAAATTTACTCACAATTTTAACAAAATAAAAATAAATTATAAATTTTTCATAATCATTTTAAATGAAATAATAAAATTTATATTATTATTATATAAATATTTATATTTATTATTTTTCATAATATGACTATATAATAATTATAACAATTACTTTATTATTATTAATAAAAATGAAAATTTTTTAAATAAATAAGTTTATATTTGGGGATAATTGACAAAGAAATCAATAGAATTCTTAATAATTAAATATTTGATTTAAATTTTATAAAACAAAAATAAATTACAAAATTTTTTATTATTATTTTAAATGATATAATAAATTTTATATTACTATTTTATAAATATTTATTTTTATTAATCTTTAACATGCAAATATATAATATTCGTGACAATTAATTAGTTTATTATTATTATCAAAAATGTAAATTTTCTAAATAAATAAATTTAGATTTTGGTATAATTGATAAAAAAATATTATCAACTTATAAAATAATTTATAATTTTCTGTTACAAAATAAAATATTTATTTCATACGGTCTATATTAAAATTACTTGAAACTATACATAAATCATTGATGTGAAATTAAAAAATTGTTTTTTAATTTATTTGCGACGGTTTAGCGACTAAAATTTTCCGTCGCTAATTGTTTTACTTTAACAAATTACTATTAGCGACAGATAATTTCTGTCGCTAAACCGTCACAAAAATGGCGCTATATTTTCCCTCAAAAATTAGCGACTAAAATATTCGTCGCTAAATTTTCTGAAATAATTTCATGAATAAAAAATTATAAAATTTAGCGACGGCAAATGTTGTTGCTAATTCTGTCGCAAAACATGACGCATATACTTCCCGCTAATAATTAGCGACTGTTTATTCATTCCGTCGCAAAAAAAAAGAAATTTTCCTCTCCACGACGGATTGTAAAATTGTCGCAAATCCGTCGCAAAATTTGCGACAAAAATAATACCGTCGCTAATTGGCAGTTTTTTTGTAGTGTATATTTATAGTGCAGTACATGATAGAGTTTGTTAAGAGAAGATATGTACAAGGATAGTTGTAACTGTGTATATCAGTAAAGTAGTTCCACTAACATCTACAAGCAATTTCATATTGAAAGAAAAAGAAATGTTGCTGAGTTTATTAGCAAAGGCAGATCAATAATAAAGATCAAACTCCATGTGATTTCTCAAAACAAGTCTCAAATTTTATCAAATTTATCAATCTAATATTCTGTCTTTGCAGCTTGGATTAGTTTGTTAGTGAAGTTCTGTTCAATTTGGATTAGTTTTTTCCCAATTATTTTTTAAGTACTGTACAATTTAATATACTTTTGTAGGATTATATTATTTTAAGTAATAGTATTGGAGAATTATTATTTATATAAATTAAATTTTGGATGTTACAATAACAACAACAACATTAAATTGGAAATAGCAGTAATTCTAATAAAAATAATAACAACAAAATTAACAAAAAAAATTGAAAGTAAATTGGGACGGTATTTGCACTATTCGCGATGGAATTACGTTGCTAATTTCCTTTTTTACGTGACAATTTAAAAATGTTGTTTTGCGACGCCAAACTCAGCCACTAATAAATTTATTAATTTCAGGTGACCAATTTCAAGGATTAATTAGCTTTTTTTTATTATAGCGATGGAAAATATATAGCGTCTGTTTTATGTTTTAGTCGTTGCGTCGCTAAAAGTCATTAGCGACGGATTTGCTGCCGTTAATTCCATTTTTTTATTGTAAACTTAAGTATATGATTAACCCATATATATATATATATATATATATATATATATATATATATATATATATATATATATATATATATATATATATATATATATATATATATATATATATATATATATATATATATATATATATATATATATTCAAGTTTGAAATACAAGCATGAACAAAATTTATATATCAAACTAACATATTAATGCATTATAGAATAAAGAAATTAAAAAGAGCTGAAAAAGTGATGGATGAATAATTATTAATTTTATATATTAATATTCTATTTGCTTGATTAAAAATATATATCCATAATTCCATTTAAATATTATTCATTCAGCGACTAGTTAACAGTGTAAGGTGACCGGAATCTAGAAAGTGTACTAGATCTGCTAGTAATACAGGAAAATATAGATTAAGACCCCAAATATCGTACCCAAGGGAGCATGAATTGCTAAGAATAATATCTATGTATGAATTAAATTAATCCGAGATTATTTTCCAAATGTTTTTGATTTAAAAGCAAAAATTAAATAAAATAAATAATTAAACAAAACAAAAGCTAAAACATGAATTAAAAACAACGCAATAATTGAAATTCTCTTGCTAAAGAAACTATCCACCTTAACTTTCATTGTAATGACTTAAATTCAATATAAACACCAGTAATTATGGAAAAACTAATAATAAAGCAAGATATCTTTATTCAAGTATATCATTCTTAGTATTAAACTCATAGACAAATCTAATTCTTAGCATAAAAATCTAGTTTTAACTTCCTAAATATGTATTGAAGCCTTTCTCAAGTGATTTAACTCCAATTTATTCTTAGTTCCTCCTCTCTTAGTATTAACCAATAAAATTCACACATAATTAACTCATATTTCGGATAATAATCATGCATAAACATTAAAGAGTTAATCCAAGAACATGCAAATCATTAACTATGTCAAAACCAATTTTTAGTTATTTATTCAATAAACCAACAATCAATCTCAACACAATCAAAGATAAGAATATGCTTAAAACCAAAAAATAATCAACCAATATTGAAATTAAGCTCAAAATAAAGTCATAAGAATGAAAATATAAGATTTCAAGGATCCATTAGCAAAAGAAGAAAAACTACTTCCTAAACATAGTTAAAAACTAAAGACAAAGTTGAAAAGAAAAACAATGAAAACAGAAAATAACGTAAAATAACTAAGCTTAATTCTAAGATTCCTAATTCCTAATTGATCCTACTCCTTGATTCTCTCTTCTTGGTGTTTTGGACTGCTATTTATAGGACAAAATCGTAGTAGATTCCTTCTTAAACTCCAGACATAAAATAGGAAGCGAACTCTGCTCAAATAGGAAGCTCGGAGAAAATCCTTCATGAAATGGGAGATTGAGCACGTGGCCACGTGTGTGCTAGTGTAATTCCACATGTGGTCACATGTCCCTTTAGTTCTTCCTCACACGTGGTCACGTGTGGACTACCCTTGTTTCACACATGGTCACGTGTTTCTCTTGTCTTTCATCAAATGTCTTTCACGTGGCCATGGGTCTCTTAGCTTCAACCTTCATGTGGCCACGTGTTTGTCTTCTGGACATCACGATAATATCTTAACATGAATTTTTCAATTTTATAATTTTGGCCCAAATCTTCTTGCCTTTTTACAATTAAGTCCTTTTTCTTGCAAAATAACCCTGAAAAATACCAAAATTTACAATTAACTCCAAAAACATAAAATTAACCAATTAAACTCAAATCTAACCTAATTAACACAAAATTAACCTTATTAAACACCTAAAAACATACTAAAAACACTATATAATCACCATTATCATAAGGCACGGCATGTATCAAATTCAAAAGAACACACTTGTTATAATAATTACTGTGGAAATTGTATCATGTCATTATGTCATTAACTCGGAGGTTTGATCTACATAGCAGATTAAGTTAGAAAAATCCATTCTATGGATGGGCAATTTGCATAATCTAAGGGCAGGAGGCATGCTTCCAAATATCACCGTTGTTTAGATAATGGTTTGTGGGATGGCATGGGATAATATAGTTTAATATATTGTTTGAAAAGGTGATTTTCCATGTTTATATATTTTAGGGCTTTTTACAAAAATATACATAAAAAAATAAAAATAACAAAAAATGCAATACTTGCATAATATTTTCATTAATACAATTTTTAAAATTTTTGATATAAAAAATACAACCTATATTTTAAAAAATATAACTTTTTCCTATTCTCACTTTCACAATTTTCTAATTTCTCACTTTCTTAATTTTTTACTTTTCTCTCTCCAATAATCGCCACTTCGAGCCTATCCCATCACCGGTGACTTTTCGTCTCCATTGATTTTGATATCAAACATCACTTTTCGTCTGAAGATTTTAAGACCACCGGCATTACTTTTCTTCTTTGAAATTTGCTAAACAGATTTTATTTATTTATTCACTTAATTTTGCTTGATTTTCGCTTCATGGATTCTGTTTGACTGTTTCTATTTCTTAATGCAAACCCCTGTCTCAGGTTCTTTACTTCTCTATATAACGCTCACATTTCGCTATGAGCTCATTTACTGGTTGGCCTCGCTTTTTATTTTTTATTTTTTTGCACTTTTCATATCTAATCTTCTTAGTTTTCAACTGTTTTACTATTTGAATGCCTATGGGTGTTACCCGTAAAAAATTGTTTTTTTTGGGTGTGCCTAATCTACCTATAATTTATAGAAAAGGAATAATAGCTTCTTTTATATCTTTAATTTAGAGCTTATGAATTGAACAATATGCTTTTGGTATATCATGTTGAATTATAAAACATTATACAAATTAATGATACCAACATTAACGTATAAAGAGGAAACCAATACTGAAAGCAGAGTGATGAGAATTCTCTTATATCAGAAAAAGGTAAAATACAGAGCAACAATAAAAGATTAAAAAAAATTTACTAAAAATAATAATAAAAAAAGAGCCATTAGAACTTGTTCGAAATCCAGTTCCCATTTGTCCAATCTTAAGCCCGTTATTGGCCGACTCATAAAACAAAGGAACAAACTCAAATGCTGAGTTTATGCAAAAGGGTAATTTTACAATTACAAAAATGACAAGGGCCCAATGGTAAACTGCAGTGTAGGCACGTTGCTATTGTACAGACTGGCCGATACATCCCAATCAATTCTCTTGTTCCTCGTGGCAGCAGATTTCAAAATGTTGACTGATATTGGATTTTTCTTTTATTAAATTTCGGCTAATATAAATAATATGTATTTTAAAATATTATATGGTATAAAACATATACTATATTATATTAAAAATTATATTATTTAACTAAAATTTTAATTGATTTTTATATGTTAATCGAATATTTAAATGAATTTAAGTAATATTTATATATAATCTGATTTATATTCGGACATCACATGCATCAGTGGGCTTGCCCAACATGTTTAGCCAAGTCTTCCTCTAATTTGTCTATGGGCAAAAAAAGAAAAGGGAAAAAAAAGGAAGAAAGTCTTCTTCCAATTTATGAATAATACTATTATTGTAATTTTTTTGTTCTCTAAAACTTTATGAATAATACATTAAAGACACATTTGCCATGTCTAGCGCGTATTTATCAATAATTATATGTTTAATATAATTTAAACTAAGTATGAAATGGCATTTTGCAGTAATTAACAAATGTACTATCATTACTATATGTCACATCACGATCATATGATTTTTTTTTTTTAATTTTTCTATGTGATGGATTAACTGAACTTATATTGACATATAATTCAAACAACTGAGTATGTAATTACTCTTTCAATTTATGAAAATTATAAAAAAAGGTCTTCATATGTTTTTTTTTCTTTTTTCATTTTAAATTATAATATTAAATAGTCTATTTTATTTATTAACATACAAATATAAGGTTAATTTTAGCTAAAAAAAATTCTTCATAGTACTTGTTGTATACACCATGTGTACTAAGTGTTTACTGTATATGTACTAGATGTATACTGTGTGTATATACCGTCTGTACTTGGTGTATATACTGTGTGTACTTATTATATATACTGTATACTTATTTGTATACACAGTGTGTAATTGTTGTATACATTGTATTTACTTGATATATACAGTGTATTTGCTTGGTGTATACAATTGTATACTTTCTATTTATTTTGATTGCTTTTGTATACTATTTGAACTATTATTATTGCTCTAAAAATTATATTTTCCTTCAGGTTGTCAAAAGAGATGATCATCACATTGTGCAATTTAACTTCTATATGAATTATTTTGCCCTCTCTCTCATAAAGAACAAGCTAACTACGAAATAACTTGAAAGATTCAGAAAAAAAATATTTTGGATATTTTTTATATATGCCCAAAATAATTCTTCATGGTCAGCTTTTTTATTTGTTATTTCTTAGAGAAATAAATATTACAAATGATAAAGAGTTCTGTTTGATGCATGATGGAGTTAAGTTCATATTTGGTTTAGAAGAATTTGCATTTATAATTGGTTTAAAGTGCAAAGGAAAGATGAGAAAAAATATGACATCTAGAAGTAATACATTGTTTGATAAATATTTTCATAATTCACAAAAACTATCCAAACAGTCAATATCCAATAGTTTTATGAATGTGACTTTTAATAATGATGAAGAAGTTGTGAAATTAGCAGTGTTATTTTTTATACACTATTTTTTACTTGCTCATAACAATCATAAAACTGTTTGTAAGGAGGATATTAATTTTATTTATTGTGGAGAATTTGAGAATTATCCATGGGGAAAGAGGTGTTTGACCTCACAATTAGTAGCCTCAAAGGAAAATTGATTCAAAAAAGGGTTAGGTCCAATAAAAAAAAGGAAATGTGATGATGTGTAGAGTCTAAACCATTATTTATTTTTGAGAAGACCATAAAAGTAAACAAAAGCTAAGAAAAATAGCACCCCCTCTCTAGTCAGCATCCGAAAAATAATGAAGTTGAGACAAATTAATTTTGGAAATGATAAGGCCATTAGCTAGAGTGCCCTTTAAATACCTTAAAATTTATTTAACGGCTATCCAATGCTTGACAGTGGGGGCATACATGAACTGAGATACTCGATTGATAGAAAATGTAATGTTCGGCCTAATAAAGGTAAGGTATTGTAGACTTCTAACAATACTACGGTAGTGACTTGGATTCGGATATGGGTCACTATCAGCAAAACTCAATTTATTAGTTGGAGTAGCTAGTGAAGAGATGGACTTGTAGGCGACCATATGTGTTTTATCAAGAACAGCATGCGTGTATTTGGACTGAGTGATAAGAAGACTGTTCTCTGACCAAAGAGCCTCAGTACCCAGGAAATAGGAAAGTCTATCCAAGTTACGAATAGCAAATTGCTATTCCAGAAAAGTGACCAATTTGTTAAGGAGAGAAAAGTCATTTCCTGTCAATAAAATATCATCAATATATATGAGACAATAAAGGGTTGTGGTGCCTGAAATGTAGTGATAAAGAGAGCAATCTGTCTCGGATCCAACAAAACCAAAGGATTGTAAAGTGGAAGTCAATTTCTCTTGCCACATGTGTGGAGCCTGTTTAAGGCCATAGAGAGACTTCTTTAATTTACAAACAAATCGGGGATAGAAAGCATCCACAAACCCAAGAGGCTACTATATATAAACCTCTTCATATAGATCACCACGCAAAAATGTATTAGACACATCTAGTTGAAGAACCCACCAATTAAGTGAAATTGCCAAGATTATAATAAGCCTAATTGTAGTGGGCTTAACAACAGGGCTGAAGGTTTCAATAAAGTCATGACCTAGTTATTGATGGAACCCTTTAGCCACTAACATGGCCTTGTGACACTCAACAGAACTATCGGCAAGGTCTTCGTCTTAAACACCTATTTGCAGCCAATTGGCCAAGGGAGGAGGCGAGATCAGTTCCTATATGCCATTTGAAATTAAGGTATGATATTCATCTTCCATAGCTTTATGCCAATAAGAATGTTTGAAAGGCTGCAAAAATATGGTCGGGTCCGCTACTGAAACTGGTGAGACAAGTGCTCTTGGTTTTAATAAACCAATTTAATAATGTGTGACCATCTTTGAAGGAGGCGGAGCAGAAGAAGGTGAAGGTAATCGATCAAAACTCACAACTGCTAAATCAGCGAAAATAAGAGGCCCAAAATGGTAAAGATCAATAGTAAGGGGTAAAGCCGAACAGTCTTTATACAAGGGCTAGGAGAGTAGCTATTCATCAATTGTAGCAGTTGAAGTAGGAGGTGGGGTCATTGTAGAAGAAGGTAGGCATGTGGATGAGTGGGGAGTATGTGGGGTGGGTGTCATGGCTGGTTATGGTGACACACTAGAAGAAGGTGGCGGGTTGAGAATGTTAAAGGTGATGACTGGTGTTGGTAGTATAGGTGGAGCATTGGATTTGATACCAGGAGCATAATTATGCAAAACCTCAAAAGGAAAATCATGTTTATAAAAAAGAACATGGCATGAGATAAACATTTTACTAGAAATAGGATCATAACACTTATACCCTTTATGAATTCTGTTATACCCTAAAAAGACACATTTTGTAAAGTGAGAAGACAATTTATGAGGAGTATAAGGATGAAGCCAAGGTTAACATATATACCCTAATATGCAAAATAGACTATAATCCAGTATGTAACCAAAGAGTTTATTGAATGGGACATCAAAAGCAAGAGTGGATGCAGGTGTGCAATTAATGGCATATGCAACAGTGTCAAAGGTATATGTCCAAAATGCAGCAGGTAATTTCGCAAAGGTTAACATAGCAAGATCAGATTCAACTATATGATGATATTTTCGTTTAGCGCATCCATTTTGTTAAGATGTATAGGGATATAAGGAGCGTTGAGTGATGCCATTATCAATTAAATACTTAGTGAGGGCACGGTATTCATCGGCCCAGTCAGTCTGAAAGGATTTAATTGATAGGCCAAAGAACTTTTTTGCAATAGATCGAAACATAATAAAAGTGGACAGAACATCGGATTTATGTTTTAGAAAATATATCCAGGTTTATTTGTTGTAATGGTAAAAAAAGATAACATAGTATGAATAGCCATCATGTGATTTTATTTTACCAGAGCCCCATACATCAGAACAAATCAATTTAAGCGGCTGAGAAGCAGAAAAATTAGAACGAGAAAATGGTAGTTTGTGACTTTTACTAATTGAACAAGAATGACAAGCATAATCAAATATCTTATTAGAAGCAAGAATTAAATTTAAGTCTAACAATTTCCTAATAGTGGGAATTGCAATATGCCCCAATTGAGCATTCTAAGTCAAAATCGAAGCTAAATGAGCTTGGACAGGTGGTGAAGTCAACAAGGGAAGATAGTATAAACCATCCTTACTCTAACATCTGAGCAATACTGCCTTTATTGCCAAATCCTTGATCAAAAAATAGATAGCAAAAAATTCAATAGAGATATTATTAGAAGTAGTCAAAGAGCAAACATAAATTAAATTTTGAAAAGCGAAAGGAACATACAAAATATCTTTGAAAGTAAATGATTTACCATTAAGATGACATTGAAATGATCCAATAGAATGAATAGGGAGTTTATATCCATTACTTATAGTGACTTCCTCAGGGCTATGATATTCAAAATGCAGAGAAAGATTGTCCAGATATGAGGTTAGATGATGAGAAGCTATGGTATCCATTATCCAAGAATGGGTGGAAGTCATGGAGGCAAAGTGAGATGTTGGTGGTGGGCTATTTCATTTATCTTTGGTAAATTTAGGAGAAGGACAAACACGAAAGAAGTGTCATTGTCCTTTGCAATCACGACAGATTATTGAGTTGGTTTCCAAAGAAGCAAAAACTATGCCAAAAGAATTAGAATTTGGTTGAGTTTGGTTACCAAAATAGTTGGAGGATCTGCCGCTTCTATTGTGTCTTCCATGACCACGACCTTTATTCTTGGAAAAATTCTTGTTGGCATATTGAGCAGTAGGAAAGAAGCTGTCACCATAGGTATCCTGAGCTAATTGGGCTTTTTCAATTAACAGTAACGCATACAAATTGTCAAGCTGATAGATTTTAAGCGAGCCTCCAAAGCACGTACAAATGGTCTGTAGGCAGACCCCAATCCAGCCATAACACAATCAATAAAGTCCTCATCAGCCATAAGACTTTGCAAAGCAACTAATTGATCAAACAAGTGCTTAGCTTTCTGCATATACTCTATGATGCTATCATTCTCACACTTAAGAGTCAGTAATTGGTGTCTAAAACTACGAACCTGAGGATGGGATCCAACTGAGTAAGTAGCATATAATTTATCCCAAGCTTGTTTTGCTGTTATAGCTCCTATGATTTGCGAAAACATGTTCTCAAAGGTAGAGGAGAAAATCCAAGAGAACACATGATGATCTTGCTATTCCTATTGACTAAATTCTACATTGTTAGGAGGTGCCGCAACGCCATCCACATGGGAGAATAATCGATAGCCTTTTAGAGCAAGTGTAAGTTGTGTTTTCCAGAGTAAGAAGTTTGTAGAGTTGAGTTTGATGGAGAGATTATGGGATAGATTTGGAGAAAAAGAAGAGACTAGTGTTAATGTGATCGTAAAAGGTGAAGAATGAGTTGAAAAAATAGTTGTATTGCTCTCAGCAGACATTTTATCTTTGGTGGTTAAACCTTCAGTGGCTTTGATACCATGTGAGAAAGAGCAGACCTACCGTGTATATTGATATTCATAATAATATATACAACAGAGAAAATAGAGTTAGAGTTCTAATAAAACTATAAATGGCAGTAAAAGGAAGGGCAATATAGTTGTTTTGAAGAGTCCAAAAGTCTAAGGGAAAGTGGACCCTTATCCTCTATTAATGGTGATGCTTCTGTGTTTTCATAATTTCTCTTTTATTTGGTGATAATTAACTTTAACTCAGATGGTTCTTAACTTATTATGAATCTCTCGGCTTTATTGTTAAAGTTTTTCAAGAATTTATTTGTTAAGATACCACTTATTATTTTCTTACATTCAATTATATAGATTTTTCTTAGGAATAAGTTATTCATTTTTTGTTATATGTTACACTATGATAAAACCAAATAATTTTAACATTTTTTGTTTTGTTGGATTCTACTATTTATGTATTCTTTTGGTTGATTCCCATTGAATCGGTTAACGGGTTGGAGTTCTGCTCTGCTGAATTGGTCTGGCAGGTTTTTGTCATTAGACTTTGTTGTCCTGTTATGCAATTTTTGTTCCTGATTGTTGATTTATTTCACTCAAAACCCTTTTAGCTATTTGTTGTAGTAGCATAGTAAATGGATTTTTGCTTTTAAAGTTGTCAGTTAAGATTGTTTCTCTTCTACTCTCATTGCTTTTATAAGTTTTATGGGTGAATCATGAAATCTACGTGGCTTAATCAATGCTCTTCTGTGCTATTTTTGCCTCCTTTTATGGAAACTTGCATGCTTGCGAATATTAGGAATGTATTTTAAGTCTACACCACCTTTTTTTTTCTTCTTTTTACAATTTAACTTGTATATATGGGATGTATTTTTCAATTGGTAGGACCATTGCAAACATGTTTTTTTGCTTGACATTTTTTTATCTCTTTTAATGGCAGCAGATCTTATCATGAATGTTATTTCGAAATTAACATGTTCATTCAATTTATCTTTTGGTTTACTTCAGTTTCTTTCCATTAGACTTCGTGATCATTCCCCCCATATTTGTCCATTATATAGTAAAGTTGAAGCTTTAAATTGCTCTTTTTGGTTTACCATTGGTGCATAAGGAAAACTTGGATTTCTGACTTCCAAAAGTTCGACTATTTAGATAAATTTCTTTTATTTGATGTCTACTTTCTTACTTCACCTTGGAAAATGATGTGATTTTAATTTGTTCATCTAAAATGACTTTTTTTAATGCATATCTATTCAATTCTCAAGCAAAATGGTTGATGCAAGTATATCTCCTCGACCTAGAAGTATCTCCTAAATTATTAAGAACATCAAGAAAGTAGATGGCAAGAAGAATATTAATAAAAACAAAAGTGGAGATGCTAGCTTTAATTTAATGGTCATAAGAAAAAATAAGAAAAATCGTAGTGCAATTGAAACATCGAATTATGATTCTCAAGTCTACAAAAAATAAAAGGTAATTATTTTTTCTTTACTGTGTACATTTGCTATATATTGTGTACTTAACGTATACACTATGTGTACCTGGTGTATACAGTGTGTTTACCTGCTATATACATCGTGTGTAATTGCTGTATACATCGTGTGTACTTCCTGTATATACCGTGTGTACCTGATGTATTACCTATTGTATATACTGTGTGTACATGGTGTATACAGTGTATTTACCTACTATATAAATTGTGTGTACTTGCTGTATATACCATGTGTACTAGGTGTATACTGTGTGTGTACTAGCAAACCTATTCAAAAATGGTATAAACTACTAAACCAATTAAACCCAAACCACTAAATCCTTTTAATCTAACCCATATAACCCATTTTACAATTTTAAAAAAATATTCATGGGTTATGGTTTATTATATAAACCAACCACCTAACCCATTATTTTTAACAAAACAACCCAAGTCTCCAAATCCACAACACAGTTCAAGCCTCTTTTCCCAAATCTCTCAAATTTTTGTGTGTCTTATCTCTCTCTCATTTTCTCTTTGATTGCTTCTCTCTCTCGTTGTTAGGTCATTGTCAGCTGTCTATCTCTCATTTTCTCACCCCATTGCTTGATCGTCCAGGATCTGTCATCTCACCATTGGGTCATCACCGTCGGGTAAGCTTTTCGATAGATTTTTTGCTGCTACGCACACTGCCTCCTATTTTTCTTTTTATTTTGTGGAACGATCTTATGATATATGATAGCAGTTGAGCGTTGTTTTCTTGATTTTTTGTTTCCCTTTTCTTTTCTTAAAAAAATCAATAATTGATCTTCACATCTTTTTCTCTTAATATTCTATTATTCTTCTAGCTTCCTTGAAATTCTTCTGCTTACTAGTTTGATTGCATATATTTGATTCATTAACGTAACTTGGTTTTTCTTATTTTTTATTTGTAAAAGACAAAATGTGTTAGATTGGGAATATCACTGTTGATTTCTTTACTTCAGTGTAATATAGTTATTTTGCCTGATTTTAATATAGTTACCGAATTTTTTAGAATCTTGCTCAAAATCTAGTTATGAGGATAGTTAACTAGGACTATATTCTATTAGGATTCAATGGATAGTCTGTACTACATTTGTGTTCTACCAGCCAATTTGAGCGAGCACTTTTAAGTTTAGTATACAAATTTGTTTTAGTTGCTAGAAAGAGTATGGATGAATGATTTAATTAGTAATGGCATAAATGTGCAATGAAAGCACAGACTCACAGATGGAGGCAAAAAAATTAGTTGATTTAATATTTATCAAAATTAAGAAAAGCTGGGAAGAGAAGTAAGAAGGGCTTGGGAATTTCGTATGCTGTTAAGGTTAATTGAGGAGTAATATTTTCTATGGTAATTAGGCCTTGCTTGCATGAGATGGACCATACCTAAAAGCATTATTTGCTTGAAGACCCAAACAATCAAAATTATGAAAAACAATTTTCGTTCTCTTAACTAATAAAATTCACAAAGAATAAATACCAAGACTTTTTAATGTATCATATCTCAATTAAATACCAAAAAAGAATCGTTTGCTCACAGTTTGAATTTCACATAGGAATTGGAAAATAAATACCAAACAAGAACTAGTTGCAAAGATTTTCCAATCAATCACTTGATTAATTTTATTTTTTTTTCCTAAGGTACAATCATTAAGTTTATAAGTTGTTTAAGGTAGGAAACAGTTGAGCCTGAGTTTGAATATTTGAAAACATAAATTCCTTTAATCAATAATTACTCATTACACTTTTTAAGTTTTAACTTCAACATTTACTGCAGCAGTTAGAGAAATTGCAATATCATCATTGCATTGTTTGAACAGTACCTCAAATATTTACCATAAGTTATGCTGTATGCTCTTTTATTGATATTTGATTGCTAATGTTTAATATTATATCATTGACTTCTCCCAATTTGTTATGTGCTGTCTTGATACTTGTTTGTTTTTTTAAGAGCATCCATGTGCTAGTAAGAGACAATTATTAGTGTGCATTTTGATTTCAGATGGAAACGCCTAGTTCAAATTCTTCCTTGCCTCTAACCTCAGAAACTACTCACAATAAGGGTTGTAGTAGTAAGAAACACTCGTATCCTCGCAAATGAACTTGTAAAAGAACATTTGCTATATGGGGATCATTTTACTAGAGTAGAGAATGCATATGATATTACAGCTATTTGTAATTACTGTAGTAAGGATTATGCATGTGACCGTAGACATGGTATTAGTACTGTTTGGGCTTATCTAACCCACAAGTGTTTTGAGTATCCTTACGACCTTAACAAAAAAATAAAAGAGCATGGAGGGGTATAAAGATAAAGAATTACAAGGTTTTTATGTTTAGCAAATGAGAGTGAAACTTGAAAAAAAGATAATGGTTGATGAGTTATCATTTAGCATTGTAGAAGGAGAAGTGTAACGGCCTCAACACCGGGTTAGCCATGAACAGTATTTTTCGACAGTGAATAGTATTTTCCAGGCCGAAAAGTGCACCCGGAAGTGAAAAATATTTTATTTTATTGGACCATCGGAAAATATTGGTCATGGTGAGTCCGGGGTTGAAATTTGAAATGAAACCGAGGTCAAATGGATCTCAAAAAGTCAAAATTATGAAAAAGGTAGCGAGTCAATTTTTATTATCGGGGAATTGACTCAATATTGTATAAATATTTAAAAATAGTAAACGGACTCCGAAAATTACAAAAAATTGCAGTTAAGCCTAAAATAATATATAGATTATTTTGGCTGCAAAAAGTAAATTTTTCTATAACACCGATATTTTTGGATTGGACTAATAAATTTAAATCGGACTGATAACGGACTCCGATTGAGCCGAAAATTTATGTCCCACCTATTTTTGATGTGATAAAAATTATGGAATCGATTTTAATGTGAATAGGAGCTTTGAAAGTAATAGCAAAAGTTTTAGAGACCAAAATAGTAAAATTATGGATAAATAAATATATATAAATAAATATATGAAAAGAAAAACAAAAAAAAAAAAGAAAAGAAAAGGGACAAAATAAAGTAGCAGCGTGTTGGCCACAAATGGCCTAAAATGAGTAAAAAGGAAAGACAAAATGAAAGTTGACCAAATGAGTAAAAGAAACAAAAAAAAAGAAGAGAAAAAGAGTGCAGTGGTCGTCGACCACCAAACCAAAGAAAGAAAGAAAGAAAGAAAAAAAGAAAG
Source organism: Excoecaria agallocha (assembly GCA_037975025.1). Lineage (NCBI taxonomy): Eukaryota > Viridiplantae > Streptophyta > Magnoliopsida > Malpighiales > Euphorbiaceae > Excoecaria > Excoecaria agallocha. Next base: position 412,754 of record CM075810.1, on the reverse strand, counting down.
AGAAAGAAAAGAGAAGGGAGAGACCGGCCGCCCCTCACGCCGACCACCACCGCGACGGCAACGAGCAGCGTGCCCTCTCCCTCTCATCGGCGTCCGGCCTCCGTTGTGGTGGTCCAATCGTCGAGTTTTTCTAGTTTTAGTTTAAATGGGTTTTTTATTCGTTCCGGTGAATCAAGGCATCGGATGAGGACACCGCCACCACCGATCAACTCCCGGCGACGAGGCGAGTCTTCCGGTGTATTCCATCACTCCTCAAACGCCGGCGATCGGTAGATCGGAAATGGGTTTGGCGGGTAATTCAAGTTAAGATTCCGGGCAACCAAGAAAGAATTTGGACACGTGACCACCGAAAAATGAAAGAGGCGATCCCGCCCTACGAGGTGATAGTGTCGGATTGTCAACGGCGAGATTCCGGCGACGCTCCGACGAGGAAATTATTAAGTAAATTGAAGCGAATTCGACCGTTAAGGTATGTGACTACGAAATCTTTTAATTTTCCTTAATTTATTGAATTTTTCCTTTAAATTTATTAAGGAAAAATATTGAATTATTGATTAATATTGAAATTAATGTTATTATTGTTCAATTAAATTTTAATTAAGCCTAATATAGTGTATAAATTGGGTTAAGAAAATTTATTAAGAAATTTCCTTTGTGAATCAAAAATTTCCTTGTTAAAGAAATGAATTATTGTATATCTTAATTGATAGAAGATGAAATAATATATATATCCATAAATTGTTATGGAATTTATAGAAATTTATATGATTATTTTGGAATATGTATTGAATAATGTAATTGATAAAGTAGAGAATTTTTGTTGACTATGTTATATAATGATAATAAGCATAAAATAAATTGCCATGAATTTTTAATGAAATTTATGAAAATTTAGAAAATTGTTAAGTGTATGGTATATGATGAATTATGTTAAAATAATTCATGAAATAAGAAAATACGATAATAATTAAAAAAAACAATGTTCACATAAAATTTTACGAATTTTATGTGATGTATGGATTAATTTCGAAAATAAATATGGAATATACATAATTGAAATATTGAATTATTGAGAAATAATTCAATAAACAATTAAAAGCGATAATTTAAGATAATTTAATGTACATTTCGTATAAGGAAAAGGAAGGGATTAAATGATAAATTTTCAAAAAATAAAAAGTATAGTAAATAAATTAACCATAGTAATCGTATGAGTGAATAGTAACTGTATAAGTGAATAGTAATTGTATGAGTAAATAGTAACTATATAAGTGAATAGTAACCGTGTAAATGAACAGTACTCAAAGGAAAAATCGAATTATAAAATAATTCATAATTCGAATAAAATGGTGAATTATTATAAATAATTCACAACCCGTATTAAGTATTGCAATTTTCAAATAATTGCAAATTCATACCGAAAGAGCAAGAGATTGACTAAGAGTCAAAAAGTGAATAAAATGACTGTAAAAGTATATTTTTGAATTATCAAGCAATAATTCAATAAGTGTCAAGAAAGTAGAGAGTGAATTATCCTGACATAATTCACAAAATATGAGAAAAAAATATATCGAGAAAATAATCAATTAAAAATCGAAAGAATAATAATTAGTTATAGTGAATTATTTTATCGGAAAGAAAAAGGAAAGGAAACAAAAAAAAAGTTATTGCATAGTCGATAGCACTAAAAAGAGTGCGATTGACAAAATGTACTGTTTTAAGCAAAATAAAAGAAATTAAAATTTTTGATGTTTGAAAATTATTCAGAAAGGCCTTGACTGTTTTTGCCCTTAGCAATAGTCAGGTAGTGATATTCTTATTCAGGATATAATTGGCTAGCCATAGGGACACCTCTGTACCGCGGTGCAAGTCATGGCGACTTGCTTAGCTATGGGTAGGATCTTTGATCTCCATAGCTTCAGTGTAAAGTGAAAGTGAAAGTGCATCTGTTTTATGCTCTGTGAGACTTGATCTTCCGAGATCATTTCTCTATCTGTTTAGTGGGACCTTTGGGTCCATGTTCCGTATATCCTTTTTGAGAGTCCTGTCATATTGCATTATGGGCATATTGAAAAGAATAAATCGGAAGTGTAAAAGTAATTGAATGTAAATGTTATAAATGACAAAGAGCTTGATTGAAAGAAAATGAAATCTTTGGGATAAAACCGAAATTGTTCCCAAAGGTTCTAATTAATAAGCAATAATGATAAGAAAATGGTTATGAAAATAAAATGTTTATGAAAAGACCCATGAGATTGAATTTGTAATTTGTGTACCAATTATTATTTGAAGAAAATAAAGAGTTCGAAAAATGGTGCTAATTATGTATTTAAAGTCAAACATGATAATACTGTATTTAAGTGTAAACATATGACTAAATAATAAATACTGGAAGTAAAGAGGAAGTGAAAAGTAAAATGATCAAAAGACAAACGATTGTTTAGTTAAAATGAAAAAGTTTCATTTAAAAAGAAAATAAAATAAAGATTTGTATGCAGAGTGATCCAAAATACTTACATCACTTTGCAATAAAGATTATAAGCCTAAAGATTAAAGTGAATTATAAGAATAGGTAATGAAAATCGTATTTGAATTATTTAATGGAACTAGGAACAGGAAACTTGCCATTAAAGACATGAGTATTCATGTAATTCGTTAAATGAAATGACAACTACGTCAAGTGATGCAAAAGTATAGGACAAAAGATAACTAAAATTAGAAGTAAGAAACGTAAAAGGAAAAGTCAATTTGTAATCGAATCACAAAAAAAGTAGTGTAAAGTAAATTGAAAAGTATACGAACAAAGTAAAACGGTTAAAACAAAATGTTGGTAAAAAATGAAAATAGTGTGAAAGAAATTAAAAGTAAATTTCTGATAAATAAGAATAGAAGTTTACACAATTTATGTAACTATGTTGAATTGGAAAGTTCTAGGATTAGTAGTCACCACTGAGCATTTCTAGTGCTCAGCACGTAGTGTTTATTGCGTGTAGGTTTTGAAGGGTTGAAGGAGATCTACACATGGAGAAGCAGAATTCGAAGATGAAGAAAGTTAATTGTACTTTTATGTTTAGTATTTGTGGCATGTATATACTTAGACAGTGAGAGTATAGAATTGAAATGTATTAAAGGTACTTTTTGTTAAATAATAAATATTGTTGTTGTTCTGATAATGTCAGTTAAAGAATTGTAAATGACTATCATTGATATATGATTTGTTGTGCCTCTGAGAGGCTGTATGGATTGTTTGAATTTTTCAGGAGGCTAGTAAGTTCTAGCCATTGTGTTGCTGAAATTTCGTAAATTGAATAAAATATTAAATTGTATCAAAGTTGTTTGGCCATGATGGAAAGTTTGAAAAAAAAAAATTTTACTGTTTACCTCTAAGTTTTGCTTCGAAAAATACTATTATGATAAGGGTGTTACAAGAAGGCTGAATATTTGTGACCTAAGATTGTAATTCCTTCTCGCATAACCGTTGCTAGAGATTGTTTAAAGTTATTTTCAAATGAGAAGCAAAAATTAAAAAGTATTTTGAAGTCACAACGTGTATGTCTCACTACTGATACTTGGACATCAATCCAAAATTTAAATTACATGCATGTGCCTTACTATACATTGGATTAACAGTGACTGAAAATTGCATGAGAAAATATTGAATTTTTGTCTAGTTCCTAATTATAAAGGATTGACAATAGGTACTACTGTGGAGGCTTGTTTATTAGTTTGGGGCATTGATCATATCTTCACTCTCACGGTTGATAATGTGAGTTCCAATGATAATGCAATTAGATATTTGAAAAGTAAGACCAAACATTGAAAGGGTACTATTTTAAGTCATAAGTATTTGCATGTTAGGTGTTGTGCACATATTCTGAATTTAATTATAAATGAGGCTTTAGATGATTTGGATAAGTCAATTGTTAAAATTTTTAATGCAGTCAGATATGTGAGATCATCTCCATCTAGATTACAGATTTTTAGAAAGTGTGCAGATAAAGTTAAAGTAGAAAGTAAAAAAGTTTTGTGCTTAGATGTTGAAACTAGATGTTAGAGGTAGCTGAGAAATTTGAAAAAGCTTTTCAGAAGTTAGAAGTCGATGATTCTAAGTTTCTTTCATATTTTGATAGGAGGGGGAATGAAAATGACAAAAGTGGAGATGGAAAAAAAAGGAAAAAGGAAAAGGAAAGGAAATGGAATCATTGGGCCACCTAATGAAGAAGATTGGAAGAAAGCAAGATGCTTTATCAAGTTTTTGAGACTTTTCTACAATGTAACATTGAAGTTTTCAGGGTCGTTATTGGTGACCTTTAATGCCTTTTTTTTTGTGAGATCATGTCATTACAAACTATGATTCGCAAGTTGAGTTTAAGTAATGATAACATAATGAGTGTTATGGCAAAAAATATGCAGTTTAAATTTGATAAATATTGGGATAATGTGGATAATTTGAATCTTTTGCTATATATTGCTGTCATTTTGGACCCTCGATATAAAATGAAATATGTGAAGTTTTTTCTTGAGAAAAGTTATGGAAAAGAGAAGGCTAAAGAGATGGCAGATAGAGTGGAAATAACTTTGATTGAACTGTATAACTACTATTATGAATGTAATTCTATTGAAAAATATAGGAGGTTTATATGGTTGGAGTCAAAATGTTGGTGATGTGAACATGGATGATGAAGATGTGGATGGTGGAAAGATATTGAACAACCTATTTGATAAGCATTTGGAAGAGGAAGAGAGTATAGAAAACAAGTCAGAAATGGTGAAATATTTATCAAATGATTTTAAACCTAGAGTTGATCCTTTTGATATTTTGGGTTGGGGGAGAAAATTTTCACCTAAGTTTTTGATTCTTTCTCTAATAGCTAGAGATGTTTTGGCAATACAGATTTCCACTGTAGCTTCAGAATCTACTTTCAGCACAGGTGGTCGAGTGCTTGATCCTTTCAGAAACTCTCTTTCTTTAATGATGGTGGAAGCACTAGTATGTGGTCAAAATTGGTTAAGATCAATACCAATGCCCATTGACCTTCGCCATACAATGGATGAAATAGAAAAATATGAAGAAATTGAGATAGGTAATGTTTAATCGTTTTAATATTTTGATTTGTTTTGGAATAAATATTGAATGATTTTAATTATTATATTGATGCAGATTTTGTAGGAGTAAGATCTCCAATAATAACGGAACCAACTTCACCAATCAATGAATAATTTCAATGTTGAAGGCAAATGGAAGATGTATTGTTTAAATAGAATATATATATTTTTCTTTTTTATGTATTATAATTACATCAATTAATTTCATAGTTTAAGAATTTATATGTAATTTTAAATTTTAGGGCACTATTAATTTTTTTTATGAAATTTTTAAATTTTATAGCACTGTGAATTTATATCATGAGGTATTTAAAAAATATTTATGAAAATAAAATTAATACTTTATATTTAAAAATATATAAATATGAATAATTTATATATTTATAGTATAATATAAAAATTAACATAATTCATATAATCTACATAAACCAACCAACTAAATACAAAAAATTTAATTCATAACCCTATTGGTTTGGGTTGGGTTCAACCCATTTAAATTCTTAGACGGATTGGAGGAAAAATTAATTATAACCCATCCAACCCATCTTTGAACATCACTATGTACTAGGTATATATTGTGTGTATACACTGTGTATACTTGGTGTATACACTGTGTATACTTGTTGTATATGCTGTATACTTGTTATATACATAGTGTGTAATTATTGTATACAGTATGTGTACTTGATGTATACAGTGTGTTTACTTGGTATATATAATGTGTACACTTAATTTCTATTTATTTTGATTATTTTTGTATACTATTTGAACTATTATTATTGCTCTAAAACTTATATTTTTCTTCATGTTGTCAAAAGAGATGATCATCACATTGTGCGATTTAATTTCTGTATGAATTGTTCTTCTGTCTCTCTCACAAAGAACAAGCTAACTACGGCACAACTTGAAATATTTAGAAAAACATATTTTGGGTATTTTTTATATATGTTCGAAATAATTTTTCATGGCCAGCTTTATCATTTATTATTTCTTAGAGAAATACATATTGCAAATGATAAAAAATTATGTTTAATGCATGATGGAGTTGAGTTGATATTGGATTTAAAAGAATTTACACTTATAACTGGTTTAAAGTGCAAAGAAAAGATGAGAAAAACCATGACATCTAGAAGTAGTACATTGTTTGATAAATATTTTCGTAATTCACAAAAATTGTCTAACTAGTCAATATCCAATAGTTTTATGAATGTGATTTTTGATAATGATGGAGATGCTGTAAAATTAGTAGTGTTATTTTTTATACACTATTTTTACTTGCTCATAACAATTATAAAACTTTTTGTAAGGAGGATATTGATTTGTTGATTGTGGAGAATTTAAGGATTATCCATAAAGGAAAGAGGTGTTTGACCTCACAATTAGTAGCCTCAAAGGAATGTTGATTTGAAAAAGGGCTAGGCCTGACAAAAAATAAGGGAATGTGACAATGTGTAGAGTTTATGGGTTTGCTTATGCATTCCAAGTGTGGGTTTATGAGTGCTGTGAAAATGTCACCAAATATTTAGAGATAGATGTAGAAGACAAAAACCCAAAGATTCTAAGATGGAATGATAATGGAATTCAACTAAGCTTAAGGGATATCTCAAGCACATTATTCAGTCATTTCAAAAAAGATGCAAGTCATTATGGTTCTTTAATTTTTTTTATTTGAATTTGCATTGATTTGGCATGGTCCTATAATAATTCCTTGTTTGATTTTTGTCATCTTTTTTTAAGTTGAATTTGATAAATATTTACCTAGCTGAAGATGAGAGGAAGAAGCTAAAATTGGATGGAATGTTTGAAAAAGGAGTAAAGAAGACTATTGCTAATAATAATGTGCCATCAGATGATAATGATGATGATAATACTCCAATACCACCTACTTTTATAGCTTCTTCTTCCAAATATAAAAGAACACAAAAAAAATCTTGGTAAACATGAATACATAGACTTGGGAAAAAAGATGGAAATGATGGAAAAAAGGCAAAAGAGGATGAGAAAAGATATTAAAAGCTGAAGGAATTATGTGGAATCCAGCATAGACAATATGAAAGTCTATTTTGACATAAATTTCAAAAATGTTATTAACATAATTGCTGGACTTTCATAGAAATTAGATTATGTCAATAACTCTCAGGTAAAGTTAAATTATTTTTTATCAATTTTATTTATTATAATGTATACTATTTTAATATTTCTATAATTTTTGTTCTGTTTTCTCCAATGAGCAGACTCGCAATAATGTATCTCAAGAACATCATGAGTTTGACCAAGGTGGACTTGATGATGATGCATAATTGAAAGCAGATCAGCATACACATGGGGTGATGTTCTCTTTTTTATATGGATTTCTAATAGCTTGAAACTACAAATCATGCATTTGAATATATATTATTTAATTTTTCATTATTTATGTTATTATGGTGTGTATTTTTTTTGATGATGAAGTCAATGATGAAAGATGCATCAACAGTGATGGAGCTGAAATAATTGATCATATGAAAGATCAAATTGGTGAACAACATGAAAAATTTGATGATAAAATAGTATGTTTAATTATTATGTTATTTAATTTAGATTTTTTTTCGTTTTTCAAAATTTATTTTGTTATTTTTATCTATAATACGTCATTCAATAATTTTTTAAGGTGCTAAAGTCCATAAAATGAAGATGAAAACAGAAGAGTATCTTTCTGTATCTAGTCTAATAAAAAGTGATGAGATGGATAACACCTTATTTGATGAGATATATGCAGGTGCCATTTGTAATGACCCTTAACTAAATAACTTGTGTATTTTCTCTTTAATTAATATTACTTCATATAGATTTTATAGTGTCTTTTTTAATATTATTTTCGATTTATTTTTGATCATAGGATAGTGAAGAGTTTACTATAACTGGCAAAGAAATTGTACCATATGAAGGTAAAACGCACGACATCACACCAGTGGTTAAGAAATGGGATATCAAACCATCATTTGTGATGAAGTTTCAGTATCTTACCAATTTTAGTTCAAGTGATGTAAAAGGGAAGAGTAGTTGCAGTAAGTCATTTGTTAAAGGTTTAATACCTTTAGACAATAAAATAGGTCAGTTTGTTGATTGTGATTTGATATTGGCTTTCAATACCTTCGTGGATAATGGGATGATAACTAAGAATAGATAGTAAAAAATTTAACATTTAATCTTTGTTTGATGTTAATATTTATTAAGATGCATTGACACTTGTTAATTTATCTTCTTTAGGAAGAAAGTTTATCATCCAGAAGCTTATGTTTTAAATCCTCCATTTGATTTTGAGATTGATGAAATTAAAGAGAACTCATGGTTCTATTACTTGTTGTATGGTGATCATACTCTATCCTCCAGGGTATGTATATTTAAAATCACACTTCTAATTTGTTATACAGTGTGACATGAGAGAGTTTGATCATTATATACTCTCCGACTTCTATGCATATTATAATATTTATATGCATATTTTATACTCTATGTACTAGTTGTATACAATGTGTATACTAGTTGTATATTGTGTATACTAGTTGTATATTGTGTATACTAATTGTATATTATGTGTGTACTAGGTATATATTGTGTGTGTACTAATTGTATACTATGTGTGTACTTATTGTATACTTAATGTGTAATAGTTGTATACTATGTGTGTACTTGATGTATACAGTTTGTACTTTCTGTATATTGTGTGTTAACTTGCAGTATCCTATAAGTATGCTTACAATAGGATTTGGTGTGTATTTGTTGTATATTATGAGAGTACTTGATGAATATTAATTTTGATTTTTTTATTCTTTTTTATTTAATTGCTTTTTGTATTTATTTTGTCTACAACATTTAAATGTCATCTTTTACTACATAAGGAAGAAGGAAAAATATTCAAATGGTATTCGTATGAACTATACGACAACTAATAATTTCTTTAACCAATATATACATAAATTTTACAAAAAAATTCTGATAAAAGGAAAGGACATGAGCTTAGTTGATAAAGAGCAAACTATTATTGGTTATATCTTGGGTGGTTGTTTGCATTGTGCTCGACCATAGGTAGAAGTTGATGATATTCTTTTTCTAATAAATGTTATAAAAAAATATCATTGGATATTGGGTCATTTGTGTATTCGAGATAGATGCATCTGTATTTATGACTCTTTAGGGACTTTTACAAGTAAAGTAGCCACAATGAAAACCATTATGGCTTATAGTGTTGGGTTGCCTTTATTCTTGGATTATATTAGGTTTTATCAAATAGGCTTTTAGTAAACCTATGTGATGTTACACAATTATTACTCTTTACACACACTATTCTCTCCCTATACACAAAGTAATATCTCTCTCTCCAAGGGGCATTTAGATCAAGGAATAGTCACTTTTTTATGTGCGTGCTCATAGTTAAAAGTCCTATGCCAGTGCCGTGAAAGTAAAGGTCCCTCGCTTCCACTCATATCAAAGGATTTTACGCTACAAGAGGTAAATGTATTTATCCATAATATCTGATTTATTTTATTTTTGAGTGTATAAATGCTAACAATTTTTTTTTAATTTTTCCTTCTATTAAAAATCTTTTGGACTATATCATATTAACCCATCTTCCTAAACACAATGGCAAATAAAACTAAGGTTAACTTCATCCGTAGTCATTAAAAATTTGGCTATTATAACGTTATAATCACTATACTATAATTTGTAATGAAAAAATAACCTAACTTTTATTTTATAACAGAAAAGTCATAAAATCTAAAAAACTGAAAATCCAGCTACTAGAAAAAATAAACTAACTTTTATTTTAATTTATTATTCAATTAATTAATTTATTTTTTAATGGTCCAATTTGTATAACATCAACCCAACAACTTCTTGATTTGTATAACATTAACTCAACCAAAATAAATAAGGGTGTTCATAGGATGGGTTCAGGTCAAACCGAACCACTACCTGATTTTCTCCCTAAATCCCAACCTTATCCTGCCCTATTAAAAGTTTGGACCCCTACCCGAACAACTCGCAGTTATTCGAGCCTTACCCGAATAATCCAAATAACCCAAAATTATATTTTAAATTAAAAAATAAATTTTTTCTCTTTCAATTTACATGGCAAAAATTATATTAAAACCCAAATAAATAATTAAATAAAAATATCATTGTTCATGAATATAAAATACATATTATAATAAATAAAATATTTAAAAATTCTTCAAACACACATTATATAATAATTAACAAGTAACAATTTAAAAATTCTTCAAATACACATTATATAATAATTCAAAAATAATTTTCCAAATGCAAATACTAAAATTTGTCATAAAGGAATGCAAGTATCTTCGATCTTCAATTTGTTCCTGTCCACCTAATATATAAATTATATATGAGAAATAATAAAATATAAAATTAATAACAAATAGCAAACAAAATAAAATATAAATTGTGCTTAAATTAAATTTACCATGCTATTAATGACTCAATCATCTAGATTAATATACACCAAATTTGTTAATGATGATATTATTTGGTTAACGTTTGATGATGTTTCTTGATTAGCACTTGCTGATGCCTCTTGATTAGTTTTAAGTTCATTCTCATTAAATTTCTCCAACTTAATAAATTGGATAAATAATTATAAAATCAATAATCAATAATATAATATATTAAATAAAAATAAATAAATAATACATACCATCCTCAAGTTTTTCAATGACATCTAAATATTCTTCGATATTTATGTGTTCATTAGATCCTCGGAGCCAATCTTGCATACATATCAAAGTTTCAGCAATTTTAGGAGTCAATGAACTCCTAAATGGATCAAGAACTCTTTCACTAGTGCTAAATGTTGACTCTGAAGCTACTGTAGAAATTGAAACTATTAGAATATCTCTAGCCATGTAAGAAAGGATAGGAAATCGCTCTGAATTCAACTTCCATCACTTCAACAAGTCAAAATCCCCCCTATCATCTTCATATGCTACTTTATTTAAATACAAATCCAACTCACTTTTTTCTATCCCCTGCAACACACTTTGTACCATTGCACGCTTGATTCTTTCTTTTAAAATTCCTCTTTCCCCATTATCGGATCTAGTTGAAATTGAACTTGTTTGTATTTCAACTTCTTAGGTACAATCAGTTTGCATTTTTTTCTTATATTCCTCAAACAACTCATACATGATAATTGTCACACCATCAAATAGATACTTTCCCTTCTGATCACCATAAATCATAACAAAAATATCTTTCATGTACTCAAAATTTTCCCTAGAATCCAGGATAGAAGCCATGTAAATGATTTATTTTATTCATTTTATCATAGTCTTCCTAATACTTGTCAAATTTAATTTGCATTTTTTTATCCCATTTTCTTCAATTCAACATCACTGCTACTTTTCCAATCATTCAACTTAGCATACAAGTAATTGATTTCAGTCCAATATATATTAGATATGACATAAAATGAACTAGAAATGCGCAGAGTAGCTACATAAAATTATTTCAACATGGTTGAAATTCTCTCTAAAATCTTCCAATCAACCTAAGTGTGCATACCACCCAAATTATTATCCAAATCTTTATTTATCTATGCATTCAATTCAATTTTAAAGTATGGATCCACGGTCTCAAAAAATTTAAAAACCTTTTGATATTCATGTGCAGTACATAACATTAAAAACGTGGAGTTATCTAGTTGTCATATCTAAACATAATGATTTTGAACGCTGAACTCCCTCGGCCATACAACATTCTTTAAATTTCTTTAATCTAACATGTAATGATCTAATATATTTACAAGCATCCTTAACAATTTTAATTGAAATTTGAACATCTTTAAATCCTTCTTGTACGACAATATCAAGTATGTGAGCAATACATCTCAAATGAATGTATTTTCCCTTTGAAATAGCAATCCCTTTTGCTATAAACTTATTTTTTAAAGTTTCAACCATCTTATCATTTGTTTTTTCATTATCTGCTGTAATGTAAAATACTTTATCATAAATTTTTCACTCCTTAAAACACTTTTTAAGATCTTATGCAAACATCTCACCCCAATGACTACCGACTAGATAAAAGTTCAAGATACTTTTAGTAACTTCCAATCATTGTCAATGAAATGAATTGTCATACACATTTAATTGATATTCTGTATGGAAGTTCATGTATCGGTGGTTATACAAACAGAATGAGAATGCTCTTTAATATATGCTCTCAAAATTTTTTTTCTTATCAATATACAACTGATTAATATCACGTATTATAGTCGATCAAGATGGCATTTTGAACCCGGAACGCAAACTAGCAACAAATTTTTTAAATCCTTCTCCCTCAACAAAACTAAAAGGAAGTTCATATATTTGCGTGAAATATTCCCAAACAATATATTTTGGTGGGAGTGCCTTTCTTTTCTTTGAACCTATTGCAGAAGCACTTGTCACCTCATGTGTATTGCTCTCTTGATCAGGTGGAGCAGGTGTCTTGAATGGTGTTGCTGAGGCATTGTCTCCATGTGATTCAGGCAACTACCAATTTAAGACATGAAAAAATTTTGAAATATTAATGGAGTAGTGGAAAAGAAATAAAAAATAAATACATAAAAAAAGAGCAGAATTGTTGCACTTTAAATTTTGAAGGTAAAACATAAAGCCGTGCGATCCAATTGAATGCAGGACAAAACATAAAGCCATGCGACCCAATTGAATGCAGGACTCTTGCATAAACCAAAATTCCAACGCACACATTTCTCATTATATTTTCTCCATTGTTTGGCAATTTGATTTAAATAGTAAATAAAGGTTATGACCCAATTGAATGAAAATAAGCAAATTGTTGAATATTATTTTACTGACAACTAATATTTATTTTCATTTTCATTATTACATAAGTGGATACACTGTAGGATTGCAACTAATTATACAATCTCTTTCCCTTTAAATCTATGCTCGCCCTCATTATGTTATCACCTAACTCTAATTATGGATTTTTTTTAAATTTTATTTGTATAATAACTTTTAAATGTCTAATAGAGAATATGTAGCTCTTTTATGAATATATTCAATATAAATTTAGATAAATTAAATTAAGCCCAATAAGAGATACATGAATTACAGTATTAAAAAAAAAAAAAGAAATAAGGAAAATATTGAGATAAAAATATGAAAACTTGGTGATTGAATTTTCTCTGCAAACATAATAACAACGATAATAATGATGGGCCTGCATTTTATATTCCAATATAAAGTATTTTTTATCAAAACACAAACCATGCATCCTCCAAAAGCTAGAAAGAGTTATGTCATATAGTATTTGCTTATGACTCCCTTAACAGGAATAATAATTTTTTCGCATCAATAATAATTTTCATACCCTCAATGTTATTAGACAAAGGAATAAAAATTACTAAATACTTATTAATTTTTTTTTTGTTATCAATTATAGTAATTTATGTCAACTATGGACTAGCACCAACCATTAATCCAAATTGGTTACAAAGCCAAACAGGGGCACTAACATCGGATGGAATTAGTTATATGAAAGCATGAAAGAGCCAAGGGTACAATTGTGGTTTTATGTTTTGATAATAATTGATTATATATATACAGACAAACAATGAGCAAAAGACAGAAACAAATAATACAATCTTTTGATAAAAGCTTTACGTCCTTATACAAAATGGTCCTTATACGTAACTCATCTGTCTCTAAAAGAAATGAAAAACCACTGGATCAAGCTAATAGCTACACACACCAGCAGATCAAGGTAAATGCCAAATATTGTCTGTGGTTCTTCACAGCAGCAGATCAAGCTAAAAACTAATCAACTAAAAATTAAAAACAAATTAACTTACCTTGATTAAAGTGCAGATGCCAGATGCCAGTGACGATGGGGTTGAAGATCAGGTGCCGGCGACGACAAGGGACAGGGGTGGCGACGAGGAGAGGATAAGCAAGAGGGAGAGAGGAGAATCAATTTGGGATATTGGGAATTTCAAATTTGGGTAGTAGAACAATGGTTGGCAGAAGGGGTATAAAGAGAAGTATCAAAACGTAACGTTTTAATTGTTTAAAGGGGTGGTTGTTTGAGCAGGTTGGATTTATGAGAGTTTAACTTGACCCAAATCCGAAGAAACTCAAAATTTTCAATCCTATCCAACCCTAACAACCCTATCCGAAATTTTAATTGGGGTCAAATTGTTCAGATTGGGTCGGGTTTTTAACACCCCTAAAAATAAAAGTTTAGTTATTTTTTCTGATGGCCGAATTTTTAATTTTTATAATTTTTTTTATTACAAAATAAAAGTTAAGTTATTTTTTATTACAAATTATAATATAGTGACCATAACATTACAATCACCAAATTTTAATGATCACGAATGAAATTAATCTGATAAAATTATATCATATTTTATTACACCATACTACTCTTCATGACCTATCTTATTCAAACGATTTTGTTTTTGAATTAAAATCTCCGTATATATGTAAAAAAAATTTTTCTTTTCCCCCTAATTCAGCTTGGTAAGTGTGATTGCTATTATTATAAATGTTATAATATTTTCTTTTTCAGATGATAATTTCTTCTTTTTTCTTTTAATATACTAGCAATTTGAGAATCTTTTGTAGTATGTGAAATTATCAAATACCTAAAAATGCTTACGAGAAATGCCAGACAACCACAGCAAATAGGCGTGGTTTGATGGTGTTGGGTTTCATTTTCCTTAAATGCCCTCATATAACTTCAAATATTACTATTATACCTACTGTATATCAATAACCCAAACCCTATTTCCCTCATCTCTATTTTATCGACAACTCAAATATTACTATTATACCTACTGTATATCAATAATCCAACCCTCATTTCCTGCTTTTTTTTTAAAATAAATATATCATATTTCTTTTCTTTTTTATGCAATGATTATTATTAATTAATTTATTTTATTTATATCAAATATTTAATTATAAAAATAAATTTATAATGTATAATCAATGGCTAATAAAATGTATTTTAATCTATTAATATAATAATTATTTTTCTAAACTAATATTTATGGAAAAAGCTAATTTGATAATTTGATCTCTTTAGTATATAATAAAATATATTATAAAATCGTACGGTCATTCCAACAGTGTATTAAATATTATACAACATCAAGAATGAAAAAAAAAATCATACAATATCATTAAATACATTATCATACTATGCATTATAAAAACATCTCTTACCATCATTAAATACATTATCACACTATACATTATAAAAACATATCTCACCGCGATCCAAATATAGTGTAGTGAAAACATTAATAATTTTTCATATCCATTCATGAATAAAATAATAAATTGAATATAGGCAAGAATGATTCCACTTTAGCACAAAAAGAGACTGATATTATCATCATATGAACCAATACATGTAAAAACAGCAAATCTCTGGAAGAGATAATAACACTTAACTGGAAAAATAAATAAACAACATTCAATAAGCAATTGAACATTTATTTCCCGGTACTATACCACTACAAATTAAATAAAAAAAAAATTAATTAACAGTTTAGCACTGGGAAATAACTAAAACCCTAAATCAACAAAAATAAAATCCCAACAAAAAATAAAACCCCAGTCATACTCACCTTATTGATAATGAAGTATGATCCATCACAGAGGTGGACATACAAATCCAGGAGGCGGAGTTTTGCCACAAGTAATTAAAACTTGAAGAGCAAGAGGAATAAATATGTTGAGATTTAGAAGCTTAAGCCTAATGGTAGTGCAAAGACAAACAGCTGCTTCGAGCTCCAACAATCCTTGAAGCACAGGGCAACATACATTCTCAACTGGGTTTCCTAACCCGATATGCACTAATCCACCAAGCAAATCCACACAAGCTCCTAATTTTAGTGAATTAATTGGACAAGTTGGCTGTGTTGTGGGTGGAGTAGGCGGAGGGTTAGCCCCTGGAACATTTCCACCACCACCACCACCACCACCACCTCCTCCTCCTCCTCCTCCTCCTCCTCCTCCTCCTCCTCCGCCACCTCCGCCACCACCGCCAGAAGGTGGGCTAGGGTAAGTCGGTGGTGTTACTACAGGAGGAGTTATAATTGGTGGAAGTACTATTGGTGGATGCGGTGGGTTTTTATGATGGCCACCTCCACCACCACCACCGCCGCCGCCGCCGCCTCCACCACCGCCGTGGTGTGGTGGGTGCTTGGTGGACGGCGGATGAGGAACTGTTGGATGAGTTGGGCGGGTTGGCCGGCTTGGAGGGTGTGGCTGAGAACAAGGGGCACAAGCACAAATAGGTGAAAATGAAATGGAGAAAATCGTGAGAATGAAGAACATGGCTGCAACTTTAGAACCCATTAGGGTTTCTTTAGTTAAAAGTTGCCGATAATTCTTTGGAGAATATGGGGAATCGATAATGGGAGGTTTTATAGGTGAATTTTAGGGCCCCATAAGCAACCCGTGACTTGTTTTTTTTAATCTTTTGGGACGCATGCAAGTGAATTAGCAGTATTGAGACCAGTTGTAGAGAAACCGCTACGTAGAGAACTTCAAGGGATTTTTATGGTGAAATTCAAGTATGTAATTTGGATTTTTGTTGGTCCATTGCAAACTCCGATGCTTAGTCCGTGACTGGATCTCAGTTCAATCCGTGAATTTGTTTTTTCTAGCACTACTATTAGTAGTTTTGCAGAGTTATATTCGTCACTCTCTGTCACCTTTCGCAATTTGCATTCTTCGTTTTTTTTTTTTTTTTTTCTAACTATTTCTTTCATTTACCTTGTGCATAAAATTCAGTTACATTCCGAAATCTAAATCATAGTACTTTTTTTTTATCTTTTCTGTATTTACAGCTTCCATACTGCGGTGGAATTGAAAGACTCAATTTATTTATATATTAACAATTACATTTATATACATTATCATATAGAAATACAAATATGAACCAAAAAAAATAAAATCTAGAGCCATTAAGTATTGGAATAATGTTTATTTCATCTGAATCACCAAAGATAAAAGATGAAAAAGTTAGATGAGTGAACGAGGAATGTGATCATGATTGTCATATTATTTGCGATAAATCCAATTAGAATATTAATTTGCTGGATTCGCCTCTTATAGACTTATTTTCTTGGATTAGTATATATTCCTTCTTAACTTAATTTTCTTCTTTTCCTCTAAATTAATTTCTCTGTAGCAATTGCTCTTTTTAGAAGGATCATGAAGTATATTGAGCCATATAGTTAATGAGTTAAAGGGTTACAGCGAGGCATGGGGTCTTGAATATTTTGGTCCATTCTCTATTATTTCTGTTAGCTTGGTAGGTTATCTTTTTCTCTTTAGCAGAAGTTTAGGCTTTTCACTTTGCAGTGCATTATTTTTCAGTTCATTTCACGAAGTAAACATGTGAACTTTCTCTGTGTATTTTTGTTTTCTTGCTTTTTCCACACGTCAGAATTCTTCTGATTGTATACCTAAAATCACTTTCAGATTTTTTTTTAAAGGATCTTAATCACAGAAGTATAAACAGTTTCTTAAGTTTTCCATGGACATTAAAATTAAAATTAAAATAATATCACGTCCCAATTTAATATCACGTTTATCCTTCTGTTTGTTGAGCAAAATTTAATATTACATCAATGAACGAACCTATTAATCCAAAATCTGGATTCAATATTCAATTTTTTACTCAATACATGTAAATGTAAAAGTATAAATTTCACTTGAAAATTACTTATAGTTCAAATTATAAAAAATTTAACTGCTTTATTGGTTGATCAGGGTTTAAAGCCCATCCTCCTCCGGTTGGACCAGTTCCAAAGATGTAATATATATATATTAGGTAGTACATTGATTTAGTTACGACCTTAATATAATTGCATCTGCTACTTTTGATTTTTAACATTATAAAATCAACCTTGAAAGAATATTTTATATTAGACATAAATACATGGATAAACATTAGAGGGAAAAACCTGAAGTAATTATTAGTTTAGAGGGCTGCGTTACTCGATTTGATTTGAATTATTAATTGAGAAGTACCTCATTTGTAATGTAATATACTGGTTTGAATTGTAAGAAAGAAAAAACGTACTTACCTACTAAGCAATTTTGTTGTATTAACTTTTTTCGGTTCCACAGAAAAAAACTAAACTTAAATGGCCATATAAAAAATACGTAAGCACCAACTACCATTACCAAGATATATATTATTGGTATAAACTACTGACATGGCAACGTATATTACTTTGTGCAAGGAATCTTTTCTTTCACTAAATGAGCAAAAACTCCCGATGAATTTTACCGCCGTACCTTTCCCATTTTCAAGAATTAACTCTGCGCTACTGTTCCTTGCATTATATATTTACACAGCCACTACAGTTGTTTTTTCTTTTTATCTTTTTTTTTAATTGATTATGAACCGAAAAATTGTGAAAATTCTATTGTTATTTATCCATCTAGAGCTAAACTTGTTAAGATTTTAAGATCCATTTTTAAGCTACCAAAATTTGAATTCCCGCCCACTCCCTCTCTATATGTGTACCTGACCCAAAAAAAAAAAAAGAAAATTCATCAGAAATGTAAAACTCAGAATGAAGCTTAAAAATAGAAACCAGATTGGCTCAACTGGCAAGATAGATGATAATGCATAATATCTCATAATCAAAGCTTATTGGGTTGGGCCAAACAAAGCCCGCAAAGAAAGCCCAATACTCTTTAAACTTATAACTAAGCTTAATTAACCATCAATTTAACTATTAGTAATAATTTTGTTGCAACCTGACCATGGTCTTCCTAACTCATTAAAGTTTATAAATCAGCTACATGCACTAGATTTCTCTTTCTATTGTTTTGCCTCTTCTTTTATTACTAGCTCAACGCTTATAATTTTGCCACTAACTTGATCATCTAAGAGTTCATCTTCGTGACTCCAAGCTCTATGTGTTTTAGGCATCCAGAACTCCAATGTTCATAATCCATTCTATCAGACCTGAGGACCCACTCTTCTTTGCTTCCACCATTTTCATATTTTTCAATAGACAAGTTTTAATTAGATTTTGTGAGAGAATAATAATCTCATATATTATTAATGTATTTGAAGTGTATTTATACACATAGAAACAGAGTTGGAATATCAGTAGAAGACTACTGATGTACATATACAACAAAAAAAAGATAAATACAAGAGAAATACAAGATAACAAGATAATTACAGCTTAATACCCCCCCTCAAACCGATGCTGACCGAGAAGTTAGACACAATTTATCCCGTAAGAAGAGAAATCAAGGGGATGGCAGAGGTTTGGTCAAAATGTTGCCAATCTGATGCTCAGTTACAATAAATTTAACAAGTAGTTATCCATTAGCTACTCACTCACGAACAAAATGAAAGTCAAGTGCAATATGTTTAGTGCGAGCATGGAAGACTGGATTTTGAGAGAGATAAATGGCACCAATATTGTCACACCAAAGAGTGGGAGAAGTGGTAGGAACGCCAAGCTCACTGAGTAAAGACTGAATCCATAAAAGTTCAGCTGTTTCATTCGCAAGAGACTTGTATTCACTTTCTGTCGAGGAGCGAGCAACAGTTGGTTGTTTCTTTGCAACCCAAGAAATAAGATTCTTGCCAAGATAGATAGCGTAGCCATTTGTAGAGCATCTGTCATCTTGGTCACCACCCCAATCATTGTTCGAGAAGCAGTACAGATCAAGACCCGAATCAGTACGAATGAGAATGCCCAAGGTAATAGTGTGAGCAATGTAGTACGGCAGGCGCTTCAAGGCTTTCCAGTGGGTCTCTGTAGGGGAGTGCATAAACTGGCACAACTTGTTGATAGCAAAATAAATGTTCGGTCTGGTGGTGGTCGCATATTGAAGGGCACCAATAAGCTGACAAAATTGTTTGCCATCACTTAAAGAAGGACCATCAGACTTGTGTAGTGGGGTGGGACGTGGCAATAGGTGTAGAGTAGCCTTTCACATTTCCAAAACCAGAGGAGTGAAGCAGGTCACTGAGATATTTACGTTGAGAGAGAAAGAGACCCTCAGGAGATCAGACAACTTTTATACCCAAAAAGTAGGATAACTCACCAAGATCTTTGACTGGGAATTCAGCTTGCAATTGTTTGATAACCCGAGTAACTGCAGGGATGGAATTTCCAGTAACAAGAATGTCATCCACATAGACCAGGATGAAGAGACATACCTCATGTGTGCGACATATGAAAAGGGAATGATCAGATTTGGAAGAGGTGAAATTGAGGCTCCAGAGAAATTTCTTGAGTCTGTCAAACCATGATCGAGGTGTTTATTTAAGCCCATAAAGAGTTTTGTGCAGTTTACAAACAAATTAGTCAGGATGAGCAGCATCAACAAAGCCACAAGGTTGATCCATGTAGATAGGGACACCGAGATAACCATGAAGAAAGGCATTCAAAACATCTAGTTGTCTGATAGGCCATCCCTGGGTAAAAACATAAGCAAGAATAGTTCAGATAGTAGTAGCTTTGACAACAGGATTGAAGGTCTTCTTGTAATCAATGTTAGCCTTTTGATGAAATCCTTTGACAACCAGCCTGGCCTTGTAACGGTCGACTGAGCCATCTGGTTTGCGTTTGATGCGGTATACCCATTTGTTACCTACAACATTAGCAGAGGGTGGGCATGGTACAAGACTCCATGTGCGGGTGGATAAAAGGGCATCAAACTCTTGTTGCATGGCTTGTTGCCAATGGGAGTGAGGTTTGGCTTGAGTGTAGATAGCGGGTTCTGAGTTGAGGAAAGATGGGTCAGAAGTTTTGAGTGTTTGAAGTAATTGGGTTGGGCCGCAGGGTCATTAGATGAGTGCGGGTTTGTTAAGGTTCTAGGAGATATGGGGTAGATGGAGAGTGGGAGGAAAGATCTACTACTAGATTGATCCCAGCAGCATTGGTGGATAAGGGGGGAGAGGTTTGTGTATCGGGTAAAGGAGGAGTAGAGAGTGATGGGAAGGAGGAGTCTGACGTGGATGGAGTAGGTAAAAAAGGAAGTGGATAAGGACTCTTGGTAAGCATGGGATCAACGGGATGAGGATAAGAAGGAGAGGATGAGGACAACAAATTAGAATGAGATAAAGAAGAAGAGGTTGGATAAGAGGAGGTAACCAAACCTGGTAGAGTTAGAGTTGAAGTGGTCCACACGTCCAGCCAAAGAGAGTAGCACGACAAAGAAGCATCTGGGGCAGCAAAGGTTGTTTGAGCAAATAAAAAATGATTGTCATCAAAGACCAAATGTCTGGCAATTTAAAACCGACCAGAATCTTTGTCTAAACATAATGTGCCAGAATGAGTATGAGAGAGACCTAAGTTAACACATGGCTTGCTTTGAAATGAAAATTTATGAGAGTTATAGGGCCTGAGAAGAGGATAGACAGTGCACCCAAAAACATATAATGAATTATAATCAAATAATTTTCCATAGAGTGTAAAATAGGGAGTTTGATTGTTTAAAACTGGAGTGGGCATTAAGTTAATAGTGAAGGTGGAGTGTTGAAAGGCATGACTCCAATATTCATGGGTAAGTTTGCGTGAGCAATAAGGGTGAGACCAATGTCTACGATGTGTCGAATTTTGCACTCGGCAACACCGTTTTGTTCATGTGTTTGAAGAAATGATTTTAAGGAACGATCGTAGTGATTATCACGGGTGAATTTAGAGACAGAAAGCAAATTGTTATTCATAGATGGTACACAGTAAAGCTCATTAAGAGTAAGAGAACAAGAAGGTGAAGATACTACACCTTTGCCAACATGAGAAATGGGCAAACCTTGTCCATTACTGATACGAATGTGATTAGAGCCAGGATATTGCTGAGGAATCTGAAGGACCTGAAGATCTGGTGTCATGTGATAGTTGGCACCGGAATCAACTATCCAGGGGTGTATCATGTCAGATCGTGGCATATGTGGATTGGAAGAATGATGCGCCAAGTAGGCCTGTGGATTCTGTGACGGTGTAGGTGCATTCCTGAAATTAGAAAAATTAAAATCAAACCGTTTTTGACATTTGTTTGTAGTGTGATTCTGAAGATTGCAGATTTGACATGGGCCTCTATTGCATTTTTTATTTCTTCCTGAACTCCGACCTGATGATGCTAGCACAGATGACTCGCTGCGTTGGGCAACATTAGCAAGTGGTGGCTCTTGATAACTCTTGATTAAAATTTCATGAGCAAGGAGATGACTGTGAAGTTCATTGAAGGAAACTGGGTCAGGTCTTAGATTCAGTGTAGTAATAATCGGGTGGAACTCACTACCAATGTTGCGGTAGATAATGGCATTGAACTCAGCTGCAGTCATGATACAAGCAGCAGATGCCAATTCATCAACGAGAGACTTGGCACGTTGAAGGTATGTAGAAACAGAGAGGTCTCCTTTCTTCAGTTCCTGCAATTTAATGTTTAGTTGTAGCTATTTGTTGTGGGAGATAGCACCAAAGGTATTGGCAAGAGCACTCCAAACTTCAGCTGAAGATGTCAAATCTAGTGAAATAGGGAAATACTTCCTCAGATAGGGAAGATAATAGCCAACATAGTAACATCTGGTCTTTCTGGAACCAAGCTTGATAGGTAGGATTAGTGATTAATTCTGTGGGTTTGTCAAGGTCAGGGATAAGGGAGGCTGGTCGAGGAAGGGATCCATCGACATAACCAGTTAAATTTTGATAGTTTAGCAAAGGGAAAAACTGAGTTTTCCAGGCAAGATTGTTCTTGCTGGTGAGCTTGATGGAAAAAGAGTGATGGTTCGTGGTGGCTGGAAGAGTTGCTGCAGTGGTCATGGTGGATGTTTATTTGTTTTTTTTTGTTGTTAGTTTTGGTTTTACTCAAGCTCTGATACCATGTGAGAGAATAATAATCTCATATATTATTAATGTATTTGAAGTGTATTTATACACATAGAAACAGAGTTGGAATATCAGTAGAAGACTACTGATGTACATATACAGTGAAAAGATAAATACAAGAGAAATACAAGATAACAAGATAATTACAGCTTAATAGATTTGAACCATATGCCTATCTTGGATGTCCATGTTTTAAAATAAAAATTAATTTATGTCTCACATCGTATTCGATAGTTTAGTTTTTTCACCGTATGTGAATATATCATTTTAGACCCATATTCTTTTTCAGTGATTAAAATTAGAAACATTAAGATTACGTTTTAAACATATAATTAATTTTTATCTCCCATTTTATTCAATAGTTTTAGTTTTATCACTATACTTGAATATATCAATTTGGGCCCATACACTTTTTTAGTGACTAGAATTATAAACAATGTTCTCTCCACAATTCTTCAGAAAGAAATAAAGAATAAGATTTTTTATATTACTATTTTTATATAATTTATCATTAAATACATGAGATTTTACCATAACTATAACAATGATATTTAAAAAAAATTCAAGTTCAAGTAAAGTAAAAAATTTTCATATTCATTTATGAAGTGTAATAGATCAATTATACTTTGACATGTATGCAAAATAGTTATTTTTTTCATGCATGGTAAATACAATTGATTTGATCTATAGTTTTTTCATGTTCCTAGTCTAAATAATGCCTTGCAACATAAGAATATAAACTATCTATTGGTTTGAGTCACCTATACATTCGGTGTTTATATGTAATAGAGAATAAGGGTCGTAATAGAGGATAAGGGATAAGGGTGCACTCGTTCTCTCTGTTCTCTTTTAGTTAGGACTCTTCAAATACAACTGTTGTGAATAATTCTACTAAGACTGTAATTCTGATTCCTCTGTTGTATATATACATTGTTAATATCAATATACAAGAAGGTCTGCTTATTATTCACATGGTATCAGAGCCTTGATAAGTTTAAACACCATTTCCAGTGACATAAAGTGAGCCAGAAAAATTCACGATTATTTCATAAAACACATCAAGAAAAGGAAGCAGACTTTTATCATATTCCCAATATCCCTTTGCAGGTAAACCATCTCTTATTCAAAAGGTCACTCACATACTTTCTATCAGTCACCTTAAGCAAATTAAAAGCCTTTTCAAATTTAATAGCAGACTTTAACATCAAATAAGTTGAATTTCACCTAGTTTCCACATCTAGGCATACAACACTCGAAGTGTCTAGCAACTCTTTTTTAACACAATCTTTAAACTTACTCAACCTTGAAGGAGAAGATTTAACATATTTTACTATATTTCGAATTTTCTCAATTGAAGACTCAATATCTTTCTAACCTTCTTTCATAATAAGACTCAAAATATGAGCAGCATATATCATATATAGGTATTCAACATCCAAAACACTACCCTCCCAACTATTCAACCTTTTTTTTAAAAATACTGAATACCCAAATCTTTTGAAGCTATATTATCAATAGTCACAGTAAAAACTCTACGACTACCCCAATCAAGCAAGAATTTTTCAATTGATTGACCCATGACCTCACCAGAATGATTAGAAATTGGATAAAAAGAAATTATTTTTTAACCAATTTTCAATCATCATCAATGAAATGACATGTGATACACGTATAACTCAAATTATGAATGGAATCCCACGTATCAGCTTTAAGACAAATTTTAGAAGATAACTTCTTCAAACAATTTATCAAATTGAATTTCTCTTGTTTGTAGAGATTATAACAATCCCTAGCAATTGTAAAACATGATGGCATAACAAACAAAGGTTGCATAACACGATAAAAATCACGAAAACCTTCATGCTCCGTAAATCTAAAAGGAATCTTATCAGAAATTATCATTCTAGTTAGATATCTCCTACACTCTTCTTGATCAAATTTCCAATGAGAACACTACAAGAAAATTAAAAATAGCAATGAAAAAATAGCAACGAAAATGATTCCATTGCTAATTTAGCAACGAAAAATAAATTATGTTGCTAAAATTGGTTAAATTTTACAAATTTAGCAATGCAAATATATTTGGTTATCTTCGATCGCTAAAAGTGGAGAAAAATTTTAGCGCCAAAATTTAGCAACGGAATTCTTATACCATTGCTAAATATGGCGTTGCTAAATATGGCGAAAACAAATGACAGAAAAATTTTGGAATGAAAATAGCAACGAAAAAAGTTTTCATTGCTAATTTAGCAATGAAATATATCTTTTGTTGCTAATTTTGCAACAAAAAAAATATTCGGTTACAATTTTAGCAATGGAATTTATATTCCATTGGTATTTTTGGTCCCAAGGAGATAAAAAAAATTTAGGATCAAAAATACCGATGGAATTTCTTTTTCGTTGCTAAAATTTCAATGGAAAAACTATTCGGTTGTAATTTTAGCAACAAAATATAAATTTCAAAGCATAAAATTGATGTATTCTTACAACCATTGCTATCTAAATTGAATCATATTTGAAAATTAGGTGCTAAAACATATGATGTGTCACTTAAATAAAATTTTCAGATGAAAGTAGCTTTGATATGGATTGTTAGTGATTTTCTTGCATATGTAATGTTGTTTGGATGCACTACAAAAAAAACTATAAATTAGCGACAACATTATTTTCGTCGCCAATTTACGATGGTTTCATGACTGTTTTAGAATTCCATCTTGGGCGGTTTTTTTTCATTTTTTTGCTACGAAATAGCGACAAAATGAATAAACAATCGCTAATTATTAGCAGCAAATATATGTGCCATGTTTTGCGACGGATTAGCGACAAAATATCCGTCGTTAAAGTTTTTTAATATTTTATTCGAATAATTAGTTTCAGAAAATTTAGCGACGAAAGTTTTAGTCGCTAATTTTTAAGAGAAATTTGGCGCCACTTTTTCGATGGTTTAGCGACAAATTCGTCGCTAATAGTATTAGATTTTAGTAAAGATTTTAGCGACGAATATGTTGTCTCTAATCCGTCGCAAATAAAAAAAAGTTTTATTTATTTCAAATATTTTTGATATAGATCATATAAAATGGATATTTTATTTTGAAACAGAAATTGATAAATTATATTATAAGTTGATAATAATTTTTTATTAATTATCTCAAAATTTAAAGTTATTTATTTAGAAAATTTATATTTTTGATAATAATAGTAATAAACTATTTGTTATAATTATTATAGAATTATCTTATGAAATTAATATAAATAAATATTTATAAAATAGTAATATAAAATTTATTATCTCATGTAAAATATTTATAAAAAAGTTTCCGATTTATTTATATTTTGCAAAAATTTGATCAAATATTAAATTAATAGAAATTCTAATTATATATATTTATCAAACCATCTTAAAATATAAATATAAAATAATGAAAATTGGCAGGGACATTATAAATTTTTACTTTGATTTTTTCACTTGCAATCGTATTATTATAATTGTATTTTTTACGTGTAATCTTAATAATACCTTATATTTAACTAAATATAATTTACTTCTAAATACTAGTGAAGTTGACCTTTTTATTCACGTATCTTAATAAATTATGTATTCATTTTGTGTGATCACTTAAGTACTTATGTTGAGAGAGAAAGATGCCTTCAGTGGACCGAACAACCTCAATACCCATAAAATATGATAATTCCCCAAGGTTTTTGATTGGAAATTCATCTTGCAACTTGGTAATGACACTTATAATAGCATGAACAGAATTTCCAGTAACGAGAATGTCATCTACATAAACAAGAATGAACAGGCAAACATCTTGAGTGTGATAAATAAAAAGAGAATTGCCAGATTTTGAAGAGATAAACCTGATAGTCTAAAGAAAATTCTTCAGTTTATCAAACCATGCCCGATGAGCCTGTTTGAGCCTATAAAGCGACTTATGTAATTTGCAAACATAATTAGGTCGAGTGGGATCAATAAAGCCTCGCGGTTGATCAATGTGAATATGAACATCTAAAAAGCCATGTAAAAAGGCATTCGATTCATCCAGTTATTTAATTGGCCAACCCTATGTAACAATATGAGCGAGCAAGGTACGGATGGTGGTGGCTTTGATAATAGACCAGAAAGTCTCTTTGTAATCTATGTCAGCCTATTGATGGAAATCTTTAGCAACCAACCGAGCTTTGTAACATTCAACTGAACCATCAGGCCTTCTTTTAATTTTGTACACCCATTTGTTACCAATAACATTGGCATTGGAAGGACACGACACAAGGCTTCATGTGTGTGTTGATAAAAGAGCATTATACTCTTGCTTTATGGCATCTTGCCAATGAAAGTGAGCTTTGGCCTTTGTGTAGGTGATGGGTATAGTTTGTAGGAAGGAGGACTCGAGTTAATTGGAAGTGAGCTTTGGTAAGGTAGATTTGGTGGCATGAAGTAGGTGTTTGGTCTTGGGCTTTGGGTTAGGGAAAAGTCTCATGGAGTGGGTTTGAATGGGTTCTGATCAGCTGATGATAATGGGTGGGGAAAAAGAATTGAGATCAAATACCAGATCTAACATAGAAGCTAATTTAGATAACGAATGAGAGGGGATTGAGGATAAAGAGGGAGAGGTGTATGGTATGGATGAGGATGAGGGAGGCGTGGGTGGAATGGGTAAGGGAGAAGGTGGTGTGGTGGTAAAGTTGTTGATGGGCTGCTTACATCCAGATTCAGATGAGCAGTAGAGGATGAAAATAAAAAATTACACTACAAGAAAATTCTCAAATACCGATAGAAAATTTTTCGTAGGCAATTACCGACGGAAAAATATTTTTCGTAGGGAAAAATGTCTGAAAATATGTATTTTGAGACGAAAAAATAATTCCGTCATAATTAATGGAGGAAAATTTGCCGCCCAAATTTACCGACGAAAATTAGCGAAGGATTTGTAAAAATCCGTCTTAAACTTGGCGCTAGTATTTTGTGGCTAAAATTTCTTACGAAATTTACCGATGAAATCTTTCTTCCGTATGTAAATTATCGACGGAATCCTATTTTCGTCGAAAAATTTCCTACAAAAATAATTTTCCGTAGTTAAATTACCGACGAAAACTTATTCCGTCGGGAAATTCCCTATAGAATTAATTTTTCGTAGGTAAATTACCGACAGAAAGTTATTCCGTCAGTAATTTTCCTACGAAAATACGATTTCGTAGGTAAATTACCTACGAAATTATGTTTCCATAGGGAAATTACCAACGAAATGACTTTCCGTCGGTAATTTACCTACGAAATCCTATTTTCGTCGGGAAATTCCCTACGAAAATAATTTTTCATAGGTAAATTACCGACGGAATAACTTTTCGTCGGTAATTTACCTACGAAAATATGATTCTGTAGGTAAATTCCTTACGGAATTATGTTTCCGTCAGTATTTTACCTACGAAAATTTCATTCCATAGGAAAATTGAAAAAATTGAATTATATAAGTTAATCTAAACTAAATTCATGTAAATTTTTATTAGTGACTATATTAATAATAAATTTATATCTAAATAATTTATCCTATCATTTATTGTAAAATAGAAAATGATTTTATAATATTTAGTATTTTGAATTGCAACGTGTATTAATAAATATATTTAGTATTAATATAAATAGAACCTCCATTCCTATGTCATTATGTTTTGAGACATAAATCTCCTATCTTGTATTTTTTCAACTCTTGCCGCTAATTTTGTTTCACAGTAATAAAGTGGCTTGTTTGCCTTAAAAAAATCACATATCATTATTAGTCATTATCCAATATTAAAGACGATTAATTCATTTAATATGATGTGGTCATGTAATTTTTACCTCCAACGGATAAGCTTTCTAATAAGCTATTTTTGTTAAAATTATAATAGTATCTATATTTTTATTTTTGTATAGCATGCACGAGATTGATGCTTCTTTCACAAGACTTTTAAGTGGAGAGAAAGTGATTAGTTAATTCTTTGGTAGGTGGCAATTAATATCATGAAAAATTATTATAATATCATAAATTGGAACTCCGGATTTTTCTTGCTTTTCTAAAAATTCCCCTAAAAACGCCCTACATTAAATAGAGTATATTATTAAAAAAATTAAAATCATATTATATTGAAATAAGACAAGCATTATCAAAAAAGAAAAAAATAATAAAAGAAAATAAGAAATTAGCAAATTAACTACATATTTTGAAAATAAAAAAGTAAAATATAATACTAATAATTTAGAACAAATATATAGAAAAGAATGGTGGAATCTAACTTTAATGAAAACAATCATAGCAACACTGGCTGCAATAGTTGCCAATGGAAAAATTTAGTTAATTAATTATGACTATTTTTATATGATTTTCATTTTTATTTTTTAAAAACTATTATTATATAATTTTCATTTTTAATAATTAAATTTTATTTATATTTAAATAGAGCATTTAATCTAAAAAATTAAACATTATAGGCACTATATTCATGCAATTTGGATTTAGTATTAACTTTATAATTTATTCTTGCAATATTATAAAAGAAAAATTGGGGTTTAATGAGTTGAAAAATGTCTTATTAATTAATTGCAAGGCAAATAACATGGGCATTTGTCCTAACCTATTTTAGCGGGATATTGAAAATTTCCATAAAAGTTTTAGAGGGATAATTCTGATCCACAAAACCTTAAGAACTTATCTTGTTTTTGTTCAGATAATTTTTCTCTGTCTCTTCCCTTTTGCTTCTCTCCCACGCCGTCGCTTCTCTCAGGCTCCGTCGACGGTCTCTGAAGCGTCGAAATCTTTGGCCACTTGAAAAGGACGATACTTTAAGGAGGAGAGCTCTTGCAGATGGCGTCGATTTTTCGGTGATCTGAAACTGCCAGTGCCCCTGGAATACTTATCTCACTCTCGGTGATAGAGGAAATGCTCTATGTTCTCCGGCGATATGCCTTTGCTTGCCTTTACGTCGTCATTGAGGCAGATATTGAAGTCGCTCTTCAGGTCATTCAGATCTCTCCCACTCTTTCTCCTTTTACTGTTTTGGTATCCTTTGATTGCTTATACATACAAAAATTTCCTTTCGAAGAAATTTTTGCTAAAGTTGGCTAGATCTACTTTCTGCTGGTAGGTGCTAGCTGATAGAGTTAATCTTCCATGTATGCTGGTCAAGGGAAGTTGATAGAGTTTAATTGCGAAATATACATCTTTAATTCCGACTTATTGTGGGGATCCGTAGTGTCATGGCCTCTAATGGTTCTTCTGCGGTTAGTATCTGTTTTCTTCTCTCTTTGTGCGTAATTATTTTGATTAGACTAATTGTAATTAGTAAGAATGGCATCAACAGATTGCAGTAGACGCAGAGAACAGTTTAGAAAGGATTTAGAAAGGATTAAGCGGCAGCTTGCTTCGGGTTCTGGTCGGAATTTATTGCTGTAACACCCTTATACCGCCGTACAATGTACGCCAAAATTGGATGTCAAACCATAGATGAAACATAAATTTTTTTTTCTAACAGTAACGATAAACATATTTGTACATAGATACTTAAAATATAATCATTAATCACATATCTATGTCTCAATAATTAACAAATAAATTTCTTATACTATAAATATATACTTGCACTGTAACTATATTTTTTCGTACCTACATATACATGCCAAAACTAATTCATATCTTGTTCCTTTTCTTGGACTTGACTACTCCTGCAATATCAGCCAATGAAATCCTATCGTCTTCATAACCTGCGCACAGTCAATAAACTACGCGCTGAGCATCGAAATGCTCAGTGGTAGATACGTATCCCAAACTTTCCATAATAAATCACATAAACACACATACACACTTGCATGAATTTACTCATACGTACATTCATTCGATGTGTATACATACATAGCATATACATACGTTTACCTACCTATACATACATACATCCACATACTTTACATATACATACCGTACATGTATACATAGCATATCATACCTGCATACATATACATATCATACATGCATACATATACATACATATACATGCATACATATACATATCATACATATTCACTTACGTATTTCTATATACCCATACATATATACACGTATACATACATTTCATTTACATACATTACCCGTACATATACATACATATAAATATCATACATATTCACTTACGTATTTCACTACACCATAACATTTATTTTAAATTCATTTAAAAGTCTTAATAAGCATAATATACTATTAAAAATTTGTTTTTCAATTTAATTTAAAACTTTACTTAATTTTTCAGTTTAGTCCTTTAACTTTTCATTTATTCCAAATTTACCCTTTTTATACCTTTAATTACCAAAATGCCCTTTAATCTCTTATTCTCTCATTTTAATCTATTAACTGGCTTATAAATTACCAATTAATCCTTGTTTTGACTTTTCATGTAAAATTACATTTTAATCCTTTAATTTTACGAAGTTGACTTTTTACACAGTTAGTTGACCAAATTACCATTTTACCCTTATTAAATTCTTTTCTTCTTAATTTTACTTATTAAATTCATCTTTTAGAAAAATTACTTTTTACCCCTAAACTTTTTAACTCTTTTCATTTTAGTCTTTTTTCATCTTAAACTTCAATTTTAATTTTCTTTTTACACTTTTAACATTTTCTTATCATTATGCCCCTAGTACAAACCCGGCAGAAAACTCTCAGACCGGATATGCAGGACGTGGATCCCACAGGGCCACAATAGAATGAGAAATGAGCTCCAAGAATCATTTCTCATAAAACATATGAACATATGACAGTACGTATGATAGATACTATGGAGATCAACGATCCAACCATAGTAAAGCAAGTCGCCATCACTTGCACCGCGGTACAGATATCCCTATTGCTAGCCAATTATATCCTGAACTAAGTTTTTACTGCCTGACTCTTTCTAAGGGCACAAATTCACTTACTTTTCATTTGATTATCCAATTATTCATTCTGTACAATACTTTTCATTACTTGTCATTTCTGTAACAGTACATTACATTTGCAGTCTGTCTTCTTTACACAGTTAGTGAATTATTTCGCAATAATTCACCATTTAATCAATAAATTATGCAGTAGTTTATCATAATTTCATATTTTTCAAATAAATACCTAACTAAAATTTATTCTAGCAATATTCGTTTAATTTTCATAAATTCTATAAAAATTTATAGACATCAATACTCGCTTGTACTATCATTGTAAAGCTTAATTACATTAAAATAACTAAAGATTTCGTAGTCTTCCTTTTACCTTCCATTCGGCCATAACTAAAAGTTCACCATATACATACATAATACACACATTATTAAACATATATTACATTGTACACTAATTTCATTTAATACTATCTTTCGTGTAATATTATTATTTATAGTTTTATTTGTTTATTTACTATCTTGTATTATAAAAATTATAATCCTAAATGCTTATTTTACTAAATCTATCACATTATTTCTATACTAATTTTAATGTTATTATTATTAATTATTCACATTTTAATTCATTCATTATTTACTACATTCATTAGTTTCTTTAATTCATTTAATCACTATAACTTACTCAAATCACTTTATGCATAATTAAATACCACGCTAATTACATATAAATTTATTTCAATTCAAGTCTTTCACATTTCCATATATACCCATTTGTCTTATTCCATATAACTTATGCCATATACAAATTTATATTATTTACCCTTGAAATTTGCATTTCCATAAGTATTTAATTAACATTACTATGATTCCTATATTTGTCCTTTACATATGATTTATTAAAATAATCATGTATATTCTGTACGTATATATTTAGTTCATTATTGTCATATTTATTACATACTTGCTCATACATTCATATATACATACATATTTACTTTCATTTATAATCATATACGTACAATATATCTACCTACATCTATACACATATACGTACATACACATATACATATACATATACGCATAATTTTATACATATATTTAATTATTAAACTTATTTATTCTCAATAATTATTTTCATTTTGCTTATTACTAATTATTTTACATATTAATTCTTAAATTAACTAAATTATCATTTAGTCTTACAATTTTTATTAAATTACGATTATGCCTTTTTTCTATCAATTTATTTACCAAGATATCATTATTTATCTAATTATCATTAATTCAATATTTACTTTAAAATTTACCATTTAATCCCTAAACTTGTTAAATTACCATTTAGTCCTTAAAATGGCTAAATTACTGTTTAGTCATTCAATTTCTCATAAATTAAAAAAATATTCTTTTATTTTATTTACAAAATTGACACCAATCATAAATTTTACACTACTAATTCCCTCTTTATTGAAAAGTTTCAATTTGATCCCCAAATTTATTTTCATACCTAATTTCTTATTTCAATTATCATTTTTTTTTCAATTTAATTTTAATTTATTTAAACTCATTTGCTCTTCAATATTTGACAATATTTCACTTTTGTCCTTAAACTTATAATTCTTTTTAATTTTCTCCTTTATTATTTTATTTTCCATTCCTTTTTATTTTTCTTTTTATTCCAATTAATTAATTAACTTATTTTATAACTATATATGCAATAAATTCAATTTATTTTATTATAATTCAATATTATCCACTATAACATAATATGAAATTTAACTTAAAAAAATATTCTAATTAATCCCAAAAATTCCAACTAAATTAGGATAGCATTAAAATTTCATTTACATTCATTTTATGCCATTTTCTTCACAATTTAGCCAACATAAACCCACACAGACACCCATACTCCATTCGGCCACACAACCCCTTGAACATTTCAATTTAATTCTTTCAATTAAACAACACTACACTTCAATTAAAATCTCCAATTGCACATATATATCATTATTTTCAATTTACCATACATATTCACACATAACTACACACATACATAAATAAATTTTCATGTAAAAATTATGGAAATTAAGGGATAGAGTATCCACTAACCTCAAATTTATCTCATTCACACCTTGGTCCTTACTTTCTCTATTTTCTCCTTTAAAAGCTTTAATTCCTTCAATATTTTCCTATTATGGCTGAAATTTCAAGGCAAGAATCCATCTTTTTCTTGCTTTCTTTGCTCAATATAACTATAAAATATTACTCTACAACCTTAAATCTACCTATACAAACTCCTAAATCAAATTAAAACTTCCATTCTTACATACCTCACTTTTGGGACACCAACTTTCTCTCTCTCTTTCTTGCACTTCCAGCAGTTTATTTGGCTTCTTGAGGCCTCCATAAGCTAGTTAAGAGGCTGAAATTGACTTGAGAAGGCTTGATTTGGTAAAAGTGGAAGAAAGAGATGAAGAACTTCCATGAAAATGGAAGAAAAGTGGTTGGCCAAGAAGGAGAACAGAAGCAACGTGAAGGCTGGAGATGAATCTGGAAATGGCTGATTTTTGGGTCTTTTATAAGGGTTAATTGGGCTGGGCCTGGTCCAACCAAGTTGGTTGGGCCTAACTCAAGCCCAATTGCCCTATTAAGCCCAATAAGCCTCCATAAATTATTTATCTTACTTCCAAAGCTCAATTTCACTCAAAATTAATTCCATAATTCTTAAAATAATATATTGAGCCTCCATGAAAATATTTGGCTCAATCGGAGTCCGTTTTCAGTCCGGTTCAGTCTAACCAGTCCGATTAATAAATTTTCGATGTTACCGAAAAATTAATTTTTTTCCACCAAATGATTTTACATCTCATAAAAGGCTTAACTGGAAATTCCTGCAATTTTTGAAGATCATTTATTTTTAAAGCCCTGGTCAAATTATAGTTGACCGATTACTATTTAAACCGAAATCATTATTTTTATCTTACTTCTTGAGGTCAAATATCATTAAAAATACTTTTAAAATTCTTAAAATATATTCATTAGACTCCATGAATATTTTTGAGTCATTCAGAGACTATTTTTCAGTCTGGTTCATTTTTACCAGTCCGATATTCCAATTTCCAAAGTTACCGTAACATTAATTTTTTATTACCATATGATTCTACATCAAATTTAATGTAGATCTGAAAAATATGGTAATTTTTAAAAATTATTTGTTATTTTTAAAGTCTCAGATAAGCTCTCAGTTAACACAAGCATCCTTTTAACTGTAACCGTGACTTTTTCCTTATTTTTGACTTTTTATTGGTCCATTTGACCTTATTTTCAGTTCAAATTATATATTTGGACTCCAGCTAACTTGCTCTTTCCAATAGTTCAATAAAATATTTTTTTAACTTAGGGAGGTACTATTCACCTTGGTGTCACTATTCACTGTCGGAAAATACTATTTCCGACTAGCTTGGTATTTGGGCCGCTACAATTGCATGGTCTACTTCTCAAGCGATCCGAACTGTATGATTCTCTCTTTATTTCTCCTTTTTTCCTAATCAGAACTCTTTTGATCTTCGTTTTATTTTAATTTTTGCACTCATACTGTTTAGTTTTTGCGTTAATTCTAATTTTTGTTTCCCTGGTCTCTGAAATTCCTTTTTTTTTTGTTGGTTGATGCCTTTCAATTTATTGACATTGATGTTTGTTTTGCTTAATTAGTATGAGAGATTTTGTTTGATGCAATTAATGAATTAGGAATTAAGAAAAAAATTAAAAAGAAAAATGAATGAAACCTCTATATTGAGCCGAATGGTATGTACAATCCTATACCTATATCTGATTTCATATGATCTATAAATATTGGCTTTTGAGGTATTCCTATTGACATTTGGGAACTGAGGCAATGGGGGATGAACAGTGAATGTAAGTAGCAGCAGCTTCACAGAGGAATGCACCTCTTCAACTGTATCATTGCTTTCCTCCTCCTTTTCTTCTTCATATTTCACCATAATTTGGGTCCCACATCAAAAACATAATCTCCTTTATAAATTTTCCATTGACTAACGAATGTGTAATTATCAATTATTTAAAGTTAACAAGAATAAAGAATAATATTAAGGTCAATTGTTTATAACAAAATACAAATTCAAGGAAATCTGTATAACTTAAGCTCAACCAATAAAATTATTTTTATTTTTTTATATATATAATTACATATATCGGATAATGATGAAGGTAAGATTTAAAATCCGATCAATTAGAATAGTAGTAAGACTTTCAGTTACATGTAATTCTCATAAAAATTTAATTGAATGAACTGTCATTTATTTTTTTTAATTTTATTTTTGGGGAGCAATAGACAACAGATTGGTTACTTAAAAGCCTAATTTGCTTTCAACTTCTGCAGTATGGTTTGGAGCTGATTTTTGTGAAGAATACACATGAATTTGTCCATGAGTATATGAAAAAACCAGAATACGTGGACTTAATGAGAAGGCTTGGTGCTTTGGGTGATGGTAACCAAGATCAGAGTATGATATTGTACAATTCCATTTTTCTTCTAGAATATATTTACCTCTTTAACTGTTTTTAATTTATTTTAGAATATATGTATATACATTTTCTGTTCTTATTTTCCATTTGATATCCAGGCACACTGTCGCCGGATGAATGGGAAGTAGCTTATTTGTACTTGGCGTTTGTGTTGAGGAAGGTAAGGACATCATGTCGCTTAAGTACTCCCATAAAAATTGTATTTTGCCATTTATGACATTTGTGGCAGCATGGGCATGAGCTGAATTCTTAGAAGTTCTAGTTCTTAAAGTTTTAAGAATGATTTGTGTTTTATCCCAAAGGAAAAAGATCTTTTTATCTAGACTGAACCCTGAAATTTCTGATTTCAAAGAGAAACTTTTCCTGCAGAATAGATCGGATTGAGGTTCAATAGTGTTAATTTATTTTTGTCTTGTATTGTTCTTTTCTGCGTTTGTAATCTCATACTGTATACATTTCCAATTCCTAGATTGAAACAAGAAAAGATGAACTAGAAGCTAATCTCACAACTAATCTTAAAAGGCGGAAGCAATAGTTGGAAGCCATACTATCATCTGCAGAGACTAATAATAGCTAGTCTCTGTTGAATTCAATTTTCTTTTAACTCTCAAACATTTGGCTATATCTAGTACTGAAATTTTATATATATATATATGTGTGTGTGTGTGTTTTGTTCTTCTTGAACTAGGTTTATATAAAGGGATGCTTTAAGAAACTGGAACTTAGCTGGATCAGATGGAGGGAGCAATTTTATATAAGGGATGCTTCAAGAAAAGGTCACATAGTTGATTTTGATGATCACCTTGATGACATTACTAAGTAAATGCTTGTGTATTGATGTGCATAATTTTTGTATATTACTAAGTTCTTTAATCTCTAGTTTATGAAGTTTTCCCTAGTAGTAATCTGGTTTTTCAAATTTCAGTTGTGTTATATGTAGACTGTTTTGTTGCTTGAATATTATTCAACTTCATCAAGACCTAGTTTCAGTATGGTGTGTTTAGTATTTGGTGAAATTATGAGGCTAGAATTTATTTACTAGAAATAATTCACCTGCAAATCTTCTATAGATGATGAATATAAATTATAGTTAAGTTCAAATTTATTATTCTTGCAATTATTATCAGCTACAATTTGTTTATCATAATGTATTTATGCCTTTCGTGCTAATAGAATAACATATTATCCTAACCTATTATTAGATAATTATTAAGAATATAAAATATTTTTAGTGACGGAATAGTGACGGATATTACCGTCGCGAATTTTTTTCTTGTGACGCTAATTTACTGACGGAAATACAATAACCGTAGCTAAATTTACCTACGGGATTGGGAATTTTCCTACGGAATACCTATTTTCGTCGGTAAAATTTCCGACGAAAAATATAATTCCGTTGGTAATTTTAACGACGGTTTTTGATTCCGTCAGTAAATATGGCAAATTATAACGACGGTTTTTGATTCCGTCAGTAAATATGGCAAATTATGACAGCTTTAGTCTCATCTCCTGACGAAATTCACCGACAGACAATATTTTCTGTCGGTAAATTTACCGATGAAAAATTTTCATCGGTAAAAAGGCCTACAACCAGATCTCCAACACCATTTTCCGTCCCTAAATTTCATCGGCAATTTGATTTTCCGCCGGAAATTCTCTCAATTCTATCGGGATTTTTCGTCGAAAAAATAGATTTTTCTTGTAGTGTTAGATAAGGATAAAGAATAAGAGGTTGGATGAGGATGAGATACCAAACCTAGTAGAGTTGGAGTAGAAGTGTGCCATACGTCCAACCAATGAGAGGAAATTGGCAAATAGGTAGCTGGAGCATCCGAAGTCTTATTTGCAAATGAAAATTAGGTCTCATCAAAGACCATATGCTTAACAATATAGACCCGACCTGTGCTTTTGTCCAAACACAAAGTTCTAGAATGATTTGGAGAAAATCCTATGTTGACACAAGGCTTACTTTTAAAAGCAACTTTATATGAATTGTAAGGACAAAGAAGTGGGTAAACAGTACATCCAAAAATATTTAAAGAACTGTAATCAAATTTCTTGCCATAGAGTTTAAAATAAGGAGTTTGATAGTTTAAGATTGGTGCAGGCATTAAGTTCATAGTGAAAACAACATGTTAAAAGGCATGACTCCAGTATTTGAAAGTTAATTTGGCATGAACAAGAATGGTTAAGCTAGTGTCAACAACATGTCTAATTTTTCTCTTTGTAATTTCATTTTGTTCATGGGTATGTGGACATGCCAATCTATGTAAAATTCCATGTTTTTGAAGAAAGGGATGTAAGGCTCTATATTCGCGCCCCCAATCGGATTGAAGAGCTTTAAATGGGAGATTAAACTGCTTTTCAACCATGGTTTTAAAATTAACAAAACAATGGAACACATCATATTTGTTCTTAAGAAAGAAAATCCAGGTGAAACAAGTGAAATCATCAATTAGAATAAGAAAATAACGAAAACCAGCATTGGACAAAGTGGGAGAGGGACCTCAAATATCAGAGTACACAAGTTCAAGGGGAGCCTTAGATGTATGAACGATAGGAGGAAGAGATTTCCTAGATAACTTGCCCATACAACAGGCCAAACAAACACTAGAAATAGATTAACAAACAAAATCTAAATTATTATCTTGAATTATTTTAGACACAATCTTGGAATGTGGATAACCTAATTTTCGATGCCAATCTTGAAAGAAAAAAGTGGCTGCAACATTTGCCTCTTTGCCAGCAATAGGTGGGAGGACGTATTTACCAGCTTCACTCCAACCCTTGAGGAGGATTTTGTTGGTCACCTGATCCTTAACAAGAAAGAAGTGTGGCCAAAATTCAATATAGCAATGTTTATCACAAGTAAATTTAGAGACAGAAAGTAAGTTTTTATTTAGAGAAGGCACACAGTAAAGCTCATTGAGTTTGAGATGACATGAAGGAAGAGATAAAACACCTTTGCCAACATGAAAAATATGCAAACCTTGGCCATTACCAATGCGGATTTGATCATTGCTAGGATACGATTGAGCAATTTGAAGAGCTTACAGGTTTGGTGTCATTTGATATATAATTTATACCAGAATCAAAAACCCATGGGTGCTTCAGTTCATTGCGAGATTGGTGAGGATAGGTGTATTGTTACGTAAAGTGAGCTTGTGGAAGCTGCAGTGGGGCTATTGTATTTCTGGAGTTGGAAAAATTAACATAAAAGCATTTGTGTCATTTATCCACTGTATAATTCCGAAGATTGCAAATCTTGCATGAACCCCTTTCCATTTTTGAGTCTGACCTAAATTATGTCCAGAGGAGGCTGGCACAGATGAATTACTATGTTGGGCAACATAGGCAAGGGGTGGCTCTTGATCAAAATCTCATGAGCAAGAAGAACATGGGCAATGGCGTTGAACTCAGTTGTGGTCATGATACGACTATCAAAGGCCAATTCATCAACAAGAGATTTGGCATGCTGAAGGTAGGCAGAGACAGAGAGATCTCATTTCTTCAACTCTTTTAATTCAAAGTTCAGTTGCAGCTGTTTATTGTGGGAGATGGCGCCAAAGGCATTGGCAAGAGCATTCCAGATTGCAGCTGAGGATGTTAATCCAGTGACACAGGGAAAAACCTCGTCTGAGAGAGCAGGATTGTGTCACCTCTATGGGTTTGTCAGGGTTAGAGATTTCTAAGGCTGGGCATGGGAGAGATCCATCAATATAACCAGTGAGATTTTGATAGTTTAATAAGGGAAGAAACTGGGTTTTCCAAGCAAGATAGTTCTTGCCGGTTAGCTTAACCGAAAAAGAGTGATGACTCGTGGTGGTGAGAGGAGGTGCAGTGAGGGTCACATTTATCTTTCTTATTTGTTTTGTTTTTGGTTGTTACTTTGGATTTGATACCATGTGAGGAAAAATCAATCCTTCATCTATTATTGATGTGGCAGAGTATATTTATACATGTACAATACGTAGTGGAGTTAAAGTAAAAGACTGCAGGTGTATACCTATACAAGAGACACTAATAATAAAATACAGAGTATATATATTGCCTAATACCCTTCATATTATTGCACCAATTGAGCTTCTTCCAAGTACTTTTTTTCTAATGTTCCAGGTTGCCATTGGTTTGAATTATAAGCAATCTCATATAAGAATAACTCTTTAATTTAATCATATTTTAATTTATCATTGGAAATGGAAAACAATTGAAATATAAAATTCTCTAATTTTTACATAATATAAAAGCAGAGAGAAACTTTGACCTACAATAATTGAAAGGGATTATAATGAAGATTAACTTTTTTCACTGAAGGTTTTTTTTTTCCTTAATGTTTATACTAGACTAGGTTCAAATAAATTTAAGAATCAATTTAATGATAAATTGATATTTATTTAAAATTGTTATTGTTTTACATTTAGGTCATTTATAGTTGAATTTTGGTTATTATTATAGTTCATACATCCGTCTGAACAAAACACAGAACAATTAGACTTTATTGAGACAGATAATTAGTTAGGATTGATTAAGTGTGAATTTGATATGGTGGCTTAGGTGGGCTTGCAAATTCTTTTATGATGTTCGAGCTGGGCTACATCCATTCCGATTTTAGTAGTGTTGTATTTTATCAAACACTTTGTTAATCAGATATCAGCTATATATATTAGTTGTGTATTTAAATACTAGCTGTACTTAATTACAAGCTAAACAAAATAGGGCCGTAAAAAAAAAAAGGACCCGAGTAGATGATCAATTATATTTAAAAAATTTTCTCAGCTTTTTTATCTACTAGAAATATAAAATAAAATAAAATATAAGACTAGCGAATAATCTGTTGCCCTTTCCTTATCCGTTGAATTAACCGATTTCAGACCCAAAGAAATCCGTCACCAAAAAAAAAAAAGTTTCAAAGAAGGACGCGTCTCTATAAAAATCTACCGGCTTGGTGCTTTTACCGACCATCGTAACAGCTATTTTTAGCAGCGGTTTATTGTCTAAACCTATAATGAAGTTAAATATCCATCCCAATTTTGTTGCAATAAATGAAGAAACATTTGCAGATAGATATATTAATAAGCTTCTCATCTTCAAATAATATATTTCATTTTCGTTATTATGTTTTTCATGATCAATTGATACAAGTCTTTTGATGGATATTCATATCTCAAGTTCTTGGAAACCACACACACAGACGCAAATTGCACAAGTGAAATCAGTAAAAATAACTTGCTGAAATGACACATACTATGGGGATTAAGGCAAAGAAGCCTTCCTTATCCATCAAGAACAAAATCGGAATTATTCGTTCAGTAGTTTCTCAGCATAATTAAAGGCCAAATCAAGAAACATCCCACACCAAATAAAATTTAAGAACATGGCTAGAAAATGGACGAAATAAAATTAAACAGAAAGAATATGGAGCAATTAATGAGGACACTGGAAATCTGCATGGAGGTGCTTGCCGCAGTTATTGAGCAACAAGGACAAGTCAAGAGGAAGGTTAAGATGAATTAAGCCCAAAACATTAAGTTTGATGGCAGTGCAAAGGCAAACAGCAGCATCCAGAGCCACCAGATTGCCAAGTAAACTGCAGCATTGCTCACTTGGTGGGATTTGAATTATCCCTGCCACATTTGCGCATACCTTCAGCTTCAGTGCATCAATTGGGCAACTTGCCGAGCTCACCATTGTGAAGAATAGCAAATTGAGTGAAAGGAGCAAGGCAATTGAGGCTACTCCTCTTGAATCCATTTCTCAAAATTATTTCTTGGATACAATTAAGCTTTTATTATATGTCAGAGATTGATGAGAAATGTATGGTAATCTTAGGGTTTTTATAGAGCAAAATGAAGCATATTTTAAGTTTAAATATTTGCAAAATTTGACCCGCATGAGCACGCTGCTATGTAAATAATTAAGCAAAAATAGCTGGAAAAATCTTTGACGTTAATTTTACATATGCCCCGAATCGAATGAATAGCTGTTAATTTGAAGTCGTGGCTCGTGAGGTTGGTGGATGGCTGTAATTTAATGTAGAAATAGATTTAAGGTCAATGAATATGGCTTTAAGCTATATAAATAATTGTATGAATCATGGAATTTGTACTAATATTAGCCTACGCTATAAGGCAATGTCAGGCACCTATTTATTATAATATACAGCCGCTGATTCCAGAAGGCTGAATGTCTGGGATAATGGCCAACCGGTCCCCAATGAAAATTAACAAAAATAAAATTTCTATTCAGCATTAAAACTAACTTGTAAATAATAATGAAAATATTTAAATTCACATGGATTCATCGAATTTTAATTCTTTAAATAACTAAAAAAATAACAAAAGAAAAATAAAAGATGGAAGATTTTATATTTGAATACTGAATTCTAAATAAAAATAATAAAATAAAAATACCAAAAATTAATTAGAGAGAAATCAATTAAAGAAAATTGTAAGTAAAGATATTCGTATATGATTCAATTTTTGTTGATTATAGATAAAAACACTCAATAGCCATGCAATGCATCATTTACAAGCACTCTAAACCAATCTTTTATTAATGTTAGGCTAACCAAGTAAGATTTTAATTAATGTCTAATTAAAGAAAACTCTAATTAAAGATATTTGCAGTATATGATTCAATTTTTATTGATCATAGATAAAAACACTCAATAATCATGCAATGCATCGTTTATGCCATCGTACAAGCACTCTAGAATACAAAAAAACACGAATTAGCGATTAAATTTAGCAACGAAAAGAAAGCAGTCACTATTTTGCTACGTAATAGGGACTGAATTAATATTTAGTCGTAAAATTGTGTTTTTTCAACAAGTTGATGTTGATTGCGACTAAATAGCATTTAAAGCAAGGTAACAGTCGCTACAATACAGCGGCAATATTTGGCACCTTTTTTGCGACTAAAATTCGTCGCTAAAAGTTTTGCACTTTATTTTATTTGGAAAAATGATATGTTGGAATGCAGTGACAGTTTTTTAGTCGCTAAGTGCATGATGATATTTGCAACGGATTAGCAACTAAAATATTAGTTGCAATTTATGCCAGAATTATTTAGCGCTTCTTTTCGCGACAATTTTATCGACGAGATGAAATTTAGTCACTATTTCTTTAGATCTAATTTAGTTTATGTGGCGACAAAATGTTTTAGTCGCTTCTGAAAATTTAGTTTAATTTTTTAATGCAAAAAAATTAGTTTGATGTGTCTTTCTTTTGGAAACCCATTTCGTGGCTCCACCTTTATTCTTTAATAGACCAAAACCTAATCTGCGTTTAAAAACCCATTTCGTGACTCTGCTTTTATCCATATGAAATAATTAATCAATGAAATGATACCAGATTTGGAGGTAATAAATCCATACCAACAAATGATATTTGAAGCAGCTGGGCCTAATTTTAACCTTGACACCCAACATCAACATTTTAATCTAGAAGATCAAACTATTTGGAATACTGACCAACCCAATCCATCAAATGTTTATGTAAATTCAATAGATGAGGCTCTTAATCCATAATCTCAGAAATTTTATGATTTTAAATTTGGTAATACGAAGTTGCATCTTTCTTGTGATAACCATTCTCAGCTTTCTATAGTTGATAGGATGTTGCATGCCAAATTTGAGTCTAATCTACAAAAGAGGTTTTATGATGCAAATGTCGCACTATTTAAGGAAGCTTTTCTTGAAGGCAGCCTATTGCCTGAAAATTTATACCAAACTAAAAAGCTTGTTTGAATAAGGGATGCATGTTGTATTGGTGTGAAGATGAAAACTTATCTCATTTTAAGTTTTATAATCACCTTAGATACAAAATGAATGTTGGATCTTATAAGCATAGATCCAAAGCTCATAAAAAGATGTATTACTTTCCTTTGATACCTCAGCTACAACGATTGTATCAATTAAAAGCGATAGCAACATGTATGAGATGGGATCATAACCATATCCAAAAGGAAGGGATTATGCAGCATCCATCAAACTCTCTAGCTTGGAAGCATTTCAATGAAACTCATCCTTCTTTTACTGCCGAGCCTAGAAATATCAGGTTGGGGTTACACACAGATGGTTTTCAGC
Source organism: Excoecaria agallocha (assembly GCA_037975025.1). NCBI lineage: Eukaryota > Viridiplantae > Streptophyta > Magnoliopsida > Malpighiales > Euphorbiaceae > Excoecaria > Excoecaria agallocha. Next base: position 368,222 of record CM075810.1, on the reverse strand, counting down.
TATTCGGACAATATGGTAGGAAATACTCTTTATGGCTTGTAATTCTCACGCCTTACAATCTACCACCTTGGATGTGTATAAAGGAGGCTTTTATGTTTCTAACTGTTATTGTACCTAGCCCTAAAAGTTCAAAGCAAAAAATTAATGTGTATCTATAGACCTTGATTTATGAGTTGATCGAATTGTGGGATATTAGGGTGTTAACATATGATGTGTCAAAGAACACTACAAGAAAATTAGAAAATAGCAACGAAAATTAGCAACCGAATTTGTTGAATTTTCGTTGCTAATCAAAATTAGCAACCGAAAATAGCAATAGAAAATTCGGTTGCAATTTTGACGGTTGGTATTTTTTAGCAACCGATAATTTCAAATCCATTGCAAAATCAAACCAATGTAGAATCCAGTGAACTGGTCAAATTTAGCAACGGCAATTAATTTCTGTTGCTATTTTTAGCAACAAAATTGACAGTTCCGTTGCTATTTTTAGCAACGGATTAGTAATTCCGTTGCTAAATTTAGTTAGTATTATAAAAATATTACGACGGAATTTTCATCGCCTTTCCATCACTAAAAATTATTATAATTTTTTAATTATTCTTTTTTACGCAAAATACACATGGATAATACATTACAAAACCACACTATCTCTGGAAAACATTTAAACAAGAAAAAATAATCAAATTTCACAAACTTTCCAATTACCGTCTCATTGAAATCATGAAGTCAATTACAAATTCAAATAAATGCATACACATAGTAAGTACAACGATTTGCTTCATGAACTAAGAGAATATTGCTACTTCAGTATCAACACTGTCTAGTCTACACCAAGACACTACTGCTAGAGTATAAGAATTTTCTTGAACCATTGTAACAATCTACAATATCCTTAATTTTCTCAAAGAACCCAAATCAACTATAGGACTTTCATCACTTACAAGTAATTGTCTAAACAATACCAACTTAATGTAACATAGAAGTTGGGAGAAGATCACTCCATCATACTCATCACCATGGGCACTACTTTCGATCATCTGCCAAAGAATTGGAATTTTAGCAAAGGATAACAAGAAAGGAAGGAAATAAAATAAGTGTTCATGCACAGAACCATAAATAGTCACTCTTGAGGCTGAATGCAATAAATTAAGATCCCAAAGTCTGTTTCAGACCTTGAAAATACGAGAGAAGGCAAAGTGGGTATCGAAAGATGCTCATGATACAAAGTCTTTTACAATAGAAACAAAGTGAATGAATCAAATGTTATGACTAACCAAACGATTAATAGAAAATATAGTTTTAATTTTTGAATTTTGATTTTCTGTTGTTAAAACTACTGAATATTTCCAACCATGAAAATCAGCAAATGCTGATGAGTCCCATTTCTTGATCTAGCTCCTTGGCAGCAGCATCGGTCATCACATCCATGTTTAACATTCAATTTTTTTTTTTTTATAGGCTTAATTTTTATTAGAAAGATAGCTGGAAGCCAAAAAAGCTAAGAAACCAGCCAGTGAAATAGAGTCCAAAATAAGGCTTGCTGAAAAACTAAAACGAGAAACAGACCCTGGCTTAAAAAAAGAACTACAATCGGAACAGTTCTAGGATCAAGCTACTCATTATGAAGTAAGAAAAATCAATACAATAAGAATAACTTCTTATTTTTGAAATGGAAAACTTCTGTGTAATCTTTAGATAACTAACTTGAGAACCAAGCTTACTCCTTAAACTTGGGTTGATCCGCTCTATTTATGTCAATTTCAAGTTGCAGCTTGATCTCACGAGAACCATACGACTCCCTAGACTTTGGCACTTGACCATTTACACAGTTATGTTGGCAGCATAACTCCTCATCATCAACATAAATTTCTAGAAAAAAAGCAACTACCTGATTCATCAATCCAAGCAATTGGTTGCTGTAAACCTGTACTCATTTCCAGCCGGAACATATGCGAGAAATCCAGCACAAAGCGAATATTATCTACCTCAACCTCAATAATGGGTTTCTTCTATTGAAGATCTTTCCTAACCAAAGCAACAAGATCCTGTGAGAAGGCACTCCATTCACCATTTTGATAGTACATGAGATGCTGTGGTACCCCAGTCCTCTTAAAATTTTTATAACACTGGAGAAAAGATTTTTTAAAATGATTTCCGCATCAAACATGCTTCATTCGGCTTCTAGCTAGTCGCCCTCGTTTACCAAGCTTATGGGTTGAAAAATTCATAGTGGACCACTCAGGTGACAAAAAACAAGAAGCTCCAACAGCACTATGGGATGCTCATCTAACAAACACTTGTAAACAACCAGTTAAAATATCAAACAACAGGAAAACACTGGATATTGTTGACAACACTGCAGTTACACAAGTATAATAGAGTTGACATCCTCAGCCATCTAAAAATTTTTGTTCTTTTATTTCACGGAAAAAGAAACTCTAATTCTGCAGCAATGGTACTTTGATCTATAAAAAAGTTCCTTATTCACTCTCGTATGCATGCAGGAGAAGTCATGAAAGCGACTTGAATTGTTAGTTCCATGCTCTGTAGACATTATTTATATATATAGGACAAATGCTGAAGATTAGGGTCAATATTAAGGACATAATCTAATTTGCCTAGGCATCAAACATGTCCATAAATAGAGCGGATCATAAATGAGTTTCATTTCTAATAATGCAATCGGAATATATATACCAATCAAAGATGGAAGGGCAGAATCATTCCTCGTTTCATCGGTGTGTGCTTTATGGCGGCAACAGATGGCCTGTTTGGTGTGTTCCTCGTTGTCTCACCTGCAGATACAAACAGAATTAGAAGCTTGAAGCCGAGAAACAGTTTTATCAAAATCAACGGCATCATTCCTGTTTGGTGGTTGCTCCTTTATTCTTCTTTCAAAAATAAAAATAAAAATCCATATAATAATGCGTTCATTATTTATAAGTTGTACTGAATTCCATTCAATTAACTTATATCGAAAATTATATTAAAATATTTAATATTAATTTACAACGAATTGAAACCCCCTCATGAATTGAAGTCTATTTATAGAAGCTTTGGCTATTCAATTTAATATAATTAGTGACTCTAGTAAACTGAAACATAGTGTAATTACCTAAAGTTTCTATCGTATGCAAAATAATTACATGTTCCAATTGGTGAACCTGTACACATGATATGTATTTGTTGGAAACAGTAACCAAAGAAACCAAAAAGAGAGCAAAACAGAGTCGGAAAAAAAGAGAAAGAAATACTGTGTTTATCTTTATTTCTTCTTATGCTTGATAATTGAGAACAACGAGAAGTGCTTCTATATATAGGCTAAACAAATAACAAACTTAGCAGAAAATTTGGAAACAAATCATCCCACTGTTGAGATATTTATTTGCAACGGTAAAGAAAGCTAGCTAAAATCAAGGAAGTAAATCAAATAGATTAACAAAATAAAGGAAGACCAATTCTAACTTTGAATCATATTTCAACACTCCCCCTTGATTCAAAGTTATCAACTCCCATACGTTTTCTGAAATTCTCATGCTTTTCCAGTGGAAGTCCCTTTGTTAATATATCAGCAACTTGTTCTTTTGTATTGCAAGGCTTTAATGCAATTTCTCCATTTGTAACCAGGCTTCGAATGAAATGATAACGGACGTCAATATGTTTTGTTTTGCAGTGGTATACTTGATTCTTTGTCATTGCAATAGCAGATGTACTATCACAAAAAATCTCTGTTGCTCCTGCTTGCTTGTGATTAAAATCAGCAAGAAGTCACCTTAACCAAATTGCTTGAGAAGCTGATGCTGTTGCTGCAATATATTCGGCTTCTGATGTTGATAAAGCTACCACCTCCTGCTTCTTTGAACTCCAAGAAATAGCTCCTGATCCAAGATTGAATAGGAAACCAGATGTGCTTTTCCTATCATCAATTGAACCTGCATGATCACTATCAGTAAAACCTGTTAGTTTGAAATCTGACACTTTGGTGTACCAAATTCCCAGCTCTGTTGTTCTTGCTACATATCTTAAAATTCTCTTTGCTGCTCCAAGATGAAATTTGCTTGGGTTATGCATAAATCTGGACACAACTCCAACAGAGAAAGCGATATCTGGTCTCGTATGGGACAAATAATTCAAGCCTCCTACAAGACTCCTAAAATATGTTGCATTTGCAGATTCAGCTCCATCATCCCAACTCAACTTTTCATTCACATTTACGGGTGTAGCTTCTACTTTGCAGTTTACCATATTGAATTTCCTTAAAAGATCCATTGCATATTTTCTTTGTGAAATAAATATCCCATCAATGTTCTGCTTCACTTCAAGACCAAGAAAATAATGCAATAAACCCAAATCTGTCATTTCAAAATTCTTCATCATGCAAGCCTTAAACTCAGAAACAATAAACTCACTTGAACCCATATAAATTATGTCATCAACGTAAAGACATACCACCAGAAATTCACCTTTATCATCCTTCTTCAAATAAAGCGTAGGCTCATTTTCACTTCTCTTAAAATTGTTCTCCTGAAAATAAGAATCAATTTTGAAGTACCATGCTCGTGGTGCTTGTTTTAAGCCATAAAGCGCCTCTTTTAACCTGTAAACTTTATTTTCACTACCATTAACAACAAAACCTTCAGGCTGTAAGACATAAACCTCCTCTTCCAAATCACCATTCAAAAATGCAGATTTAACATCAAATTGATACACTGGCCAATTTAATTGAGCAGCTAAGGCTAGAAAAGTTCTCATCGTTTCAAAACGAGCAACGGGAGAAAAGGTTTCATAGAAATCAATACCTTGCTGCTGAGAATAGCCCTTTACAACCAGCCTTGCCTTGTGTTTTTGAATACTCCCATCTGCATTATATTTGGTTCTGAACACCCATTTGAGCCCAATAACATTCTTTCCTTCTGGCAAGTCTATCAAATCCCAGGTTTGATTTTTTTTTAATAGCCAACAGCTCTTCTTCCATAGCTTCACGCCATTCTTTCTCTTTTGCAGCTTCTTCAAAGTTTATAGGATCTAAAACAAGCAAAGCAAATGTACAGGAGGCATAAATTTCCTGCAGGGATCTAAATTCTCTTGGAGGGATTTCACTTGATGAACTTGAAGATGATGATTCATTAATTGTAGGAGCAGATGGGTTGCTGCTTGAGGTAGAGATTGCAGGTACTATATCCAACGATGGTGCTGTATTGTCTTCCACCATTTGCTGCCCATTTTCTTTATTCCAAGTCCAGCTTGCTTTTTCATTAAAAACCACATCCTTGCTGATGGTAATCTTGCCATTGATAGGATTATACAGCTTATATGCTTTGGATTGAGAACAATACCCAATAAAGATATGTTTCTCAGATTTTTCATCAAATTTACTAGAATAAGTTTTAACCAAGGCATAAGCTATACAACCAAAAACTTTTAAGTGGCTTACCGTTGGTTTTCTACCTGTCCATGCCTCAAATGGAGTTTGATTACGAACAGCTTTTGTAGGAGATACATTGAGAAGATAAACTGTCGTTACAACAGCTTCTGCCCAAAAATAAGTAGGAAGATTTTTTGCTTGCATCATGCTTCTAGCCATCTCTACTACAGTTCGATTCTTCCTTTCAGCTATACCGTTCTGCTCTGGGGTGTATGGTGCAGTAAGTTCCCTGCAAATTCCACTTTCCTCACAAAAATCATTAAAGTCGGTTGAGACAAATTCACCTCCTCTATCTGTTCGCAGCGCCTTAATTAAAAGTCCACTTTTTCTTTCCATAAGTGCTTTGAACTTCTTGAAACTATCAAAAGCTTCAGATTTCTTTTCCAAAAAATAAACCCAGCTGTGACGACTGTAATCATCAGTAAACAACAAAAAATATCGACTACCACCGAGAGATTCAACATTCATAGGCCCACACAAATTCGCATGTACTAACTCAAGACATGTAGAGGCTCTCTAAGCCTGTCCTATAGGAAAAGATTTTTTGCTTTGTTTTCCATAAACACAACCTTCACAAAAGCCAAGATTTTCAAGTTTTGGTAAGCCCAAAACCATTTGTTTTTTATTCAGCAGCTTTAATCCATTAATATTCAAGTGCCCATACCTCAAATGCCACAATTTAGTCTCATTATCACCATTAACAATCATAGCATAGTTCTCAATCATTGAAACCTCCAAAGGAAACATTTTATTTTTAGCCATAGGAACCCTTGCAATTATTTGCCCAGATTTGTTATCTTTAATAGTGCAACAACCATCATCAAATAAAATTGAGTATCCACTAATCATCAATTGCCCAATGCTAAAAAGATTATGAGACAAACCAGGAACAAGCATCACATCTTGTAAAATCTTAGCATTACCTTGATTGGTTTTAATGCTGATGGTACCTCTACCTTCAACTTGAATCCTCTTGTTATCTCCGAGCATCACATCTGTCTTATTGGACTCATCAAGCTCCTTAAACATAGATCTTTCTCCGCACATATGATTGGAACAGCCACTATCCAAAAACCAAACATCGTTAGATTGCTCTTTCTCACAAAAAAGGGCCATGAACAACTTACTTTCTTCATCTGATTTTTCTACAAAGCTTGCTTGATTGCTTTCATCCCTCTGCTTTTGCCAGCAGTAAGCCTCTATATGACCTGGCTTTTTGCAGTAGTAACATTGAATGGCCTTATTTTGCCTCTCACTGTTAAATCTACCTCTGCCTCGACCTCTTCCACGGCTTCTTCCACGAAAGCTTCCTTGATGATTACCATGTTTAGCAGAACTTTCAAGCATCCCCTCTTGACTGGACTCCCCCTTCACCTGAAAGGCTTTTTCTTCATTCTTTTCATGTAACCTGAGCAATCTTTCTTCATGAGCTTGCAAAGAACTCATTAGTTCATCAAAAGAATAATCTGATAAATCATGGGCTTCTTCAATAGCAGCAACGACATGTTCAAACTTAGGAGTAAGACTTCGTAAAACTTTTGCAACAACAATTTCTTCTGATATATCTTCACCATATGATTTCATTTGATTAACAAGAGACGAAACTCTAGACAAATAAGTTTGAACAGATTCATTGCTTTTCATAGATAGAGTCTCAAATTCACGACGGTAAGTTTGCAATTTTACCGTAATTACCTTTTAGGAGCCTTGAAATTCCTTTTTTAAGATTTTCCAAGCCTGCGATGATGTTGTTGCTGCTGCAATTCTTGAAAAAATTGTTTCATGGACAGATTGTTGAATGAAGAATAATGCTCTAGCGTCTTTCCTTTTGGCTTCTTTCAATCTTTCTGCTTCCTCATCATCTGGATCTTCTAAATCTAAAAAGCCAAATTCCACTAGATCCCATAGGTCTTGAGACATGAAAAGAGTTTTCATTTTAATACTCCAAAACTCATATTTTTCACCTGTGAAAATTGGTATGAGTGGCTGTGTAGATGATGAAATAGCATTTGTTGCCATTCCTTCCCTAACTCTTACACTCCTCTCGTGTTTCCCTTTAGTGCCCAAAAGAAAAAAATTTCACTCAATGCCCAATTAACCCAAGCCTCACTTTTCACTTAATTTCCCAAAGACCCAAACTAGCCCAAAAAATGCCCAATGGACTTGAACCAAGGCTCTGATACCAGAATTATTGGAAACAGTAACCAAAGAAACCAAAAAGAGAGTAAAACAGAGTCGGAAAAAAAGAGAAAGAAATACTGTGTTTATCTTTATTTCTTCTTATGCTTGATAATTGAGAACAACGAGAAGTGCTTCTATATATAGGCTAAACAAATAACAAACTTAGCAGAAAATCTGGAAACAAATCATCCCACTGTTGAGATATTTATTTGCAATGGTAAAGAAAGCTAGCTAAAATCAAGGAAGTAAATCAAATAGATTAACAAAATAAAGGAAGACCAATTCAAACTTTGAATCATATTTCAACAGTATTTACTATTTTTTTGATCTTTTATTATTTTACATTTTATAATGATAGTAACACATCTATCAAGAAACCTATCGTGAAGGCCTCTTGAGGTGCAGGCTATGCAACTGCCCAGAAGACATACTCCTGCAAGTAACGCTTACATTCATGCTCCACTAAACAAATCAATCATAAAACTGGTTCCACAGAGAAAACAGTTTTTATATAATTCCTACATGGTATTCTGCCAATGAATTCATCCACAAAAACTTTTGATTCAGATCCAAGAATTGTTTATTTAACTGCACACTGAGATGCACGTATTAAAATGTATTGGCACGTAGAAAATGAATGATCCATTAGATTTGACAAACATTTTTCATGCCAACAACAGTTAAAATAATACCGATGGATATGGATGTACTCAAGTTGGCAAGATTTGAAATATCGCATTAAAACAGTGCCTTGAGAATGTGACTACTGCATATGCTTCAGTCAAATACTCTCTACCTCATCCAAAAGAGATCATTTAGTCTATGTACGAGGACATGTTCATGTATAAGATCACCAATTTACTTCGCAACTTCAAATTTAGAAAGAAGGTTGGAAATCATGACTGGGCACTCCCCCTTCTCATCATATTCGCTAAATTCACCAGCACTCAAGTCAATGCCCTTATATTTAGTCCCTGCAGTCTATACAAATTATAAATGACATGAAACAAAACAAGCCCTTAAATTCCAACGATATATGTAAATCTGGGAAACAAGAAGTAGCATTTTTCTTTAGTATTAACCGATATTTATGCAGTCAAAAACCAAGAAAAAGGGGGATAAAGAGAGCCCGTAACAGTGTGTGTAAAATCTTCAGCTTTGTGAAAATAGAAAACCCTATTTTGGGTCAAACAAGATGCAAGACCTTGTGCATATGAGGCTCAATAATCCGATCTATTTTCTCTTTGTCTTTTGTGATTCACAGTAATTAAACAAAGAAATTAAGGGTTGTACCCCACAAATTGCTATTAGGATACCAAGTTATTCCAAAGTGGAAGTAAAAGGGTCCAAATGTTCTTATAAACTCAAAAGATTATACAGGATAATCAATCAGAAAATAAAAAATGCAAAATGAGAATTCAGATTAAGAAATTGAAAACTATAGTTGTCAAAAATGCACTTTTTCAGCTAAGTAAGAAGGTGACACTATGTTCCATGCCTCATTTGCCAGCACTAAGAATGAGGATGAAAATTATGAAAAAAGAAAAAGAAAAAACAACAACAGTGGTAACTTTGCATTAAGCTAGAGTACTCCTTCTCGGACAAATTTCTAGTCAAATGGATGTAAAAAAATAATTAACCAGGTTTTGATCCAGGAAGATTTTGATGCCTCAGTTTCAATCAGATAACAACAGAGAAATGAGTGGATATCTTCAATATCAGAAACTTACAGACAGCTTTCTATTCACCAGTAAACACATAATCCATAGGCTCATAACCCCTGCAATCAAACATCATCAACGGGGCATAGTTCCCTTTTTTTTTTGATAAGCTGATTAAATTTTATTAAAGAGACAACAACTAGAAGCCAAATGAGTTTCTAGGAAACAGAGCAACCTAATAAATACCAAAGACTAAAACAAAACAGAATCCCAATCTAAAACCTTAAGTACATCAGCTACCAAAATAAAATTCCTACTGCAATCCTAAGGCCACAGAAATCAGTAATTGGTCACAAAACAATAATCCCGGGAAGGACCAAACACAGGAATCAAAATCCTTGACAACTCCCAAATCTGGGCGAAGATTCAACAAAACCAGAACTGAGTATACAAAGAAATCCACAACAGGAAAAAATCAAGCATTCAACACGAAAACTAGCAGAACACCAGAGTAACAGAAGAATAGAAGAAAGACAAATGTCACTGCAACCACTCTGCCCTGCAATCCAGGGTGACCCAAATACTGTAGCGGGATAAACACAACAGTCCCACTGCTAGGTCCTCCTTGTCTGTGAGCTGATTCCACTTTTTACTTCAAAACTAGCAACAGAAAACCATATGCTCAAATTTGAAGCCCAGACTCAAGGAGATCAGCAATTGTCTTCATTAGAATAAAACAAATCAAATAGGTGAGCCCTTCCATGGCCATGTTCAAACCCGATTCGGCAGCCACCCAACCATTTTTTTCCCTTCCCTTCTTAATGCAGAAAATATAATCCAAAGCAAATGAATATTGAGCCCAACCCAGCCTCCCATTGAAGAACCCCCGGCAGCAACAAAACACAAAGAAAAGCATAGTCATACAGTCAAAAAAAAAAAACTACAGGTACAATTCCATCTTTAGAGTAACCAAGCTACAAAGTCCTCTTTACGATTAGCTCCTTGCTTTGCTAAGTTGTCAGCAAAAAAGTTGCCCTCTGTCCGTTTATGGATGAAGTGAATCTTACAAGAACTTGCAAGAAGATTGTTAATTTCATTGAAAACGCTAGCAAGCTTCCATGATCTGTCAACCTCAATATTATTCAGCCATGCAACCACCATCAGAGAGTCAAGCTCAAGAGAATTTGCTTGTCCTCTTTAATCAGAAAATCAATAGAAATCTGCGAGGCTTTGAGCACCGCCAAAGTTTCTGCTTCATACGACCTGGCCGGCCCGATGTTACAAGAGAAAAGACATAATATTGAACTAAAACGGTCTTTGAGCACCCCCCAATACCCACAGGCCCTGGATTTCCAAAATTGGATCCATCTGTGTTCTATTTTAAAGCTCCATAAGCTAGGGGAGACTAGACCATGTTGGGACGCTTCCAACTTTTTGAACACATCAACTTGATAATGTCAGCTGCCAAGGTAAGTTCTTGTCCCTGCAAAGAAATAAGGTCCTTATGCTCCTTAATCCAAAAAGAGGAACAGGCTAGACAAAGGTGGAATAAGTAGGGGACTTCAAGCCTTTTAGAGCCCGAAAAAACAAACCAAATTGACCAAATGCTAGCCAGTAGAATGATCAACCAAACTTTTTTGCTTAAGGGTCTGTTTACAAAAAATTGCCATTGCTTCACAAAGCTATTGAAATTGTTTGGTAAACAAGCTTCAAAACCCCACCAACGAAGAATTATGTACCACATTGAAGAAGAGAAGATGCATGTGACCAAAAGGTGGTCTAAACTCTCAGGATGCTTGTTGCAAAACAGGCAAAGGGCCTCGTGGGGGGAATAAATCCCACGCTCCACTAAGAAGGACTTCATACTCACTCTATTCAGCATGCAGAGCCACAAAAATAGTTCCATTTTGGGTGGGGCTAGATTTTGCCAAAGGATGAAGGAGAATTCTTTCAAGTTCTTGGGTATAAAACGAGTAAGACCAAGATGTTTGCTTGCTGATTTTACTGAATAATTACCCCTACAGTCATGAATTCATACTTTTTGATCTGCAAGCCTTGAGGAGAGAGCGAAAGAGTTGAGGACCTTCATAAGCTCCTCTAACTATCCAAGTTCCCATACAAAGAGATATCTCCTCCATTTCAACTCCCAAACTCACTGCCCTCTATTCCACCTACCACAATTAGATATAATCACATTTTGAAGTAGAGAAATGTTATAAAGCCGATGATATTTTTTCTTTAGAGGTGCATCTAGAATCCAGAGATCCAGCCAGAAATAGCACAACTTTTAGTCCCTAACATCAATAGCTAAGCAATTAGAAAAAGGGGGGAGGATCGATCCTTATCTATATCCCTCTAAATGGCGGAGGATTGTGTGTTAGAGATGGTTTCTGGAATTAAACATCTATTTATACTGTACTTCTTGGAAATAATTTTCTGCCAAAGTGAATTATTCCATGGATCCAACCTAGAAAACCATTTGCATAACAAGCTCTGATTTCTGTTATAAAGGGAACCAATTCACTACAAGAAAAATCTTAATTCCCGACGAAAAATTACCGACAGAAAAATTTCCGTCGCTAAATGGAAAAAAATTTTCCGTAGGGAAAAATTTTCAAAAAATGTGTATTGCAATGGAATAAAAATATTCGTCGTAAATAATGGAGGAAAATTTTCCTGCCAAATTTTACTGACGGAATTTAGCGACGGATTAAAAATTTCGTCATTAAATTGGCGCCAAACTTTCGTGGCTGAAATAGGCCACAAAATTTACCGACAGAATCATATTTCCGTCGGTAAATTACCTACAGAATCAGTTTTCGTCGGTAATTTACCTACGAAAATATGTTCCGTCGGTATTTTTCCTACGGAAATATGATTCCATCGATAAATTACCAACGGTAATTGATTCCGTAGGTAATTCTTAGATTATTGTATGTGTGAGAATGGTAAATACTGATCTTAGCTAATTATTAAATAATTATTAAAAATATATAATACTTTTAGTGATGGAATAGTGACAGTTAACTCCGTCGTAAATTTTTTTAGCAGTAGGCAAATTTACCAACGAAAATATATTTACCGTTGTTAAATTTGCCTATGGAATTTATAATTCCGTCGAAAATTTATCTACGGAATAATTATTTTCGTCGGTATAATTGCCGACGGATAATTAAATTCCGTCGGTAATTTTAACGACGGAAACTCAATCCGTTGGTAAATATGGACATTTTTGGTCTGCAACTCTTAACAGAATTAGCGACGGTAGGTGTTTTCCGTCGGTAAATTGTCCGATGCAAAATTTTTCCGTCGGCAAAAGTGCCTACAACCAATTCTCCTTCGCCATTTTCTGTCGCTAAATTTCATAAGCAATTTAATTTCCCTACAGAAATTCACTCAATTCCGTCAGGAAAATGAATTTTTTCTTGTAGTGATTCCCAGACCACCAAACTTTTTATCATTCTCCAGAAGATCCTATTTTACTTTACACAAGGCTTTTTTATTTGCCCCACTCCAAAAGAAGCTTCTCATGAGTTATCGCAGAGCTCTAATTACACTAGCTGACATTTTGAATAAAGACATATAATAAATCGGTAAATTCATCATTGTGACCTTTATAAGGGTGAGACGCCCAGCCAATGTTAAACATTTGCCTCTCCATCCTGCTAGCTTGCTCTGAAATTTTTCTATAATTGGTTTCCAAGTCTCTCTCCTTCTCAGATTAGCCCCCAAAAGGAAGCCCCAAGTATGAACAAGGCAAAAGTTGAACCCTGCATTTCATAATGTCCGTACAATTTTGCAGTCAGTCCTTCTCAACATTAATTCCCCTCAAGAAGCTTTTATAAAAGTTCACAGCTAAACCAGAGACGGCTTTAAAAACTTTAAATACCCTTTTCATATTGATAAGGCCTTGAAGCTTTGAGTTCAGAAAAATGATGATGTCATCCGTATATTGGATGTGGGTCAATGAGAAGTCAAAGGAGTTTTGAATAAGATTGATACCCTCAAATAACTGATTCTTGACTACTTGTTTGAATAGAACTGATAGACCTTCAGCCGCTATAAGGAAGAAAAATGGCGAGAGAGGGTCACCCTGTCTCAAACCCCTAGAAATATTAAATTTTATGGTTGGGGAACCATTCACCAAGATAGAAACTGAAGCCGAACCAAGGCAACTCTTTATCCAGAACCTCCATTTTTCTCCAAAATTCTTAAGTTTCAGCACGTTATCTAAGTAATTCCAGTTGACCATGTCAAAGGTCTAATGAAAGTCGGCTTTGAATAAGATACCTCTTTGATTGTGCATCTTTAATGAGTGGATTACTTCATTTGCAACTATAACACCATTAAGGATTTGTCTTCCCCTAATAAATGCACACTGCTCTCTAAAAATTATTTCTCTCATAACTTTCTTTAGCATATTAGCTAGAAGCTTTGAAATGATCTTGTATAAACAACCTAAGAGGCTGATTGGACGAAAGTCCTTCAATTGAGTAGCACTTGTAATTTTTGGAATTAAAGCTATAAAGGAGGAGCACGCTCCTTTTGGAAGCTTTTCCATCTTGAAAGTTTTTTTTAACCAGTTGCCAAATTTCATCCCCGATAATATTCCATGCTTTTTTTACAAAAGTAAAATTAAACCCGTCTGGACCCGATGCCTTCCTGCTATCATAACTCCGAACCATTTTTTTACTTCCTCCAAAGTAACTGGAACTTCCAGAGATGATGCTGAAGATTCAGAAAGAATTTGAAGGAATTGGCTGGAAAGGAAGGCCTATTAAAATTTGCTTCACTAAAGAGAGATTTGTAAAATGAAAAGATGGTCTCCAGTCTGTTAATGCAATTTCGATTACCTCTTATCGACGTTGAAAGATGAAAGAATCTTGTGTTTTGGTCCCCCTCCCTTAACCATTTAATTCTAGATTTTTGTCGCCATATGGACTCCCCGACTTTTAGTTTATCCCAAAGTAGCTGTACTAGCGAGCCTCTTTTGAGTATCAAAGCATTTTTTATCACATCATGCAAACCAACGTTCTCTAAGTCCTTGTCAATTTCATCAATATCAACCTCTAAATTATCTATCACCTTGCCAAAACACTAAGAATTCCACTCTGTTATGCATCTCTTTAACATCTTGAAATTTAGATGAACATTCTCCACCCTTGCAAGGCCAAGATTGTTCCACCAAATTCGAATATTTTTTAGAAAGTCAGCATTAGCTAGCCAAGCATCAAAAAACTTGAAAGGCCTAGGGCCTCAATCTGAACTAGAATAGTCAAGGAGTAGGGAAGAGTGGTCAGATAAACTTTTAGGGAGGGCTGATTGTGAGATCTTGCCGAATTTGAGGTGCCATTATTCGTTCACTATGGAATGGTCTATCCTACTTCTGCTAATAGCATTACCTCATGTATACTTTTAACCTAAGAGTGGCAAATCAATCAGGCCAGCTCTAAGAAAATTTCTTGAAAATTTCGATTTCTATTACCTAGTGACCCACTCTACCTATCTTCATGAAGCAGAGCAGTGTTAAAATCCCCACTAATAAGAGCGAGGATATCAGCTTCTAACAAGCTCTCTATCTAAGTCCACAAGGTTCTTTGTTCAAGATCATTAGATGGAGCATAGACTGATATTATTAAGCCACATAAATTGCAAGACACTAAATTCCCTCTTAGAGCCACCTTTGCTGATTTCCTGGGTCAGTGGTTTTCCTGTACCTGCCACCATCAACACAGTTCCCTCCCTCCCACAAAACTTGCATTAGAGTAAGAAAGAACATGGAAGCAACATTTAGCTTAGGAAGATGATCATTTCTGACAGGCTGCTGTCAATGGATTAAGACTTTACAATGCAAACAAACTTCTTTCCCAGAAGCTACAAAGACTAACCCCTCATAAACATCTTCCCCCACTTACACAAGTAAGAATACAACAATAAATAATAATATCGCCAAAAAGCAAGTACCTACATCAAATTTGTAGCATTTTAATTGGTACACTTGCAGTAATACAGAAGTTTTAGGTATATACCATCAATTAAATAGCTGTATAGAAATGGATACAAATGTAAGATTCCTTAATAATTCAAAAGATCTTGCCGTGTTCAAATCTGATGTATTGACAAAACATAATTCAAGGAACCTTTCTTAACCCAAATGAATGTGGACAAGAGAAAAAAACGAGAAAGGGGAAGCTGTGGCCGGCAATGATACTATATGGAATGCACGAAAACATATTTTAATTAAATCAAGATAGTACTAACTACCACAATGAGTTGAACACAATATTACAAAAACCACATCAATGTATCTACTTCATTTTTTGCTCCCAGTAGCACTAATGATATATAAATCAGTAACAGAACAGGTTACCTTCTGAACAAGATTAGCCATTCCCTGCTTCCTAGAATAGAAATAATCTCATTCAAGGTCACATACATTTCTTTCTAGCTCAACTCTCCACATCTTTCACATTTCACCTACATCTTCTAAAAAATAGTTATAAATAAATATGTCAAAATAGCCCGACCCTTGAAGTAAACCCCAGAATAATCAAGGTATTTAAGATTGAGAAAAAAAAGCAACAAATTATAATACAGTTGTACAATTTTAAAGATATAAAACAAGCAAAGAAGAAACTCAAAGCTGAATAAGCAAAATATTAACATAATTTACGTATTGAGATACATAATGTTCAAGAAGTAAAAGAGAAAGAAAACAAATGTAGGCTCAAATTCCAAGATATCAAGGTTAACACTCTCTAAAAGATGTACACACGAGTTGCGTATAACGAGGGTAGTGCCTCAAATATTTTCAAGTAAAAGAAAGGAAAAAAATAAGAATAACAAGAAGAACAAGACCTTGAAGCTGAAAATGAATAAATTAATATATACACACAAAAAGAAACATAAGTTATGTTATCAAGTGTAGGGTTCCAGCAAATTCAGAAAATCAAATTCTAGAGAGATCGAATCAAACAAAAAAGTCAAAAAACAAACAGATTGGAAGTTAACCTTTGAATGTAGATGAGAAATTCATATTACCCAGATTTGATATTGCCCTAGAAGCTTTCCTTGAGTTGAAAAAGTTGGAGTTTTGATCAAAATCAACGACATCATTTCAAGAATAGGCAAAGAAGCACTCACACATGGATGAAGGCCTTGAGGAAGTGAAAATCTTGTGAGACGTAATGTTTAAAACTCTTAATCTCAAGATTTCATGTGGCCAAATTATAGACGATGAAAGGATTGTAGAGACCAAAAATCAATTCCCGACGAAACTTGATCCATAATTTAGTAGTGGAGCAAGCGATCATAGAAGAAGAGGTGGATGAAGCTAGCTTTTGAGGGATCGCCATTCTAGGAAGTGAAGACTTCCAAGTAGAGAATGAGAGAAGCGAGTGAAGTGAGTTGGATTAGAGCGAGTTCAAGAGAGAGGGGAGATGGAATAGTGGGATTTTGATTGGGTTTGGGGTGAAAAAGATAAGGAGAGAGGTAGAGGGAGAGAGAGAGGGAGAGGGAGAAAAGGAAAAGGCCCTATTTATACCTAAGTCAAAGTGCAAAATACCAACCGAATTTAACTTCGGTTGCTAAAATAGCAATAGAGTAGCCATTTGATTGCTACATTACCAACAAAAATTAGCAAAAAATTCAATTTTGTTGCTATTTTTAATTGAAAATGTAAATTAGCAACAACGGAATTATATTTCGGTTGCTAATTTAGCAATGAAAATCCAATTTCGCTCAACCGAATATAAACTCCTTTGCTATTTTTCATTCAAAATGAAAATTAGCAACAAAATTCTATTTTGGTTGCTAATTTAGCAATGAAATTTATTTTCGGTTGCTATTTTATCAACCAAATTAATTTCGTTGCTATTTTTCATTGAAATTGAAAATTAGCAACGAAAATCCAATTTAATTGCTATTTTTAATTGCAAATGAAAATTAGCAACAGAAATCCGATTTTATTACTATTTTTAATTGAAAATGTAAATTAGCAACATAATTTCATTTCGGTTGTTGTTTTAGCAATCGAAAATAAATTCTGTTGTTATTTTTAATTGACAATGCCCTGGTTATTTAGCAACCAAATTATATTTTGTTGCTAAAATAGCAACAGAAATTATATTCCGTTGCTATTTTTCATTCCAAAATTTTTTCGCCATCTGTTGGCGCCTTATTTAGCAACGGTATACTAATTCCGTTGCTAAATTTTGGTGCTAAGAATTCCCTCTAATTTTAGAAATGGAGGATAACCAAATAATTTTTCATTGCTAAATCTACAATGTTCAACCGATTGTAGCAACGAAATTGAATTTTTGTTGCTAATTTAGCAACGGATTCAATTACGTTGCTATTTTTACATTTTTTTGTAGTGGAATCAGAACTTTCAGATATAAGCTGCTTTAATGTGGACAATTAATAACTTTACAGCATATGCCATGATGTCTAGTTGGAGTACATATGGAAAATATGCATGCCCTTATTGTATGGATGATGCACAATCAGTTAGATTAAATAGTGGTGGCAAATAAACATGGTTTGATAATCATAGGAAATTTCTTCCTTTCTATCATCCATTTATAAGAAATAGATGGAACTTCAAAATTTGGCATGTTGAAACAAGGACACCACCACCAATTAAAACGGGGGAAGAAATTCTACAAAAAATTGATCAGTGGGGTCTAATCAAAGTGATTGAACTTGATGCAGATGAGGTTAATGGGATGTCATGCATATTAAAAAAATATGTTTGACAATGTGATTAGCATAATTTTAAATGTTAATGGCAAAACCAAAGATAATGCGAAAGAATGTTTAGATTTGGAAAAACATTGTTACCATCCTAAGTTGGCAAGGGATCAAGAAATAGGCAAATATCGAAAAGCTTGTTATACGCTGGATAAGCAGTCAAAATAAGTATTGTTTAAGTGGTTGAAAGAACTTACGTTTCTAGATGGATATGTTTCAAACTTAGGCCGTTGTGATGACATGAAAAAAGCAAAAGTTATTTGGAATGAAAAGCCATGATTGCTATGTATCTATGCAACGATTAATTTCAATTGCCTTCTGTAAAGTTACTTCTTCCTAATGTTTGATAGGTTATTATAGAGCTAATCTTATTTTTCAAGGATTTGACATCCACTGACCTACGAGTTGCTAACATGGAGGCATTGGAATCGAATATCCCATATATCATTTGCAAGTTGGAAAAGATCTTTCCTCCAGCATTTTTGAACTTGATAGAGCATGTAGTGATACACTTACCATATGAAGCAAATGTTGCTGGTCCTATACAATATCGATGGATGTATCCTTTTGAGAGGTAAGTGTT
This sequence comes from Excoecaria agallocha, assembly GCA_037975025.1. Taxonomy (NCBI): domain Eukaryota; kingdom Viridiplantae; phylum Streptophyta; class Magnoliopsida; order Malpighiales; family Euphorbiaceae; genus Excoecaria; species Excoecaria agallocha. The sequence continues at coordinate 349,621 of CM075810.1, read as the reverse complement.
AATAAAACTAAAGTTATGGTATTGAACTTGATTAACAAAGGCATGTTTCAATTAATTTTCTCCATCCGCCAAATGTAGGTTCCTTTGATATCACAAAAAAAAATTGGAAAAAAATCAACAGTAGAGGCATTTATTTGCAATGCATAGTTGCTATCAGAGTCATTCAACTTTTTTTACATTACTTTGAACCTTATATCAGTACTCAACATCGACATGTCTCTCATAAAGATAACGGTATTGGTAGGAAAAATATATATGGAAACTTAACAAATTTCACCTATCCATGTAGAACTAGATTACAACTTATGGATTGACCTTTAACATCAGATGAGTATAAGGCAACTCATACTTATATTTTACTGAATTATGTCGAGGTTAATCCATTTTTGAGGTAAAAAGATTGTTATTATTTTATATATTGCCAGTAACATGGATGACATTTTTTTTTTAAATTCTATGCAATAAAGCATATATTGCGAGAACTTATGTGACAATCATCTTGATCTTACACCAAGTCAAATAGATGCAAATAATGAGCACTACTTTGTAGATTGGTTCGAATTATATGTAAGCCCATCTCAATATTTATCTATAACACATTAATCTCATATAAAATGCCAGTGATGATAACTTGTGTATGTTTTATTTTAAAATAGATATATTACAATGAAATTCACAATGAATATCTTCATAGTTTGTCACAACGATCATTAAAGAGAGTGAAGTGCTACTTGATGTACTTTGTAAATGGATATAATTTCACTCTAAAAGCCACGATTTTAGGAGACGTTTAATAAATAGTGAAGTTTGTGTAAAAGGCTCAAACTCAGATGATAATATTAGCGACTACTATCACTACAAGAAAATATCAAAATATCAACAAAAATCAAATTATGTTGCAATTTAGCAACGAAAATTAAATTTCATTGCTATTTTTGGTTAAAGCTTTTAGAATTAGCAACGGAAGTAAAATTGGTTTTCTTCCGTCGCTAAAAATTGAGAAAATTTTTAGTGCCAAAATATAGCAATGGAAAATAGCAACAGAATGCTTATACCATTGCTAAATAAGGCACAAAGAGATGGTGAAAAAATTTTGGAAAGAAAATAACCAACAGAAAGAAAATTTTGCTTCTAATTTAGCAACAAAATGTCATTTCTGTTGCTATTTTAGTAATAAAAAATATTTTCGTTGTTATTTCGAAATCAAATTGCTTTAAGGTTGCTTATTTAGCAATGGAATTCAATTTCTACAGCTAAATTAGCAACGAATAATAATTTCATTACTAAATAACAGACCTTAAAGCAATTCGATTTCAAAATAGCAATGGAATTTTTTTTCGTTGCTATGTATCCGTTTTCCATTGCTAAAATATCAATGGAAATAATATTCTGTTGCTATTTTATTATTTGCTAAAATAGCAATGGGATTTATTTTCGGTTGCTAAAATAGCAACAAGATTTATTTTTGGTTGCTAAAATAGTCACGGAATGTATTTCGGCTGCTAAAATAGCAACGAAATGTGTTTTCCGCTGCTAAAATATCAACCAAAATAACATTTCGTTGCTATTTTAGCAACCAAAATAAAATTATATTGCTATTTTTATTTTTGTCCTAGGTATAAATAGTTTATTTTTGCCCTTTTATTGCATTTGAAAATTTTTCTTTATTTTTCATTTTTTTGTTAACCTCGATCTCTCCCTCGCCTTCGCCTTCACCCTTGCACTCGCACTCTCCCTCTCTCTTTCCTCTCCGATGCTGGTGCCTCCCTTCTCCTACGTCAAAAAATGTCTTACCTCTACTTCACTCTTTTTGCCCTCTCCTACAATGATCTCCCTCTCCCTATCCTCCCCTCACTGCTATCTCCCTCTCCATCGCCCCATTTCCATTCTTATATCACCTCAAATTAAGACCCATAATTTTTTCATATACAATGTAACATCCTTACAAAATCATCTTCTCTTTTGGGTCCTTCAGCTACCCGAGCAGTTATGCCCGAGAGAGATAGAGAGTAGCAATAGTTACCAAGTTGTCAAAATCTTTAATTTAGGGTTTTGATTTCAGTTATTTGGTTTATTTATGGCTTTTTCTCTTCACTCTAACCCTACTCTTTCCTCCCCTTTCCTCTTCTAGAAACTATGAGCATCCTCATTTTCCTTTATCTATTTTTCTTCCGCTTAATTTCTTTCGCTCTCTTTTTCCTCTTTTGAGGTTTTTTATTTTAGAATTAAATTTTGATTTAACAATAACTAAGCATTTGTGTACCTGCTATTGAATTTCTTTCTTGTCAGTATAATGCTAAACATGAACAAATTTCAAAAAGTATAACACTTTACATCCCTATTTACAGAAGCTCTAGAACCCATACCAACGTGAAGTGTGCAGTGGATGCACCTTATGAAGGTAATTTCTTTTTATCTTCCTTATTATTAGGATTTTATTTTATTCTATTCTTCATAAACTGCTTTTTCTTTTCAAGTCCATTAGTTTTGCTTTTAGTTCCCATTTTAGTTGTCTTTTAGATAATGATGGATAAGAAAGAGAAGACATTAGGCTAAATAACTCATATTGAGAATTAAAAGTATTTTTTGATGAATTAATAGTTGTTCTGCCCAGGTATGATTTATATTAAGAGCTCTTAATTATGGGGATAGTGGGTTAATGGCTATGCTGCCCAGGTATTATTTATATTGAGAGCACTTATTTATGGGGTTAGTAGATGTTATTTAGATTAGCTAGTTGATTACTTTACTTTTAGGCACTTAATTCTTTTGCGGTGGAATCAACATTCTTGCAATGGAATTTGGCACTTTAAGAATAGGGGCGCTGTTAATGCAAGGGCAGACTAGAGATGGACTTTATGAATGGCCTCAAAAAAATTCTATTCAAGCCTTCTAGGCAATAAAATCTAAATCTATTAAGTTGTGGCAACATCATTTAGGTCATCTAAATATGAGCATCTTGCATCAAGTTTTAAATCAATTTTCAATTCCTTATCATTGCAATAGTCAGCCTTTTCATTGTCATTCTTATACTACTAATAAAATGCATAGGCTGCCTTTTTCAGAAAATAGTTTGCAAAGTCAAAAACCACTTCAAATTATTTACAGTGACTTATAGGGACCATATCCCTTAATTTCACTAGATCAAAAACATGTATTATGTCCTTTTTGTTGATCAATTTTCACGATACATGTGGTTAGACACACTTAAAACAAAAGATGAAGTCCAAAGTGTTTTAAAAAGTTTACATCTTCTTCTTGAATGTTGCTTTAACACAAAAATTTTGTCTCTTTACATTGATGGTGGAGGTCAATTTCAAAGCTTATCAACTTACATAAAAAACACATGGTATTGAAAATCTAATTTCACCCTCACACACTCCTTAACGTGTAGCTGTAGTTGAATGTAAACGCAGTCATGTTGTCGAAACAACCAAAACATTAATAGATCAAGCCTCTTTTCCCCCAACTATGGAGTTTTACTTGTACCCAAGTAGTATAACTCATAAATAAACTTCCAACACCTGTTTTGCCCAACAAATCTCCACGTCAAACACTTTTTAATGAATTTTCCAAACCTAATTCATTTCATATTTTTGGTTCGTTATGTTACACTTGACTACGTCTATATACCAAATATAAATTGGATCCATGGTCAAAATCATTTATTTATTTGGGTTTTCAAGATAAATTCCACTATCATCAATGTCATGATCCAATTTCTTCAAAAATATATCTTTCCAGAGATGTTATGTTTTTTGAAAACTATTATCTTTTCAAAAATATTTTTTCAAAATTAAAAAAAAAAATTACAAATAACTACTTGGGATCATCTTCCAGGCAATAATATTTAAAAATATTCAATTTTGCCACAATCAACATAATGGCCACCTTCTCTTCATCTAGTGCCACCTATGCTCATCTCCACTACCTTGCCTAGATTTGCACCACCTAGCTCAGGTACTTCCACTCCACATATCTCCCTTAATGAACCATCTGAATCCCAACAACATCAACCACCACCTCTCCAAACATACCATCGCAGAACTCAACTTCCATTAGCTCCACCTCACTCTCTTCACTCATCCTGTCAAAACGTCCAACCTCTACAAATTTCTGCGCCACAAATCCCTTCTACTCCTATTTCTTCAAATACTCACTCTATGATCACACACTCTAAAATCAATATCAGCAAGCCAAAAATCTCTCACTCTTTTCTTGCCTATACTCCTCTTCCCACTCAATCAACCACTTATGAACAAGCCCGAAAACTACCTCATTGGAACCAAGCCATGAAAAAAGAATTTGATGTCTTAATTCAGAACCAAACTTGGGATCTAGTGCCAAATGATCCTTCTAGAAATGTGGTTGACTGCAAATTGTTGTATCGCATCAAGTACAAATCTGATGGTTGCATTTCAATGTAAGAGAGTACAAATTTGAGCTTAGTCCAATCAGTTTGGCAATTAAAATAAAATTTTAGTCTAATTGTTATTGTACTATTCTCATATGTCAAAATTATGGAGAGATTTTTCTTCTATATATTTTTTCTACGTTCTTTTCTAGTTAACTGCTTATAATGGTTAACAAACCAATAAATAGTACATAAGATTGTAAGTTATCAGATCTTTTTAAAATATAATTAAACTATAATTTATCAAATTGAGTTAAGCCCCATTTTGGGTGGACCAACTAGTTTTCGCCACAGTAAATTAACAATTGGAGTTCTAACGTATTTTCTCCCCGAAAACTTTTTGTCTAAATCGGATATATAACATTATTTATGAACAAAACCAATCCTCCATGTGAACAAGTTGGGATTTAATTATTCAAAAAAAAAAACATTATGGCATTACACTATTAACACGAGAATATTTTAGACGGCAATTTTATACTTCTCCCTAAATTAATTTAAAATTTTAATAGTCCTCTTTAATTTCGTGGTATTCTCAACGGAAAATTTTGTGTAATTTGTACGAAACTTGTACAAGTTGCATGCAAGAATTTGGACACAAATTATATGTTAAAAGATGCCCCTAACTGAAATTTAATATTTTAAATGATTTACTATTTATATTCAGATAATTATGTATTATGTAAATCTTACAGAATAACAGATACAATTTCTTCAAATCCATTTAGGGATTTCTTCAAAGCCATTTAGGGATCCCAGCAACTTAATCAGCTTAAAGAAAAAAAAAATAGAATTTCTATTAAGTAAATGAAAACTAAAGTGCCCATATGAAAAATGATATATACCATTATGAACTTAGAATTTTAAGTGAAAGTTTCATTTTATTTATTTTCGAATATTCATAAATTTAGCCTATATATAGCAAGGATATATAATAATCCTTTTTATGTAATCAGGTAGATATTTACTTTTCTAACTGGGGTTTCGTTTATATCTTTTTGAAACTAACTAGAGTTGTATCTTTAGTTGAAGATGGTTATTTAAATTAGTAAAAGTGATAATTTATTGATAGAAAAGAAGTGATAATTCAAATTTAAAAGAATTATTTAATTAATATTTATCTTTAATTTCGTGGTGAGAATCTCAACATATATAGTCAAGTTGCTTGTGGACGAGATCCCAAATATATGGAGTTAAATAATAGCAAAAGAATAGAATTCCGGTAAGAATGGAGCAACCCTTATTGTAGTTTATGGAGTATGATATATCCTAAGCCCACGTGGCTTCTAGAATAGTTAAATGTATTGAGGTTCGAAATTAGTAATTTACACTTTATAGGCTAATACATGTAAAAACTAAAAACACTTAAATTTAGAAACTTCAACAGTATCTTTTATACTTGTCAATTTTATAATAATAAACACAAATTTACACTTTTTTAAAAAAGAAATAAAACGTATTACATCCAAATACATTGATATAACATTTAAATTGCTATAATTACAATATGTTTTTCGCATATGCACTAAAATTGGATGAAATTAAAATCAAAATAATTGATTTTCTTGTTTGTTTTAACAGGTTTATTGTTGATCTAGTTACATGTTATTTAATTCAATTTTTTACGATAATAAATTTATACTTATTATTTGTGAAATTAACAAATAGAGTTACTCAATAGTTTATTATTTAATTTAAGTATTAGACAGTGTATATTAGTTGGATTTTTCACATTTATTATGTAAAAGTCGGTGACCGTACCATTAGTTATTTACAAATATATTTTTCATGAGTTAATTAGTTTCATATTGTTTTTTCTTTTGATTAGTAGTTTCACGCATTCAATTATCAATATAATCCCCTTTTTCTCTTTAATAAAAAAACTGATCAAAGACCTGTATTAATTTAAGCTGGAAGAAAATTAAAAGATGGCCATCTAGGACGGCGCAATGGAAGGCCGCAGCGGCGGAGATGCTAATGCCGCCCATCGCTCAAGTTGCAGATTTTAAAACTAAATCTATACCAACAAGCACAGCTCCTTCCTTCTATAAATACTCGGTAGAGCAGTCCATGATTTGCACCGCCACAACTTAATTAACACATTAGGTATCAGTTTCATTCTATCAAAAAGATATATCTAAGAAGAAAAATGGCCTCACGAGCTCAAGCAGCCACTGCCTTTGTGCTCTGCCTCAACCTGGTTTTATTCAGCATGGTGAGCGCACAAACCTGCTCCATAGATTATAAGTAGATCAATCCACTTAGTCCATGCACTCTCATTTCCCCTCTCACTAATCTTGATGCTGCTATTTGCCTTTGCGCCGCCATTAAAGCTGGTATCTTCGGGGTTGTGGCTGACGCTGATGCTACTTTGACCATCTTGCTCGCCACCTGCGGCAAGACCCGTCCCACTGGATTTACCTGTTCTTGAATCCACCCTTTTAATAATTAATTGCCTGCCCTCCTGCTAGCTCTCTCTATAGATATTATGTTTTATTGGCTTATATGTATATTTTACATATCTGCCGATTTACATTTTATCACATAATAATAACAATGTATCCAAGTAATGTCTATGTCTTTTTCTACGTACCAAAGTTTAATAAGCAGGAGAGAATAATAGAAATGCTTGTTTTTATTATATATAATCCATCTCGGTTTTTTTTTTTTTTTTGTCATATACATATGCATGAAAAACTATTTCCTTTAAGAGAACTCAAAAGTCCAGGGAGTATAGTTGTGGAGGTAGGCCATTTTCTAAAGGTATAAAAGCTACATGGTCCGAATATCTTTTAGAAGCAGAGTTCCAGTATATTGTACTTTTTTGTCAACAAATTAGACGCACATAATTTGGATAATTAACTCTCGTGTCACCGCTATTGCCAGAAACTAGATTCGTAAGTTGAGAACTTTCGAAATCAATATAAACATTTAGTTTCGGAACAAACTCAAGGTAAACAAACTAGCTTTATTGAGCTTGAGAGAAAACACAAAACAGAGGAAATCTTATCACTATGTTATATTTCTTCATGCACATGAAAAACGTGTTCAGCAAGGTTTATAAACATGAGGAAAGAAAAAACTAACTAGAGTTAATTAACATAAGAATAACTGTCATTTAACTCTACTAGTAGTTAACTAAAACTACAAACAAAGTAAAATAAAACGCATATTTCTTCAGTTTCTATAATCCGTCAATATGAAATAAGTCCTGCGAACAAAATAAATCCTTTGAAACTTTAATCGGTTCAATTTTTAAAATATGTGAATAGTACAATAACAATTAGATTAAAATTTTATTTTTATTGTCGAACTGGTTGGACTCAGAATAATATTAATCACCAAAATAAGCGATGAAATATAGCTGGGCCCCACCTCGCCTTTTTTCTCTTTATGCGTGAAATGATGCCATTTTTCACATGAAAAACGGCACATACAAGTGCCGTTTTTTATGTAAATTCTGTCAAATTCGCTTGATTATTTTCAAACTTCACATCTTCTTTCATATGCTTATAATTGATAATTTTTTTTCATTGAACATGAGAAGCGAAATCTTACTTGTTTTCTACTATGCCATTTTTCTTATAGATCCATGATCAAGAATGTCTCTGATACCACTGTTGGGGAAATTTTTAGGATGAAGAACACATAAATTTCATTTCCCAATAATTTTCCCTCAAAAACAAATTACACATGCCTATTTATAGGCTTACATTTCAACCATAAATTTATGCCACTAACCCACTAATTACAATAAACAATCAACTCATAACACCACTAATTCACCAACTCCACTAACATCATTAACTCCGCTAACTAAATAAAAACAATATAAACATGTTAAAATAAAATTCACTAATTTTGTTAGTCATAATATTTTGAATCTAAAGTTCCATGCCATATTCCAAAAAAATAGTGTAACCCAACAATAAGTCACAAATTAAAGCTTTTATAGTGGATATGCAATGGTCTCACCGAAATTTGAATCTAATATCCAACCATAAAAAACAATATAAACATGTTAAAATAAAATTCACTAATTTTGATAGTCATAATATTTTGAATCTAAAATTCCATGCCATATTCCAAAAAAATAGTGTAACCCAACAATAAGTCACAAATTAAAGCTTTTATAGTGGATATGCAATGGTCTCACCGAAATTTGAATCTAATATCCAATAAGTCACAAATTAAAGCTTTTATTCTATGTACTAGTTATATGTTTATGAGACTGATATAGGGCTTACATGTGTAGTTATATATTTATGATCCATATCTGCTGTTCTTTTTGTTCAAAAAATCTAGAATATTGCGAACTACTTTTAATTTAAACAAATTTGGATCATACAACGTTACTTTTACGTTCTTTTAACTTTATCTTGGTTTGTAAAGAAAATAGCTATGCATGTATATATATGCATATAGAATGAAAATAAAGAAAGAAAGAAAGAAAACATCTGAGATGGATTATATGTAATAAGACAAGCAAATTTTATCGCTTCTGCTTATAAAATTCAATGGAACAAGTCATACAGACATTATTGAGATCCATTGTTATTATTTGATAAAATGTAAATTGACAAATATGTGTACGCATATAAGCCAATAAACATAATATCTATAGAAAGCTAACAGAAGAGTAGGCAATTAATCATCAAAAGAACTGATTCAGGAACAGGTGTATCCAGAGGGACGGGTCTTGCCGCATAAGCCGAGCAAGGTAGTCAAAGTAGCATCAAGGTCCAACACAATCCCGAAGATATTAGCTTTTATTGCAGCGCAAAGGCAAATAGCAGCATCAAGATCAAGGAGAGGGGAAATGAGAGTGCATGGACTGAGTGGATTGATCTTCTTATAATCTATGGGGCAGGTTTGTGCACTCACCATGCTGAATAAAACCAGGTTCAGGCAGAGCACAAAGGCAGTGGCTGCTTGAGCTCGTGAGGCCATTTTTCTTCTTAGATATATCTTTTTGATAGATTGAAACTGATACCTAATGTGTTAATTAAGCTGCGGTGGTGCAAATCATGAACTGCTCTACCGAGTATTTATAGAAGGAATGAGCTGTTGCTTGTTGGTATAGATTTGTTTTTAAAACCTGCAACTTGAGTGATGGGCATCAGCATCTCCGCCGCTGCAGCCTTCCACGGCGCCATCAATGATGACCATCTGTTAATTTTGAGCTTAAACTAATCCAGGTCGTTGATTATTTTTAATTGGAACTATGCAAGATGATACCCGGAACTAATTAATTCTAAAGGATAAAGATGTATAATTAATTGAATCATCACTCAAGTTGTTTACACATGGGGATTTTTTTTTTTTTTTTAATTTCGTGTTAATTTTGAAAGTATTTGAAATTTTGGGGTAATAGTGAAAGAAATTAGAAAAATGAGATATTAAAAATGGCAAGGGAGTTTACCATTTTCTATCAGTAAGGATCCCACGTAAAATATGCATGTGTTGTATAAAAAAAGGCACTTGAAATTGCCGTTTTCTGTGATGATGCAGGATCTGCAAGTGGGACCCATACCTGTGGAAAACGGCACACTATTGTGCCATTTTTTTAATTCAAACCACCCCCATACTGCTGTCGTTAAAATAAAACTTATGGCCTCCATCAAAAATAAAACTATTACGTACACCATTTGGCCCTTTGCAAGTTCTCTCCCTCAACAAAGAACATTGAACTTTACACGTCCTTCATTTAAAGCTTTGATTTTTACTAATTTTTTTTTTCCTTCCTTTCTCTTATGAGTTAAAGCTTTTCTTTTTCTTATTCTTCACTTTCCTTCTGGTTTCCTTCTGATTCTCTAACCAATTAAAAAAATTGTCATCTTTTATCATGGGGTTTTCAAGTAAGCATCAAGTGGATAGTGGGTTAGAATTGGATTCTAAAAAATGGGTTATCGCTGTAATTTCTTTAAGAGCTCCTTTAAAGCCAATATACACAAAGAAGCGGGTGGAGAAAGACACCGAAAATGATGAATAATCAACGACGCCGACCGACGAAGAGGCTAGAATTCCGGCAAAATTAATTTGTCCGGCGGCTCCCAAGAAACGAAAGGCTAATTAATTATTATTAACTCATCATTATTTTGTTAATTAAGCTTAATTTGCAGGTTTTAATTATAATTTGTATTTGCTTTTTTATTTTTTTTCCTTCAATTTGCTATAGCAAGTTCCTTCAAGTTACTATGGAGAGCCTATATTAATAGCAGAAGGGCCAAATGGTTTAACGAAGAAGAAGACATTTGATTGTTGGTAATAGTTTTACTTTTGATGGAAGACATGAATTTTATTCTGATGACAGTATCATGTGGGTGGTTTGAATAAAAAAATGGCACAATAGTGTGCCATTTTCCACAAGCATGGGTCCCACTTTTAGATATTGCATTATCATAGAAAATGGCAATTTCAAGTGCCGTTTTTATACAATACACACATATTTTACATGGGACCCACACTGACAGAAAATGGCTAACTCTCTTGCCATTTTTTAGCACTCAATTTTTCTAATTTCTTTTATTGGTACCCCAAAATTCCAAATACTTTCAAAATTAACACCAAATTAAAAAAAATCCTGAACACATGAATATAGGAAAATGATCATTGCACAAAACAAACTTATACAAACTGCATGTTCAAACCAATCATATATTTATTACTTATTTACAAATAATTACATGTTGTCCAAATCTTATATACCTGAATGAACTTGTAGAATTTATTTATGTTCATAACATAATAGGCTCTTTATGAATTTTGGTGTTATTGATATTTTACTATTCCAAGAATTTGAAAGAAGATTATTTTTTATATTTCATTTATGTTGCATAAAATCTCACATCGAATAATTAAAAAATAACAAGGTTTAAAACGAAGAGAGGGGGAGAGAGAAGTACAGACTTGCTCCAAGAAAGTGAAATTATCAAACATAAGAAGAGAGATCATTGGCAACAACAACTTGTACCCAGAGATCCTGCATCAACAACAGAGCTTCCATCTGCATCAATGGATTCCAATAGTTCAGAAGAAAGAATGGCCAATGAGAATGATCACCATCCCTACCTTCGACCGTGTGAAGCTACAAAGCATCACAAAAAGTCGTATGGTGGCAGACCTGGGGTTGATCCATCTGTAAATGTTGATCTACCAATAAATAGGTTTGGCTCCTTCAACGTGTTCGTGGATAATCTACGGTAGGGTTTGCCAGCTTTTGGTCTAAGAAAAATCTATTCTTGGTATGGTATTCGTGGATGACCTTAAGTTATTTTAAAATAATGGTGAGTACATAGTTATCAAATCTAATTCTCCAAGCTTACATATAATTTAACATAATATATTAGAGTCATAAAAGGACTAACTGCTAATGACTCTAGACTTTACGGGTGAAAATATTTGAGGTCAAAAAAATCCAAATAAAAAAAAAGATGAAACTAGCTCAAGGTGGAAAAGCCAGGTAGATAAAATAATAAATTAAACAAGAGACAACTGGTAGACTGGCTAGTTACACTTGAGAGTGAATGTTGGAGAGAATTCTAATAGAGAATGAGATACTCTTTGTAGATTTTTCTATTTCTTTTATTCTAGGCTTCTGTTAGTATATCTTTATTTCTTCTATTCTACACTTTTAGAAGTATATCTTGTTGTTGTTTTTGGTTGAGATATGTTTTTATCAGTTAGTTAAGCATTTTATGGTAGCAATTAAATGTGACTTTATATATATTCATCCTCATATGAATAATATTTCAAGCCTTCATTTTACAATCTTTGAGTATCTTTTTATACTGTCAGAGCTACAAAAGCTCCCACGAGCAAATACCTATTTTCCCTACTTAATTATCAATCCAGCTACAAATGGCCTCTCCTTCCAAAGTTACCAATGCTGATAATATAGCCACCACCAATACTATTGTCCAATTCAATCCAACAGCCCATCAAATTAGCTGAAAGTCACAACATTACTATTTGAAAGGCTCAAATTGAAATGCTAATGAATGGCCACAATCTGTTTGATCACCTTGATGGCTCAACACCTAACCCTCCTCAAACAGTAACTAATAATAACCGCACCATACCAAACCCAACGTACCAAAAATGGTTCCACCAAGATAAACTCATCCATACTACTATCTTAGCTTCTGTTGATCCAACACTTGCCTTCACCATTGCCATCTTAACCATAATGCATAAGGCATGGGAATCCCTTTATATGGCATTTGCTAATAAATCCCAAACACGGATTATTAGCCTTCAAGATAAATTAGCATGCATTACTAAAGAATCTTGCCCTATAACTGATTATCTTCGTGACATTCGCTCAACTATCGATGAACTTGCAACTACTGGTGAGCCTATCTCTAATTCTCAACTTATAGTTAGGATCCTATACGGCCTAGGTCCTGACTACAAAGCCATCTCTACAGCCATCCGCTCTCGTGATACTACCATTACATATGAAGAACTTTATGAAAAACTTCTTGATCATGAGCTTTTTCTTCAACATGAAAAAGCCAAAGTAACACCTCTCATTCTAATTGCTATTACACAATGCACTGACTCTGGATCCCTTTGTACTAATGGTCATTGACCAACCAACATTAATAACTTTACACAGGTCTCATAGTGGTGCCAATAGTGGTCCTCTAATAGCTCCAACAATTCCAACAACCAGTGGTGCTCTAGATGCAATTTCAATTAGCAGCAAGCTCCCCACAACAATGTTCATTGTTAACTATATGATCGTACTGGTCAAATTACTAAAGTATGCAGATCTAAATCTCATAACCATTTTCAAGTAAGGGCCAACTTTGCCACTTTCTATCCCCAAAATCAACATATTTGATTGTTGATTCAGGCAAAAGTCATCACATCACCGTTGATGCTCATAATTTAGCTACACACAAGACTATCACGGCCCTAAAGATATCAATATAGGCAATGGTAATACAATTCAGATCACTCATACTGGTAACGTTAAACTTAAGGCATGAAATCTTAACTTTTATTATCTAACACTCTTTATGCTTCAAAATTCAAAAATTATAAAGAACCTTGCCTCTGCATCCCAATTTTGCTGTGATAATAACACCTCTATTAAACTTTTTTCATTTCATTACTTTGTGAAGGACTTGACGACGGGAGCGCTATTGGTACAAAAGCAGACTAAAGATGGACTTTATGAATGGCCTCAACAAAATTCTATTCAAGCCTTCTAGGCAACACAATCTAAATATATTAAGTTATGGCAACATCATTTAGGTCATCTAAATATTGGCATCTTTCACTAAGTTTTAAATCAATTTTCAATTCCTTATCATTGCAATAGTTAGCCTTTTCTTTGTCATTCTTATTCTACTAATAAAATGCATAAGTTGCCTTTTTCAGAAAATAGTTTGCAAAGTCAAAAACCACTTCAAATTATTTACAATGACTTATTGGGACCATATCCCTTAATTTCACTAGATCAAAAAAAATATATTATGTCCTTTTTGTTGATCAATTTTCACGATTCATATGGTTATACACACTTAAAATAAAATATGAAGTCCAAAGTGTTTTCAGAAGTTTACATCTTCTTCTTGAATGTTGCTTTAACACAAAATTTGTCTCTTTACACTGATGGTGGAGGTCAATTTCAAAGCTTATCAACTTACGTAAAAAATACATGTTATTGAAAATCTAATTTCATCCTCACACACTCCTTAACGTGTAGCTGTAGTTGAACGTAAACACAGTCATGTTGCCAAAATAGCCAAAACATTAATAAACCAAGCCTCTTTTCCCCCAACTATGGAGTTTTACTTGTACCCATGTAGTATAACACATAAATAAACTTCCAACACATGTTTTGCACAATAAATCTCCATGTCAAACACTTTTTCATGAATTTTCCAAACTTAATTTATTTCGTATTTTTTGTTCATTATGTTACACTTGACTACGTCTCTATACCAAATATAAATTGGATCCATGGTCAAAACCATATATTTATTTGGGTTTTCAAGATAAATTCCACTATTATCAATGTCATGATCCAATTTATTCAAAAATATATCTTTCCAGAGATGTTATATTTTTTAAAAACAATTATCTTTTAAAAAATATTTTTTCAAAATTAAAAAAATTACAAATAATGTAACGCCCCAACCCAAAAATACTACTACTACTACTACTACTACTACTACTACTACTACTACTACTACTACTACTACTACTACTACTACTACTAATAATAATAATAATAATAATAATAATAATAATAATAATAATAATAATAATAATAATAATAATAATAATAATAATAATAATAATAATAATAATAATAATAATAATAAGGAAGAAGTTGGTAGGATAAAAAAGAAAGAAATGTGTGGTTTAAATTAAAGAGAGGAAGAAGTTGAAAAAAAAGGAAGAATTGGGATTTAAAAATGTTGTGAAAGTTATGGGATTTGAAAAAGGTGTTGGAAGGTGTGTGGTTAAAAATTAAAAGGAAAGAAAGAAATTAAAAAAAAAGGAATCGGCACACAAATTGAAAGAAGAAAGAAAAGAAAGAAGTGGAAAAAAGGAAAAAGGACGCCGACAAGGCTCGGACCGCCACGCCGCTGCCACGCCACCTCCGGTCATCCCTGCAAGTGTCCTCCTCCTCCTCCGGTGGCGCCGTTTCCTTCCGATTTCTTCCCCACCACTGTGGTTCTTCTTCTTCCCTCTTTCTTATTTTTCGATTATCCCGACGGCGGTTGAAGGGGCTGACGACACCGATGGAATCCCGAGAGCCAGGCGCTTCTCTGACATCCTTCACTCCTCTCTCGCCGGTGGAAGGTAGATCGGAAAAGAGGTTTGCCCGACGGTTTTTGTTAGATCCTGGTCAACTCCCGTGGCCGTTGGGCGCGTGACCACCCACCGTAGAATCCCCGGGCCTGGATCTTCAAGTGGACACTGTCGGTGCATTTTCCGACGAGTCTCCGACGAAACTCCGACGATCGGTCCGGCGAGCCCAAAGATGACAAATTATGCAGAAAAATGAGGAGATCGACACTAACGGGTATGTGGATACAAACTACCCTTAATTTCATTTAATTTTGAATTTTTATGGTGAATTTTATATTAGGTAAGTATATGAATTTAGGAATTAATGAGAAATAATTTGAGTTAATAATAGAAATTAATGATATAGCATGAAATAGATGAGAATAGAAGGAGAAATTAAGTAATTAGTTGGAAAGTTAATTGATGCCTATTGCTACCCATGAAAATCTTAAATGAATTATGGTGATTTATTAGGAAGTATGTATAAATATAATATTTTAACGATAAATACATGTGTTATGATGAAATCGAGTTAAAGATAATATATGAGTATGAAAATTATATAAAACATAGTGATGTTCATAAGAGTAACGAAAAATATTAAAATAATTGAAGTGTTAATTATATACATACTAATATACAATGGTGTTAGAAACATAAATAGCGTAGAATAAAGTATGAAGAGATTGGTGAGTGTGAAAAATTATATGTTGATTGAATATATACTGGTATATGAATTGAAGAATTAATATTAAATAGTATTTTATTTATAAAGTATGGTATACTAATTTAGAGAAATATAATTAGAATAATTCAAGTTAAATAATTTAGTAACATAATACGCATTATATATATATATATATATATATATATATATATATATATAGTAATGTGGCATGGTATGACTATAGATATAAGTAAGCAAAAGAGTGAAATAAATTGATATAAATTAATAATGTTGTGAAGTGATGTAAGATGAAATAATGATGAAATAAAGTTATTAAAAATAAAGGAAAATGACAGGTACCATGGGTTTATACATAATGTTAATACATGTAGATGATATTATTTAATGTATTTAATGATAATATTATGTTTGCCCTTAGTAAAATTAAATAGGAATTGGGGTAATTGGATAAGGTTGGCATGCCAATTAGGAAAAATTGTAATGCGGCGCCTTGATATGTAACATCGGATTGGATGGCTTCGAGAGCTGAATCCTGTGTATGTAATTTAATTGAGTTGTGGGTTGGATGGCTCCGAGAGCTGAATCCACAACTGCATGTATATATATGTGTGTGTATATAGAAATATATATAGTTAATAGAAAAATTGTGTATGTGGAATAAGAAAAATGCCTAAAGGGGATTTGATGGTTCCGAGAATTGAATCCCCCGATTATATCCCGTTTATCCAGCTCGTTGCAATTTCAATGGATTTTACTGAGGGCAAAATAGTAATCCAGTATGAAACTGAGATAAAAGAATAATTATGATAATCTGGATTCCATAAATATAAATAAATAATAAATAATGTGAAAAATAAGATCAATGGGATGAGTAAGAGCAAAACTGTAATTACATGATAAAATAAGAGTAAATTGATTAGTCGGACCAAAAAAGTAATAAGAAACTTAAATTGGCTGAATAAGACAAAAAGGGACAAAAATTTAATTAGTCAAAAATTTAAGAACTAAATTGTAAGTTTACCATATTTGGGAAATTCAAAGAATCAAAATGTAATTTATCATCATGAGAGAAATTTTAGGATCTAAATTACAATTTATGCACTTAATTTAAATTAAAGGATAAAGGAAGTTAAACTAGTTGAAACTGTGATCAAAATTTGGCAAGTTAAGGAAAAGTCAATTTCGGAAAAAAAATTGAGAAAGTTATTAGAAAGAATAAATGATAAAGAGATCTAAAGTAAATTATAAATATATTAAGAATAAACCATGGATTTATATAATGGAAGGAGATTACAAGAATTTGATTTGTAATTCTCTATTCAATTTTGCCACAATCAACATAGTGGCCACCTTCTCTTTATTTAGTGCCACAATGCCCATCTCTGCTGCCTTGCCTAGATTTGCGCCACCTAGCTCAAGTACTTCCACTCCACATATCTCCCTTAATGAACCATCTGAATCCCAACAAAATCAACCACCACCTCTCCAAACTTACCATCGCAGAACTCAACTTCCATCTGCTCCACCTCACTCTCTCCCCTCATCCTCTCAAAACGTCCAACCTCCACAAATTTCTGCGCCACAAATCCCTTCTACTCCTCTTTCTTCAAATATTCACTCTATGATCACACACTCTAAAAACACTATCAGCAAGCAAAAAATCTCTTACTCTTTTCTTGGCTATACTCCTCTTCTCACTCAATCAATCACTTATGAACAAGCCCGAAAACTACCTCATTGGAACCAAGCCATGAAAGAAGAATTTGATGCCTTAATTCAGAACCAAACTTAGGATCTGGTGCCTAATGATCCTTCTAGGAGTGTGGTTGACTGCAAATGGTTGTATTGCATCAAGTACAAATCTAATGGTTGCATTTCAATGTAAGAGAGTACAAATTTGAGCTTGGTCCAATCAGTTTGGCAATTAAAATAAAATTTTAGTCTAATTGTTATTGTACTATTCTCATATGTCAAAATTATAGAGAGATTTTTCTTCTATATATTTTTTCTACGTTATTTTCTAGTTAACTGCTTAATGGTAACAAACCAATAAATAGTACATAGGATTGTGAGTTATCAGACCTTTTTAAAATATAATTTATCAAATTGAGTTAAGCCCCATTTTGGGTGGACCAACTAGTTTTCGCAACAGTAAATTAACAATTGGAGTTCTAACGCATTTTCTCCCCGAAAGCTTTTTGTCTAAATCGGATATATAACATTATTTATGAACAAAACCAATCCCCCATGTGAACAAGTTGGGATTTAATTATTCAAAAAAAAAAAAACATTATGGCATTACACTATTAACACGAGAATATATTAGACGGCAATTTTATACTTCTCCCTAAATTAATTTAAAATTTTAATAGTCCTCTTTAATTTCGTGGTATTCTCAACGGAAAATTTTGTGTAATTTGTACGAAACTTGTACAAGTTGCATGCAAGAATTTGGACACAAATTATATGTTAAAAGATGCCCCTAACTGAAATTTAATATTTTAAATGATTTACTATTTATATTCAGATAATTATGTATTATGTAAATCTTACAGAATAACAGATACAATTTCTTCAAATCCATTTAGGGATTTCTTCAAAGCCATTTAGGGATCCCAGCAACTTAATCAGCTTAAAGAAAAAAAAAAAAGAATTTCTATTAAGTAAATGAAAACTAAAGTGCCCATATGAAAAATGATATATACCATTATGAACTTAGAATTTTAAGTGAAAGTTTCATTTTATTTATTTTCGAATATTCATAAATTTAGCCTATATATAGCAAGGATATATAATAATCCTTTTTATGTAATCAGGTAGATATTTACTTTTCTAACTGGGGTTTCGTTTATATCTTTTTGAAACTAACTAGAGTTGTATCTTCAATTGAAGATGGTTATTTAAATTAGTAAAAGTGATAATTTATTGATAGAAAAGAAGTGATAATTAAAATTTAAAAGAATTATTGAATAAAATAAATGTGAATATTTATATAAAAAGATTAAATTTAAGAACATAGAGAGTAAAAATAGATATTTTAATTCATTCGTATATTTTAAGTTAATTACATTCTCAACATAGTCAATTGGGTTGCTTGCAGACAAGATCCCATATATATGGACTTAAACAACAGCTGAATAATATAGTATTCCGATAAGAATGGAACAGCCCTTGTCGTTTATGAGAATATCATGATGTGCCCTAACCCCACGTGGCTTTTAAACCTATGAAATCTAAATTGTTCATATTTGTTCCGATAGGCAGTGGCGGTAGAGGCGGCGGTGTGCTCATCTTTCTAAATTGTTTCATAAGATATGTAAACTAATTTACTTCAGCCCCTCAAAGCCCCCCTTTGTCTCCTCCTTTGTGCACGGTCACCGACTTTTATAACCTTAATTAATGTGAAAAATCGAACTATGATATATGTATAATTCCATGCCATATGCCTAAAAGATAACTGCCTAAATTAATTATATTAGAAGGCAATTTATACTTATCCCTAGCTATATTAATTTAAAATTTTCCATAAAAATAAATTAATTGAAACTTTTAATATTTATCTTTAATTTCGTGGTGAGAATCTCAACATAGTCAAGTTGCTTGTGGACGAGATCCCAAATATATGGAGTTAAATAATAGCAAAAGAATAGAATTCCGGTAAGAATGGAGCAACCCTTGTAGTTTATGGAGTATGATATATCCTAAGCCCACGTGGCTTCTACAATAGTTAAATGTATTGAGGTTCGAAATTAGTAATTTATTCTTTATAGGCTAATACATCTAAAAACTTAAAACACTTAAATTTAGAAACTTCAACAGTATCTTTTATACTTGTCAATTTTATAATAATAAACACAAATTTACACTTTTTTAAAAAAGAAATAAAACGTATTACTTCCAAATACATTGATATAACATTTAAATTGCTATAATTAAAATATGTTTTTCACATATGCACTAAAATTGGATGAAATTAAAATCAAAATAATTGATTTTCTTGTTTGTTTTAATAGGTTTATTGTTGATCTAGTTACATGTTATTTAATTCAATTTTTTACGATAATAAATTTATACTTATTATTTGTGAAATTAACAAATAGAGTTACTCAATAGTTTATTATTTAATTTAAGTATTAGACAGTGTATATTAGTTGGATTTTTCACATTTATTATGTAAAAGTCGGTGACCGTACCATTAATTATTTATAAATATATTTTTCATGAGTTAATTAGTTTCATATTGTTTTTTCTTTTGATTAGTAGTTTCACGCATTCAATTATCAATATAATCCCCTTTTTCTCTTTAATAAAAAAAAAACTGATCAAAGACCTGTATTAATTTAAGCTCACGATTATGGAAGAAAATTAAAAGATGGCCATGGCGCAATGGAAGGCCGCAGCGGCGGAGATGCTAATGCCGCCCATCGCTCAAGTTGCAGATTTTAAAACTAAATCTATACCAACAAGCGCAGTTCCTTCCTTCTATAAATACTCGGTAGAGCAGTCCATGATTTGCACCGCCACAGCTTAATTAACACATTAGGTATCAGTTTCATTCTATCAAAAAGATATATCTAAGAAGAAAAATGGCCTCACGAGCTCAAGCAGCCACTGCCTTTGTGCTCTGCCTCAACCTGGTTTTATTCAGCATGGTGAGCGCACAAACCTGCTCCATAGATTATAAGCAGATCAATCCACTTAGTCCATGCACTCTCATTTCCCCTCTCACTAATCTTGATGCTGCTATTTGCCTTTGCGCCGCCATTAAAGCTGGTATCTTCGGGGTTGTGGCTGACGCTGATGCTACTTTGACCATCTTGCTCGCCACCTGCGGCAAGACCCGTCCCACTGGATTTACCTGTTCTTGAATCCACCCTTTTAATAATTAATTGCCTGCCCTCTTGCTAGCTCTCTCTATAGATATTATGTTTTATTGGCTTATATGTATATTTTACATATCTGCCGATTTACATTTTATCGCATAATAATAACAATGTATCCAAGTAATGTCTGTATGTCTTTTTCTACGTACCAAAGTTTAATAAGCAGGAGAGAATAATAGAAATGCTTGTTTTTATTATATATAATCCATCTCAGTTTTTTTTTTGTCATATACATATGCATGAAAAACTATTTCCTTTAAGAGAACTCAAAAGTCGAGAGTATAGTTGTGGAGGTAGGCCATTTTCTAAAGGTAGAAAAGTTACATGGTCCGAATATCTTTTAGAAGCAGAGTTCCAGTATATTGTACTTTTTTGTCAACAAATTAGACGTACATAATTTGTATAATTAACTCTCGTGTCACCGCTATTGCCAGAAACTAGATTCGTAAGTTGAGAACTTTCGAAATCAATATAAACATTTAGTTTCTGAACAAACTCAAGGTAAACAAAAACTAGCTCTATTGAGCTTGAGAGAAAACACAAAACAGAGGAAATCTTATCAATATGTTATATTTCTTCATGCACATGAAAAACGTGTTCAGCAAGGTTTATATACATGAGAAAAGAAAAAACTAACTAGAGTTAATTAACTTAAGAATAACTGTCATTTAACTCTACTAGCTAGTTAACTAAAACTACTAACTAAAAATACAAACAAAGTAAAATAAAATGCATATTTCTACATCCCCCCTCAAGATGGAGCTTGGTGAAAATTCACCAAGCCCGGCTTGCATAAGAGCTTGGTGAAACAAGGACCATTCAAAGCCTTAGTAAAAGTGACTACCACCTGAAAAGTAGTAGACAGATGGGCAGTAGCAATGAAACCAGCCTTTAACTTATCCCTAACAATATGACAATCAATGTCAATATGTTTTGTACGTTCATGGAAAACATGATTAGTTGCTATGTGGAGAGCAGTCTGATTATCACATTCAACGAAATTGGTAAGGATAAAGGAACACCCATATCTTGAAGAATAAAATAAATCCATTGAAGTTCACAGACCACGGCAGCCATGCTTCGATACTCAGCTTCAGCAGATTACTTGGACACCGTCGCCTGCTTCTTCGACTTCCAGTAGATTAAAGAACCACCTAGGTAAACACAAAATCCAATAATGGAACGTCTACTATCAGTGCATGCTGCCCAATCAGCATCAGCATATGTTGTAACTACCAAATCATTATTCGCAGGGAAAAAGAGACCCAAAGAAGGACAACCTTTCAAGTAACGCAGGATATGCATGACAGAATTCCAATGAACATCTGTAGGTCGATGAACAAATTGACTCAACTGATGACTGGCAAAAAATATATCTAGTCAAGTGAAACCTAAATAAAGCAACTGACCAATAATCATGCGATATTGATGTTGTTTCTCTTCAGCCAAAACAGAACCACCATCAAAGGAAAGTTTCAATCCCTTTGGTAATGGAGTAGCAGTACATTTAGCTCCCATTAAACCAGTAGAATGAAGAAGATCTAACACATATTTCCTCTAGTTAACATAAAGACCAGTTGCAAACCTTGCTAATTCCAAACCAAGAAAGTACTTAGCTGAACCAAGATCCTTAATGGTGAACTTATCATCAAGAAATCTTTTAATGGATCCAATCATTACTTCGGAATTTCCAGTCAGCAAAATATCATCAACATATACTAAGAGAATCACCAACATAGATGACTGAGAATAGATGAACAGGCAATGATCATGTGTAGACTGATGAAAACCAAATCCCCTTAACTGAGAAGATAGCTCCAAATTCCATTGCCTAGACATTTGTTTGAGACCATATAATGAACGTTTAAGCTTGCAAACTTCTCCTTGTTTAGCCTTCTAATAACCCGGTGGTGGTAACATATACACATCTTAATCAATAAAGCCATGTAGAAAGGCATTATTGATATATAGTTTATGAAGATTCCAGCTCCTAGCTGCAGCCAGCGCCAAGAGAATTCACATAGTGACCACCTTTGCCACCGGTGAGAAACTATCATTATAATAAAATCCTGAAACCTGACTGTAACCTTTGGCCACTAACTGTGCTTTGAATTTATCAACAGAACCATCAGCCTTTAGCTTAGTCTTATACACCCATTTAGAACCAATTGCTGTCTTGTCTAGAGGTAAGCAAGTTAGTTCCCAAGTGCCATTCTTCTCTAAAGCTTGGAGCTCTTCTTGCATCGCTTTTTCCCAGGCTGGAAAACCTTTGGCTTCATGGTAATACATAGGATCTTGCAATGTATCAATCTTGGCCAGAAAACAAAGATATGCTGCAAAAAATTAGGTGAAGAAACAAATGGAAAAGAGCAGGGTGTGCATTGCTTATCACCATTTTTCAACACCGGATTACCATCTGAAAAATGACTAACATGATTAGCAATAAAATCAGTCATCCAAGCTAGAGTATGTCTAGGTCTGCTACTTCGTCTGAGTTGAGTAATAGGAGGGAAAACATCAGTGTTAACATCAACAACTTCCTGTTGCAGGACAGAACCATCATCTGCATGTGTCAAATTATGTGGTACTTGAGACACCTGAAGAGAAGTGGACATTAAAGGAGGAGAAACCTCAAAGGAATTATTAGAACCAAGTTCACGTCCAGCTACTGGCAATGACAAGTGATCATCAGCTGGAAAATGGACAAGTGGTAAGGGGACAGTGGCATGTAAATCCACTCCATCAGATTGCTTGTAGGGAAAAACGTTCTCATTGAACATGACATCTCGAGAAACTAAATAGCAACATTCTTTAAGGCCATACAACCTATACCCCTTATGTCCTAGTGAGAAACGCAAGAATATGCATCTATGTGCCCTTGGTGTAAACTTATCTCTTTGTGGTTTTACAACCGCTAAAAAAAAACATGCATCCAAAAACCTTTAAAGCATCATATGATGGAAGCTTGCCAAATAACATTTCATAGGGAGTCTTCCAAAAAATTCTAGGGGTAGGCAATCTGTTAATCAAATAAGTAGCATACAAAACACAATCACCCCAAAATTTCTTAGGCAAACTAGATTGGAAGATTAAAGATCTAGCCACCTATATCAAGTGCCTATGCTTCCTCTCTACAGTCTCATTTTGCTGTGGAGTGTAAGTACAACTTTTTTGATGTAAAATACCATTGTGCTTCAATAAGTCTTGAAAACTGGAACTTAAGAACTCAGCTCTATATTGTCAGATCGAACCGTCTTAACAGTTCTTTCAAATTGTGTCTTCACCATTATTAAAAATGACTGAAAATGCCATTCACTTGTGTTTTATGACTCATTAAATAGGTCCATGTACTTTTACTAAAGTCATCCACTATAGTCAAGAAATAATAAGCTCCTAACAGTGATGTTTTCTTATAAGGACCCCAAATATCAATGTGAATGAGCATAAAAACAGACGAAGCCATAGAATTGCTAATAGGAAAAGAACTTTTACTTTGCTTAGCTAGTGGACATATCTCATAACAAACATCTTCTAAGAACTTGTTATTACAATTCAAATATCTCATGACAATCAAAGAAGGGTACCCAAGCGATCTGATGCCATATGGCAAAGGAAACGACCCCTTTATTTTCAGTACAGCGTTTGCCAACAAAAATAGAACTAAGAAAAACATCATTCTTAGTAGGTGTCCTTTTACTCTTTTCAAAGGCATCTCTATCCAACAAATATAGACTGCCCACTACCTTTCCCACAGCCAAGATGGTCTCAGTCTTCAAGTCCTGTAAGACACAGCACGTTGGGTAAAAACCGAACTTCACTGAAGTGGATTTGGAAAGTTTATTCACAAACAATAAACTATGAGTGAAAGAGGGAATATATAGCACATTTTTAAGCACTAAGTCAATACAAATTTAATATCCCCTTTTAATTTGACTTGTTTAATTTCTCCACTAGGTAAATGCACTAACGTGGGCATATCAACCTCAATCAAATGCAAGAAAACATCATTTTTATTGCAAATGTGAGTTAAAGCTCCAGTATCCACAATCCAGCTATCTGATAAACCATTACTAACTGCCATGTTTGCATTAAAAACGTAATGAATAGAATTACCTGCACAATCCACTTTTGCAAAATTTGTGAATTCTGCATCTACCAGTTGCTTTCCTTTCAGCAATTTCATCAATTCTTGTTGAATTAAAGCACCCAAGCTAGAGTTATTATCCTTACACTTGTTAGAATCATCTAAATCCTCTAAAGGAGACTCTGCCATATTAACCTGTTTGCCTTTATAACCTCCTTTCACGATTCCTTTCTTTTCCTTCAAATCTTTCTACCAATCAGGATAGCCATATAATTTGAAACACGTATCCTTCTCATGGCCTTCAGTCTTACAATGTTCACAATATTTATCTTCTTTTTTCTTTTCGTCTTTCTTTTTTCACGTATTATTTGCATCGGTTTGACTTTTTGCTATCATAGCAGAGGCATCTAAAACTTCTGTATACTGAATCTGGATCTATCTCTGTCTTTCTACTTGTGAGATCATGGAATATACTTTGTCCACACTAGGCAACGGATCATAAGCAAGGATTTGACTTCTAATATTGTCATAAGATTGATTCAATCCCATTAACAATTGCAAAACCTTATGCTTCATATCAATCATTTGAAGCTTCTTATTCAATCCACATTTACAACCATTACAAGAGCAGATAGGTAAAGGTTAAATTCTATTCATCTCATCCCAACATTTGGCAAGTTTATTGTAGTAAATAGCCAAGGAATTATTGCCTTGTTTAGTAAATCTCATTTCCCATTGAATCTGATACAGTTGAGAACTATTATTCTTGTCTCCAAACCTTTCTTCTAGCCTGTCCCAAAGAACCTTAGAGTTAGGACTGTATATAAAAGAATCTGCAATCTCCTTCACCATAGGGTTCAGGATCCATTGCTTAATCATACAGTCAACCTTCCCTCACCTTTTATACTAATTTCCATTCTCTGGAACATTGATAGATCCATCAATAAAACCTAACTTATCCTTTGCCTCTAACGAATTCATCACCGACATACTCCAGCTCATGAAGTTATTTCCAATCAAAGGATTGGCCACAAGAACCATATCTGGATAATCCAAGCTATGCAACTTTAGTGGTTCTTCTTCATAATCCATGGTAACTTCACCTCTCGATCAATGTTCCCTGACATTTCCACCATTGATAGATGAATTTGTACCTCGTCCATTATCTTGATTATCCATGGCTTAAACAATCGAGAATGTGGATCATAATGGCTCTGATACCATAAACAAACTCAAGGTAAACAAAAACGAGCTCTATTGAGCTTGAGAGAAAACACAAAACAGAGGAAATCTTATCACTCTGTTATATTTCTTCATGCACACGAAAAACATGTTCAGCAAGGTTTATATACATGAGAAAAGAAAAAACTAACTAGAGTTAATTAACTTAAGAATAACTGCCATTTAACTCTACTAACTAGTTAACTAAAACTACTAATTAAAACTACAAACAAAGTAAAATAAAACGCATATTTCTATAGTTTCTATAATCCGTCAATATGAAATAAGTCCTGCGAACATAATAAATCCTTTGAAACTTTAATCGGTTCAAATTTTAAAATATGTGAATAGTACAATAACAATTAGATTAAAATTTTATTTTTATTGTCAAACTGATTGGACTCATAACAACATAAATCGCCAAAATAAGTGATGAAATTTAGCTGGGCCCCATCTTAGCTTTTTTTGTCTTTATGCGCGAAATGATGCCATTTTTAACATGAAAAACGGCACATACAAGTGCCGTTTTTTATGTAAATTCTGTCAAATTCGCTTTTTTACCAAATTCGTTTGATCATTTTCAAACTTCACATCTTGTTTCATATGCCCATAATTGATCATTTTTTTCCATTTAACATATGAAGCGAAATCTTACTTGTTTTCTACTATGCCATTTTTCTCATAGATTTATGATAAAAAAATGTCTCTGATACCATTGTTGGGAAAATTTTTAGGATGAAGAACACATAAATTTCATTTCCCAATAATTTTTCCTCAAAAACAAATTACACATGCCTATTTATAGGCTTACATTTCAACCATAAATTTATGCCACTAACCCACTAATTACACTAAACAATCAACTCCAATAACATCATTAACTCCCCTAACTAAATAAAAACAATATAAACATGTTAAAATAAAATTCACTAACTTTGTTAGTCATAATATTTTGAATCTAAAATTCCATGCCATATTCCAAAAACATAGTGTAACCCAACAATAAGTCACAAATTAAAGCTTTTATAGTGGATATGCAAAGGTCTCACCGAAATTTGAATCTAATATCCAACCATAACGTGATATAAAATTTAGATTCATTAAAAAAAAAAAAATTAAACGATAAATTTAAGTAAACCAAGCTCGTCATGTAAAATTACCTTTACGACACGGAGCTGACACGCGAGTTTTTATCAAAATTATGTGGATTTTGTTGGGAACAAGTGCAACATGCTGGAACTTGGCTCCTAAAATATATTTGGATCGTGTAAAATTCTGAGCTTTTGCAGCTTTAGTAGAAATTTGGACTTTCAAGTTCTCTTTGTTCATAAAGAAAATAGCTATGGTATATAGAATATTTGAAAAGGAAGAAAGGAAACACCTGAGATGGATTATATATAATAACAAGTATACTTTATTGCTCTCTCCTGCATATTGAAATTTCGTACTTAGAACAAGACATACAGACATTATTGAGATACATTATTATTATTTGAAAAAAATGTAAATTGGCAGACATGTAACTATACATATAAGCCAATAAAACATAACATCTATAGAGAGCTAGCAGGAGGGTAGGCAATTAATTATTAAAAGGGTGGATTCAAGAACAGGTATATCCAGAGGGACGGGTCTTGCCGCAGGTGCTGAGCAAGGTGGTCAAAGTAGCATCAACGTCCACCACAATCCCAAAGATATTAGCTTTAATGACGGACTAAGTGAATTGATCTTCATGATTGTTTGAAAACACTTGATTTTTAATTACAAACAAAATTCTATATTTAAAAGTCCAACCAATTCCAATATAGCTGCGTTAAAATTTGAATATTTTAAGTAGTTTCCGAGGAATTTGTACAATCTAAATTCTATTCTCTTATATATATATATAGGTCTTTCTCTTTCTTAATTTGGACATAGAAATTTTACTCACAAATTTCACGGGTTATCAGTCTCTTATTACTCCACATTACGTCAGTTTGTAATAAATTTTTAGAGTTAATAACTATGCGTTACTGTTACTACAAAATAATTGAAAACCGTTAAATTAGCTATACCATAAGTCCCGAGTGTATTCTATGTACTAGTTATATGTTTATGAGACTGATATAGGGCTTACATGCTAGTTATATATTTATGATCCATATCTCAATACAAGAAAATTGCAATTTAACAACGGAAAATAGCAACGGAAAATGTCAATTTTCCGTTGCTAATCAAAAATAGCAACGGAAATTTCGGTTGCTAATTCGGCGGTTGGTATTTTTAGCAACGGAATGTTTATTCCGTTGCTAAATTTAGCAACCGAATTCAAATTCCGTTGCTAAATTTAGCAACGGAAACTAAATTCCGTTGCTAAATCTAACCACCAGCATTTGGTAAATTGGTCAAAATTAGCAACCGAATTCAAAATCCGTTGCTAATTTTAGCAACGGATCTTATTTTTCCGTTGCTAAATTTAGCAACCGAGTTGAATTCCGTTGCTAAATTTAGCAACTATTATAAAAAAATTTGTGACGGTTTTTTCGTCGCTATTCCATCACTAAAATAGAAAACCAACAAATTACGCTAAAAAAGCAAGCTGTTTTAGTGTAAAATATAAAACCAACAAATTACACTAAAACAGCTTGATAGAAAACCAAATGACGTCCTGATCAAATGAAAGGAGAAAACATGAAAAACACAGAAATTCATGCAAAAGATTACCATACCTATGCCCAGCATGTCGGAAAAATAATCCTGGTGGAGCATTCGGCAATTTCAATCCACCAGACTCTTGCTTTTTAGCAACCTGAAGATGATGAAACTATCAAGGTGCAACTTTAAAAGATTATGAAAAATGCCAACTCTACAAATTTAGTTATGTCCTTTTCATTTTTGTCGTATGAACTAAATATGCAAGATTATGAACTAAATATGCAATGAAAGGCTATAACTAGAAGAGGAGAAGCAAAAGCTTTCCAGTACAACATATTCTAAACAAAGAAAGAATTATCAGTAACACATATAATTGTTGGTAAAGAGACTTGAAGTCAAGAAAATAATTAAGAAGAAGAATTTCAAACTCCATTCAGTTAACATTACAGCTCAAAAACCTACGCAATCTCACGCTGCATGTTCGACAAAGACAGATGGGAGGCAAAATGTAAGTAAAAATACTTGAGCAATTCCCATCTACCATGTATGCAATGCGTTTTTGTCCTGGTACATTTTATGGCATGAACATTGGCCAAAACACAAACCATCTGTGAGTATAAACAGCTCAGAAACATAGGTCTCTTATATGATGAAGGCATTTTTCAGTGTTCGTCTTCCTCAGGATCTTGTAAGTTCTGAACCATGGAAGAAAGAAGCATAGAGACCACAGCTACAGGTCCAATAGCAATTTCTCTTGAACTCCCCATTACAGCGTAAATCAAAGGAGGAACAACACTGGTGTCTGAACCCAAGAAATTTAGATTATATTCAAGCAAATGTTGTAAAATATCCATAATATAAAATAGAAGAGCAACTTACATAGGCCATACTGAGGATCAAGCTTTGCTAAATTGGCATACCCAATGCTCTGTGCAAAATTGTTATAAAATCCATTACTATAATCACTAAATTAATAAGCAACATTAATTACATAACAAGACAAATGTGTAGTGTACCTGAGGAATGCCACAACAAAAAAACTGCCAATTAGCGACTAAAATTAGCGACGGCACAATTTCCGTCGCTAATTTTGCGACGGATTAGCGACTATTTTATAATTTCGTCGCGAGAATGATATTTTCTATTTTTGCGACGAAATAGCGACGGAATTGATAAACAGTCGCTAATTATTGGCAGGAAGAGTACGCGCCTTGTCTAGCGACGAAAATTTCCGTCGCTAAATTTTATAATTTTTTATTCAGGAAATTAGTTCCAGAAATTTTAGCGACTAAAATTTTAGTCGCTAATTTTGGCGGGAAAATTTAGCGCCTTTTTTTTGCGACGGTTTAGCGACGGAAATATATCTGTCGCTAATTATTATTTGGTTGCTGTAATACGATTAGCGACGGAAATATTTAGTCGCTAATCTGTCGCAAATAAATTAAAAAATAAGTTTTTAAATTTCACTCCCATGGTTTATGTATAATTTGAAGTAATTTTAATATACACCATATAAAATAAATATTTTATTTTGTAACAGAAAATTATAAATTATTTTATAAGTTGTTAATAATTTTTTATCAATTATACCAAAATCTAAAGTTATTTATTTAGAAAATTTACATTTTTAATCATAATAATAAACTAATTGTTATGATTATTATATATTTGCATGTTCAAGATTAATAAAAATAAATATTTATAAAATTTATTATTTCATTCAAAATAATAATAAAAAAATTTGTAATTTATTTTTATTTTAAAAAAATTTAATCAAATATTAAATTATTAGAAATTAAATTGATTTGTTTATCAATTATCCCCAAATATAAACTTATTTATTTAAAAAAATTACATTTTAATAATAATAATAAAGTAATTGTTATAAGTATTATATAGTCATATTATAAAAAATAATAAATATTTATATTTATATAATAATAATATAAAGTTTATTATTTCATTTAAAATGATTATGAAAAATTTATAATTTATTTTTATTTTGTTAAAATTTTGAGCAAATTTTAAATTATTAAAAAATTTAAAATATATATTTATAAAATTATCCTTGAATATAAGGATAAAATGATGAAATTTGGTAGGTGCATTTTAGTAATTTCAAAAATTTACCCTACATATAAAAATAACATTTTATCTTCCGCCACATCTCTTCACCGTTTCAATTTAATGCGTATATGATTTTAAAATTAATTTATTATTTAGTTGAATAATACAATAGAGTTCAATCCAAGACTTAAACTCATACAAGTCAAAATAAATAAATTTTCTAATTTAATTTCTTCAATTTAATTTCTGTTATTTTTCTAAATGAATAAATTTTCTAATATATATATATACACACACACACTTTTCAATTTTATTTCTATTATTTTTCTAAATGTTCAAACTCTATCTAAACTCATCCTTACCATTTAACTTCACTACCGCGGTTACCTAATTGAGTGTTATGGAAGACTGAGTAAACTTACTGATTTGAAAATGGAGAAATGGCTTTGAAATTCTAAACATGGCCAGATTAATAAATAAGTTAAGATATTATCTGATAAATTCAAATATATAGTCCATTTGAATCTGCATATTTACGGTTTGGTTGGATCTTTAAATACAAATTGAACAGTTTTTATAAGGAATAGTGTAAGTAAAGATTTAACGGTTAAGTATTTGCCATTAGATCGACCTGATTTTTGGTGAGTACGTTCGAAACTTCTTGTTGTTAATTTTGAACGGTGAAGATTAGTTTTTAAAGTTTGTAAGTTCAGTTTTTATTGTAAAAAAAGGCTGTTTTTTGGATTTTTTACTTAATGACCAGTTTTGTATATAAAGACGATCGAAAAATCATTTACTGTTAGATTGGCCTGATTTTTGGTGAGTACATTCGAAACTCCTTGTTGTTAATTTTGGACGGTGAAGATTAGTTTTTAAGATCTGTAAGTTTATTAGATTTTGGGTATTAGATTTTGGGTAGATAATTTATTTTTGGTCAAATAGGGATACTTCTAGCTAGAATGCTGATTGGTTGGTGCAGGTAGGTTTTTCCAATAAATATACTCCTTCAATGTTATTAATTCATGAAAAAAGCATACTCTTTCAGGGACCCAGTGTAATTAAATTTTGGAAACTAAATCTCAAATAATTTCAAAATATCAAGTTTTATTAAATTTTATATTCTTATTTAAGGATTAGATTATTAACCTAATTTTAGAGAATAAACTTAACAGCAGAATATTAGACAATATATATATATATATACATACATGGACTGATCGTGAACTGCGACTTGTTTATTTATTGTTTTGACAAATAAAGTTTATGAGTTTGTCAGGAGAGAAATGAACATTGATTTTAAAATACTGCTACCTGCTCTCATACTTTATATCAAGCACCCATATTATGAAAAGGAAAATTCTTATAAGAGATATAGTAATCGATGCTTAAATATGCTACCTGCTCTCATACTTTTTTCTAAAAAGGAAAAAAAAAAGTACCCTGCTAACGTTAAAACAAAAGCTAAAAAAGCATGACAATATGGGAGGAACAGCAAAAAGATGGTCACACTATAACTCAACAGTTGAAAAGTAAACAAGGAAAAAACAAACATACCTGGAGCTCGAAACAAACACTGACGTAATGCATTTACTTGTTCTGTAATAAATGGCAGCCATTTGCCCTCCATTTAACGGTGGAGTTGGGTGGCTGTGCCTCTCCTTCATTCACTGTTTCCATACACGAATGAATGGCTCTGCTGCAGTCACTAAACCCATAACCCATCATCTTCTTCAATAACTCGTACCCCAATCGGCTCTTTTGCTGTGCTTCTAGATGATAAAAAACAAAGGCTCCGACTGCTTTATATACTATGCACTGGGAGGGGAAAAACACGCACAAAATGATATACACTAATCTCATAACACCACCGAAAGTTGGTCAAATGCCAATACTTAATAAAATTATAAAAAATTTTCATTACAGAAAGAACTTCAACAATTTCTTATCTACCAAAGACGAAGCGATTTGAAACAAGAAAACAAATAATAGCGTGAAAAGAAGCCAATAGAGACTGAGAATCTGAAAGGAAACAATCTTACCACAGAATGCGAGAGAAAGTGAAATGAACAGAGGAGACGGTGGAGGAGGTGGATGGTGGTGGTGGTCGGTGAAGAAACCGTTGACGCGATTAACGAATCGAAGAGCTGGTTTTGGTGGTGAGAGGGAGAAGAGGAGACGGCGGCAGGAGAGGAAAAGAAATGAAAGAATGAGAGCCTAGGGTTTTTAATTGGGTATTTATACTCGATGGCAAATATGTAAATATTTAGAATAAATTTAGCAACGGAATCATTATTCCGTTGCTATTTTTGCAACCGAATTAAATTCGGTTGCTATTTAGCAACGGAATCTTAATTCGGTTGCTATTTTAGCAACCGAAACAAAATTCCGTTGCTAAATAGCAACTGAATATCATTCGGTTGCTATTTTAGCAACGGAATCTTAATTCGGTTGCTATTTTAGCAACCGAAACAAAATTCCGTTGCTAAATAGCAACCGAATATCATTCGGTTGCTATTTTTCTTTCAAAGTGAAATTTAGCAACGGAATTAATTTTCGTTGCTAAATAGCAACGGAATTATAATTTTGTTGCTAATTTAGCAACCGAAATATCATTTCGTTGCTATTTAGCAACGGAATACTATTTCCGTTGCTAAATAGCAACGAGATTATATTTCGGTTGCTAAATTAGCAACGAAAATATAATTCCGTTGCTATTTTTCGTCCCGCCATTTGTTGCCGCCTTAATTAGCAACGGAATAAAAATTCCGTTGCTAATTTTCGTTGCTAAATAATGGCGCCAGAAATTCCCTCCACTTTTAGCAACGGAAGCTAACCAAATATTTTTTCGTTGCTAATTTTATAAAGTTCAACCAATTTTAGCAACGGAATAATGTTTCCGTTGCTAATTTAGCAACATAATATATTCCGTTGCTATTTCAGGATTTTCTTGTAGTGTCTGTTGTTCTTTTTGTTCAAAAAATCTTAAATATTGCGAAGTACTTTTAATTTAAACAAATTTGGATCATACAACGTTACTTGTGCGTTCTTTTAACGTTATCTTTGTTTGTAAAGAAAATAGCTATGCATGTATATATAGAACGAAAATAAAGAAAGAAAGAAAGAAAACATCTGAGATGGATTATATGTAACAAGACAAGTCATACAGACATTATTGAGATACATTATTGTTATTATTTGATAAAATGTAAATTGACAAATATGTGTACGCATATAAGCCAATAAACATAATATCTGTAGAAAGCTAGCAGAAGAGTAGGCAAGTAATCATCAAAAGAACTGATTCAGGAACAGGTGTATCCAGAGGGACGGGTCTTGCCGCATAAGCCGAGCAAGGTAGTCAAAGTAGCATCAACGTCCAACACAATGCCGAAGATATTAGCTTTTATTGCAGCGCAAAGGCAAATAGCAGCATCAAGATCAAGGAGAGGGGAAATGAGAGTGCATGGACTGAGTGGATTGATCTTCTTATAATCTATGGAGCAGGTTTGTGCACTCACCATGCTGAATAAAACCAGGTTCAGACAGAGCACAAAGGCAGTGGCTGCTTGAGCTCGTGAGGCCATTTTTCTTCTTAGATATATCTTTTTGATAGAATGAAACTGATAACTAATGTGTTAATTAAGCTGTGGTGGTGCAAATCATGAACTGCTCTACCGAGTATTTATAGAAGGAATGAGCTGTTGCTTGTTGGTATAGATTTGGTTTTAAAACCTGCAACTTGAGTGATGGGCATCAGCATCTCCGCCGCTGCAGCCTTCCACGGCGCCATCAATGATGGCCATCTGTTAATTTTGAGCCTAAACTAATCCAGGTCTTCGATCATTTTTAATTGCAACTATGCAAGATGATACCCGGAACTAATTAATTCTAAAGGATAATGATGTATAATTAATTGAATCAACAGCTGCATGAAACTCATGATTAAAAAAATAATAAAATAAAATCCGTACTAGTGGCACGGTCGTCGAATTTTATAACCTCAAACCAACTAAGATACATGTGTAATTCCTTGGATTAGATGCTAAATGCCTAAAAGATCTCGATAACTTTCAAAGCAACTTTTCACTAACCACAAAATCTAATATCTCTCTCTCTCTCTCTCTTTTCTTTTGAACTGAACAAAATCTAATGTTATTGAGGTAAATCACCAACCAATTATATTATCATAAAAAAAATATATTGTTAGAGGGGAAAAAAAAGAAATATAAATTTTATGAATTAAAATAATAATAAACTGTCACATAAAATAAACTGATTAATAAAAAAAATAGGTGATAATTAGCATGTATAAAAAAATTCATGTATCAAATTTAGTCAATAATTTTTTCTAGCGGCACGCTTTCACTTTTGAATTTAAATATTATATTTTCTACATTTAAATTTGGATTGTCATCTATTCGTTTATATGGAACATTAACTCAGTTTCTATTTCTCTTCTCTTATTTAATATGATCTCTAAGTTTTCAACTTTTTTTGTGTGTTTTTTCATTAACATTTTTATGAATAATATTTTTCAAAAACTTAAATTGAAATGAGGTGATTTAAAAAATATTTGAACAAATAAATTTTTTTTTTTGGTAAAAAATATAGTAGATTACTGCAAATTTTAATACATGTATTAGAACTGTTAGAAACAGTTTGTCACGCTTGAAAACAAAGCAAATTATTGCGATTTCAGACACTAAAAGAGCACCAATCTGCTGAGCAAGGTAGTCAAAGTAGCATCAACGTCCAACACAATCCCGAAGATATTAGCTTTTATTGCAGCGCAAAGGCAAATAGCAGCATCAAGATCAAGGAGCGGGGAGATGAGAGTGCATGGACTAAGTGGATTGATCTTCGTATAATCTATGGAGCAAGTTTGTGCACTCACCATGCTGAACAAAACCAGGTTCAGGCAGAGCATAAAGGCAGTGGCTGCTTGAGCTCTTGAGGCCATTTCTCTTCTTAGATATATATTTTTGATAGAATGAAAGTGATACTTAATGTGTTAATTAAGCTGCAGGTGGTGCAAATCATGGGTTGCTCTACCGAGTATTTATTAATAGAAGGAAGGACCTGTGCTTATTGGCATACATTCAGTATTAATGTCAGCACCTCCACGATTGCAACCTTACTTTGCGCTGTCAATAATGGCTATCTTTCAATTTTCTTCCACAATTGTGAGCTTAAATTAATCCAGGTCTTTCAATTCATCATTTTCAATTGCAAGATGACCATACGCGGAAGTAATTAATTTTAAAGTATATGAATGTACAATTAATTGAATCAACAACTACATTAAATTCCTGATAATATTAAAAATATTGAGCTGTTTGCATGAACATAAAAGTTTAGATTAAAAAATTGCACATTCATTCTTACTTCTGGATAACCAATTCTATCTTAGATATGTTGATAAAGACATTCTAATAGAGTGATCAAATTGTGAACACATAGGGATTTTTTTTTAATTTCGTGTTAATTTTGAAAGTATTTGAAATTTTGAGATAATAGTGAAAGAAATTATAAAAATAAGGTATTAAAAAAGGCAAGGGAGTTTACCATTTTCTATCAGTATGGATCCCACGTAAAATATGCGTGTGTTACATAAAAAAAAGGCACTTGAAACTGCCGTTTTCTGTGATGATGCAGGATCTACAAGTGGAACCCATACCTGTGGAAAACGGCACACTGTTGTGCCATTTTTTTTTATTCAAACCACCCCTATGCTACTGTCGTCAAAATAAAACTTATGACCTCCATCAAAAATAAAACTATCACATACAATCACTATTTTTTTTATGTACCATTTACCCCTTTGCAAGTTTTCTCTCTCTCTCAACAAAGAACATTGAACTTTACACGTCCTTCATTTAAAGCTTTGATTTTTACTAATTTTTTTCCTTCCTTTCTCTTATGATTTAAAGCTTTTCTTTTTCTTATTCTTCACTTTCCTTCCGGTTTCCTTCGATTCTCTAACCAATTAAAAAAATTCTCATCTTTTATCATGGGGTTTTCAAGTAAGCATCAAGTGGATAGTGGGTTAGAATTGGATTCTAAAAAATGGGTTCACTACAAAAAAAAGGGAATTAGTTTCCGTCGCTAATTAATGAAATTCCGTCGCTAATAAAATATTGCGACGGAACGAGGATTGTCGCTATTTGGCCGTCGCTGCTATTTTAGCGACTAAAACGGAAAACAGCCGCTAAATTTATAAAATTTCCGTCGCTAAATTTAGCGACAAAATTGCCGTCGCTATTTTTAGTAACTGAAAATTAGAACAATTTTGCGACAGTTTGGCTTAATTTACTTTTGTCGCTAAAAATTACCGACGAACTTTGGTGTCATTGTTACCGTCGCTAATATATGTTTATTTACTGAATTAGCACATTTTTAGCGACTAGTACAATCGTCGCTATTTCTGTCGCTATATTAACAATGTTAAATTTTTTAAATTTATGAATTTATTTTTTTTACATATAAATATTGTTTACCTAATATTTAATAGAGACCATACATAAATATGTAAATGCAAATCCAAATGTAATTTATAAATTTATAATATAAAACATAATATTAATTCATAACTAATATAGAATTATAAATTACTTGAAGTAATAAATGACTTTGTGACTCCACAAAGTATCATCCTAAACAATAATATTAAAAATAACATCCAAATTAACATTAACGATAATGTTCAAACAAAATAATCAGTAAATAGTGGTGATGGCAATTTTAAAAAGTTCCACGATTGTCGGATGGAAAATCATTATGTGGATTATCTCCTTATGCACCTGAAGGGGAAACATCATCATGTGTAGGTGTTGTAGTATTAGGCTGAATAAGTGGTTGTTGAACTCCCAAGTGAGGAAGTAATGATCGAATAGTCCGTGCAACAATTTCCTCGACATCTTCCTTTGTCAATAATGTCACAGTCGAATTGGAGGCATTGCTTGTACCGGCACAACTTGATGTACCTCATGGAGAAACAACATGCGGGACATATGAGCCAAGTCCGTATACTTTTTTCCTTTTATTACATCGTGCAGCCTCACAAAACAACTCAGAGTCATCCAAAGATGACTCATCTTGCGATCGCTCAGATCGGAGTTGCTCATACCTCTCCTATAAAACCACAACAATTTTTAACTAGCATAAATATTAGAACTGATTATTGACAATCATTTGCCATTTAAATAACTGTGAAAACTAAAACAACAGTATTTTCCCCGTTACTTACATGCACCTCCCTGCTACGATCGGCCATATATTTCTTTCCATCATGATTTATAGTGTGTGTGTGCAGGTAGGCCTCGGGAATTGTAGGTGGACGACCATACTCCTTCTCCTATATCATTTGCAATATAAGCAAAACTATTAGAATAATATATTTATGTCAATTTTTGCACTCAAACAATACTCTCTTATTGTAAGAGTACTACCACCATGCATCATCACTAAACATGTCTCCTGACATAAAGACAAAGCATGCTATGCAAGTAGCTGCTACTTAAAATCACTGCACTTAAATCAAGGAAGCCAAAAATACATACATATCAAACTTCAAGTGCAAACATCCATCATGGAAATGCAAAATACATACACTTGCATGCTACTCAAAATCACTGCACTTAAATCATGTAAATCCAAAATACAGAAACGTCAAACTTTAAATGCAAACATAATTTCAGTTTAGTCAAATCCTGATATCAATTAGAAAACATTATGCAAAATAACATTATCACTAACATTAAAGTACAAATTGACATTCTAGTTAATATATATACTTACCAATCGCGAGATATGCTCACTAATAGAAATCGTTCCACCAGTATATGATCCAGGAGCTTTGTCTTCATTTCCTCCATAACGATTGAGCTTTTTTGTCTTTGACACTTGAATGACCGTAGGGAGATTGAAAATTTGATTCCACCTAGTCCATACTGGTTCTGGAAAGTCTTTTGGCTTTTCTTTGGACACCTTTACATTGTAAACGTAATCCTTATACCTTTGAGCGGCCTTTATCTCCCAACCTATCCGAATGAGACTATTGATTTCAGCATCCCAGCGGCAATTTTTCTGAAATTATATTAGCAGTAGTTTATTATTAGTGATAATTATACATAATATAACTTAAATGTATAAAGGTTTATGAAAAAATATATACGTATACCTTGAATTCTCCCCAGTAAAACTCCTTGATTTCTCTTGAAACCTCCTTCCAACTAACTCCATTGATGTCTGTGCGTTGATGAAAGCTCATGGTTATAATCCTAGAGCATTGGGAGGAAGGTTCCAACCTGCAAATTATATTATATAAAAACAGAGATCAAGTTACAAATGTCTTTTTCACTTGTTCGAAATTCGTTGAGATGAAAGAACTCACAATCACTTTGGGTTCACTGTTATGTACAATTTGCCATTGTTTGCATTACTTTCCTCACATGTGGTTGATGTAGTGCTAGTGGCAGTGTGAGGACTTTGAGTTGATGCTGAAGCATTACTAGCATTTAAAGGATTAAATGCTGGTAGATTGACGGTAATATTTGGTGGGTTATGTGATCCACCCGGAAGATCTGTAACAGGTGGGGGTGGTGTAGCCGTTACTGCAGGGTCACCAGGGATCTCTGGCATTTCTCCATAAGGTGGATTAATTGAAGAGATTCTGGATCTACCTCCGCGACGTCCTCGACCACCACTTGCTCTTCCTCTACCACGACCCATACTTGCATAACATCCAATGATTTCAATAGTTCATTATATATAACATAAATGTGGTTTAACATGCCAAATATGAAATATAATAAATAGGTTTAACATGCCAAATATGAAATATAATAAATAGGTTTAACATGTACATACATTATTGCTTAACAGTTTACACTTAATTAGTCACTATCTGATGAATATTGAAATTCCTCTTCATCATCTTCATTGCTATCATAATCTGAAAATTCTTCTTCATCTTCGTCTTCCACTTCAAGTTCTTGCACAATTCTATCAGCAGTGTCAATTTCAATAACCTCTCCTGAGGGGTCACGCAAATTTATATACTCATCAGTAGCAACATCCATATTGATTTCATGCACACCAACTTCTTCAGTTTGGTATGCATTGGAAAATGCATCTGTGTCATCTCTAACATCTGATGTCTCAATGATCTCCCTTGGCTTAACCAAGAACACTGCTAACCAATTTGCTCTATCCAATCTCCAAGTAGGATATCTAGCATAATACACTTAAGTTGCTTGCATTGCTAGGATAAATGGTTCATATTTGTTGAACCGACGATGTTGGTTAACATCAACCAATCTGTATTGGCTATGAACCTTAACACCAATATCTAACGTGGGATCATACCATTCACACTTGAATAATACAGTCTGCTTAATTGGTAATGAAGGGTACTCTATCTCTATGATTTCCTCAATCCATCCATAGTAATCACCAATATTATCACCTAAGTTGAACCCTTTTACACAAGCTCCACTGTTCATTGAACGTCTACCAGAACTATGACTTTTAGAGTGAAACTTGTATCCATTTACAAAGTACATTGAATAGCACTTCACTCTCCGTAATGGTTTTTATGACAAACTACGGATATAATCATTGTCAGTTCCATTGTAACGGACCTATTATGAAAACAAAAATATCCAAGTTATCATCACTAACAATTTAAATGATATTTATGTATTATACATAAATATTATGATTGGCTTAAATATAATTCGAACCAGTCTGCAAAGTAGTGCTCAATATTTGCATCTATTTGAGTTGGCGTCAAACCAGGGTGCTTTTCTCATAAGTTTTCGCAGTAAATGCTTCAATATAGTGAATTCCAAATAAATTAAAAACATTGAGATATGAACCATGTTAATATCGTAGCTAAATAAAATATATGATTATTAATCCTTCCTCCTCGATTCCGTCGATTATACATCCAACTACGATCTAAGGATTCCATTTAGTCTACATTTATCAGTTTTAACAAAGTCAGAAAAAAAAACAAGAAATTTGCTACATGTATAAACTATGAGAAGATACCATCAAAGTGCAAAACTTGTAACATCAACATTCATTATACATTGCAAATTATTTCATTTTAATGTCAAGTTATTCTATTTAATAGTTACTGATTAATCTCTTTCACTTAATCCCATGCATAGCAAACAAATTCATCAAATGCTTTTATAGACTAAATGGAAAGAGCAAATGTTATGGCAACATGCAACATCCAATGGGTCAACATGCAACATTCAACAAATGTTATAAATAAAGGAAGCAAACAGAACTTAACAAAACAAAAATAGCAGCAGATGCTCCAAGATTCCAGCAACCCAACTACAGTGGCCACTATAATTTAGGATAAAGAAGAGCTTACCAATGTAGGCAAGAGTAAGAAAGCTGCAAATGCCACCAATAAATGATGCTATCAACCAGTATCCGCACCAACCAGTCAGAATGTTGCAAATACCACCGAGCTGCTACCTCTTACCCTGTGAGAATTAAATTATTTTTAGTTCGGTTTTTGATCCAATTCACCAAGAATCGGTTTAATTTTTTGTCTGATTTTTTTTATCTTAATTATGAATTAAAATTCAATCTAAATTAGCTAAAAACATAAGTCATCCCACCCGAAACTATAACTGATACAGTTTTAATTCAATCTGTTTGAGTTAACAGATATAATAACTGACAAATGGCAACTTCGGATTATTATAAATTGAAGAGGTATGAACAAGATGAGCCTTAAAACAGAAAATGCAGCAGAAAGAAAACATCACCGAAATAAAGAATTAATTAAAGGTAACTATTTCATTTAAATAATTAACTAAAACTGTTAAAGCCATCCAAAGCATTATTGCTAAATTATTTAACAGAATATATATGAGTCATCAAATAGTATTTGTTTGCAAAAGGAATGATGGTTTCCTCACGTTTCTCTGCATGTTGCCACGTGTAATATTTGGCATCCTGTACCTATACCTCTACCTGGTCAATTGACCTTGCCTTCAATGTATATAAAAATACTTAATATATTTCACAAAATTTTTTCGAATTTATAAATGACAAAAATAATCTATTAACCAATTCAACTTGATATTATATACATATTGAATTGATAAAAAGTATATATCTATTATCTTTTTTCATTCTTTTTATAAGTATAATTGTTTTTTTTCTCAAATTTAGATAATAATAAATATTTGTTTATCAATATTACTTAAATTTAACAACAAATGCACATATTAAAAGAACTTAAGGCGGTAATAGATGAATTTTTATCAACATAAAAAATATAATATGCTCATATTGTCAAATTCAGTTAGATAATAAATTGTTTTAGCTTCATATTATGTAAAATATTAGCAGCAAATTGTTTTAGCCCCAAGAAGACATCAGCAGCAAAAACCCAACCCAACAAACTTTTCCCAGAAAAGAGAAAACAGAGACATGGCAAAACGTCCCACCCAACCCAGTAGCGAGCACTCACTTGGCTGTAATAACAACAGGAAACACAAATACAAGAAACTTTTCCCAGACAAGAGAAAACAGAGACATGGCAAACGTCCCACCCAACCCAGTAGTAAGCACTCACTTGGCTGTAATAACAATAGAAAACGCAATACAAGGATGGACTGGTAAAAACAACTGCAGCAGTATCTATGCAACAAGAACCATCAAGCTTTTAGAGCTTCAAGCAATCCATTGCACCCCAGGTTGGATTAACATCCAAACAGACAAACTTAACCAACAGCAGCGAAATCCCAAGTGAACATCATACTCAAATTTTAAGGGAATCAAGGCACAGATAAGCGAAAAGAAGAAGAAGAAGAAGAAGAATTGGGGATTTATGGATTTGTTACCCTGGAAACCAGATCAAAAGGAAGGGCTAAGTGGGTACTGCAGAACTTACATCTGTAAGACCTATTTCTGCGTTTTACTTGGTGATATTCATCTGTAAATTCCTATTAACACGATTAACAATCATTAACTAAATATTAATCATGATTTTTTGAAAAAATTTAAATTTATATTAGTTCTCGTATATGTAGATTTGAGTTCGATTTTAACCACTGATTAGTTTATTTATTTCTTTTAATTCCTAGGAAGCAACAACGAGTGAATCCAAAGAGACAGAGGAGTACAGTTCAACTAAAACACGCACAAAGGCATATAATAATCTGAAAAGGACGCATATTTTTCTATTATTTTAGGTAATCTAATTCCAAACTCAGTGGGAATATTATTTCCGATTCTACATTACAATATCTCATTTTTAAAATGCTTTCGTTCTTTTATGAGATTAAAGTCATAAAACATACCTTTGGTGAGAGCATCGACGGAATGAAGAAGGAGAAGAGGTCTTGACAGCTTCACTCTTGCTTAAACACCACCGAGAGAAAAAAGGAGAAGAGGTCTTGATAGCTTCACTCTTGCTTAAACACCACCGAGAGAAAGAAGGAGAAAAGGTCTTGCTTTGAGGGAGAGACAGGAGAGAGGAGCGGCTGTGTGAGGGAGAGGAAGTAGGAGAAGAAAACGACAAGTTAGAGAAGAGTGAAGTTAGGGTTTTAGTTGTCTTCATATTTATAAATGGCACATTGGTAAATAAATAAAAAGGCAAGGATACATTTGTAATCAATGAAAATATTAAAAAACAATAATTAAATTTTGGTTAGAACTTTTTATTAACATAATTTCAAAATTAAATATGAATTTTATTGGAATTGAAAGAAGACTAAATTTTCAAATAATTTCATTATAAATCAAAATTATGATATATGTGTATATTTTTAATTTATATTAGAATATTTGGTAAAATCAATAAATAAAATTATAAATTCCTTGAATTAATTATTTTTTTTGTGATTATAATCCTCAATTTAATTGAATTAATTTTAAATCTTAATTAGTAACAATAAATATGTAATTTTATTTTTCATTTATATTATAATGTTTGAAATATTTGAAATTATAAATTTTTTAAAAATAGGCAAATAATATCATATAAAATATTTTTAAAAATTATTGAAAATAATAAGCAAACATTAATATGTATGTATATTTTTTATTAATTTTCTAATGTTTAATAAAATCAATAAATATAATTAAAAATTTATTTAAAAATTTAAATGAAAATAGATAAATAATATAATATCAAATAAAATAAATTTAGCGACTAAATGGCTAACTCTCTTGTGCCGTTTTTATACAATACACGCATATTTTACATAGGATCCACACTGATAGAAAATGGCTAACTCTCTTGCCATTTTTTTAACATTTCATTTTTCTAATTTCTTTTATTGGTACCCCAAAATTCCAAATACTTTCAAAATTAACACCAAATTAAAAAAAAAAATACGAACACACACTACAAAAAAAGTTGATTTTACCGACGGAATCACATTCCGTAGGTAAAAGTAAGATATTACCGATGGATTACCGACCAAATTAATAATGTGTAGGTAACAAAAATGAATATGATAAACGACGATATTTTTACCGACGAAATTAATAATTTGTCGGTATATTTGGCGAGAATTTTGGCGCCAATTTTTAACGACCGATTTACCGACGGTTACATACGTCGGTAATTAAATTTATCCTTAAACATATATAGTGACGGATATCCGTCG
This sequence comes from Excoecaria agallocha, assembly GCA_037975025.1. NCBI lineage: Eukaryota > Viridiplantae > Streptophyta > Magnoliopsida > Malpighiales > Euphorbiaceae > Excoecaria > Excoecaria agallocha. The sequence goes on along the minus strand of CM075810.1, from coordinate 305,169 downwards.
GTAATACAAGCAGCATTTTACTTTTGAAGTTTTACCGACAGAATTTATTACAGTTTTGTTTCCGTCGGTAAATTTATGCAGAAATTTTTTGGTGCTATTTTTAATGGTGGAATTTTAAAGCGACAGAGTTTGCTACAGATTTATTCTCTCAGCAATTCCGTCGGTATTAATTTATTAAAAAATTTTATTTTTAATGTTAATAAAATAATTTTAAGAGCTCCCCCATTCAGTCAAGCCCTAAATGAGGGATTTTCCTCTCAGCGCTCCAACCTCCTTTCTCGCCATCTTGATGGTGAGATTAATCCCACCGGTGATTCACCACCACCACCATCGCTTCCTCCTTCAACCTCACTCTATTTATGTCTCTGTCCCTCTCTTCCTTGTTGAATCTGTCTCTTTTTCACCTTCGCTTAGTCTGTCAACTTAAAAAGCATTCACTCTTCATCCTTAACCAATTTATTTATCAATTTTGGCCTGGGATCTCTACTAGCATATTTCTCATGTAATTTTTCTTTTTCTCTCTCTTTGGTTGTTTGCTATTTTGTGCTTGATTTTTTTTTTTGAATTTTCACATGGGTTTTAGGGTTTTGTTAATTTTGATCTACCAGATCTAATAACTGAAATCAACATAGTAAAAGAGAACACAGAGAGAATCGTCAGTTAAATGGCTAAGGCAGCCTCTGTTATGTTTTTTTAGACATAAAGGGGCGCGTTCTGGTGTGGTGAGACTACCGTGGAGATGTCTCTGCTGTTCAAGCTGAATGTTTTTTCACCAAGCTCATCGAGTAAAAGGGTCGGTCCTCTTCACCTATTTCCATGATTGTGGGTGTATGCTTTTTAGTTTCTAAATAATTGTGGTATAGGTGCCTCTTACAATATGTGTTTTGGTTATGAAAAAACACTTGCATGTCATTGATGATCCTAAAAATTCGGGTTAATTTCACCCACGGTCACTCAACTTATCACTAATCGCGCAAAAGTAACCGACTTTTTTTTCCTGACTTAAAAGTAACTGAACTTTTTATAAATTTGCATAAAAGTCATGATCACCGGATTCCGGCAAGAACATTTTCTGGATTGATGACATGGCATGCCATGTCATATGCCGGACACACGTGGCACGTTCCACATTTGGGTCAATTTCAGTCATGGTCACTGAACTTATGATTTATCACCCAAAAGTAACTGACTTATTTTTCGTGACTTAAATGTCACTGAACTTATCATATTTTTTCAAATAAGTCATCTTGACCGGGTTAGATGTTTTTACTTTAGTATAATATGATTTATAATTTTGTATAATTTTTAGACACAAATTTTTTTATTTTTTTAAAAAATAGTTTTCATTTTCAATTTTTCGGTTAACCGAACCAAACCAATCGAAATTTTCGATTCAGTTGAATTCGGTTATTCTATAAATTTGGTTCGATTCGGTTGATTAAAATCTTAAAAGTTCAATTTTCGGTTATTTCGATTCGGTTCGATTATTGAACAGAACTGACTGTTGCACATGGCTACATGGAGATGGATTTATCATCACATCATCAGTTATGACACATTAGCTATGGACACACATGGATTGTTGATGTGTCAAATATGACACATTAACTGATGAAGGTGATTTGGCAGCTGACGTGTCAAATATGAAATATTAGCTTATGATGTGACAATAAATCCATCACCATGAGTATCCGGTCAATATGATTTTTTTGAAAAAAAAATGAAAAGTTCAGTAACATTTAAGTTACGAAAAATAAGTCAGTTACTTTTGGGTGATAAATCGTAAGTTCAGTGACCGTGGCTGAAATTGACCCAAACGTAGAACGTGCCACGTGTATCCGGCATATGACGTGGCATGCCATGTCATCAATCCGGCAAGGGTTCTCGCCGGAATCCGGTGATCATGACTTTTATGCAAATTTGTAATAAGTTCAGTTACTTTTAAGTCAGAAAAAAAAAGTCGGTTACTTTTGCGCAATTAGTGATAAGTTGAGTGACCGTGGGTGAAATTGACCCCTAAAAATTCAATCTTTCTTATCTTCATAATTGTCTGGCATATGTGCTTTTTTGGGAAAGGATTCGAAGGTCAAATTTCATGGTAAGTCATACTGTGGAACAATAAAAGATAATTTTTTTTAGATGTTGATTTCGAAAATTTTATTCCTGGTTCCATTATGGCCCTTTTTCTCTTTGAGAAAAATGGAATGGGTTAATTGGTCACTTAAATGAAATACCATTCTTGCTGATAATTATTTGTATTTTGGTGCCAGTGATAGGCTCCTTGAATTTTCGACTTTTCTGGACCGCTGAAACATAAGATTCAGTGGAAAATTATTAATTATATATTATGTGTTTCTTCTCATAAATCCACATTGAATTAGAATTTTGATCTTGGATAAAAGATGATTGAATCAAAATTTTGATTTCAGATAAAAGATGAGGAGGTCTTTATTCCTTTTGGGACAGTAGAATTAGAATAAGAGCATGCGTGGAATTGAATAGCTGGATTCTGCTTTGTCAATAGCATATAGAATATATGTCTTTTTTGTAATAATAAAAAAAATTTCTAAACACTTTTAGATTAAAAAAATTTCTCTTATAAACTCGTTATATGTACGTGATTGGAAATTAAACACATAAAAGATGGGGTCTATTGTTTAACATCCAAAGGCCTGCATTGTTAGATGGGGTCTCATTTAGTTTTTAAGAAACTGTATCTGATGTATAATGTGAAGATATTCGTATTAAATTACTTATTGCTGATGTGTGTTTATCTATTTCCTGACGTGTTCAGCTATGGAGGATTACAGTAAGATGCAAAAGAGTCCTGCTTGGATAAGCTTGGGATAAGGCTTGGCTGATTTATTAAATGAGTTGAGCTGAGAGTTATCTTGTTATATGCTGCTTATTTGATTGATGGGGCTGAATAAAATTATATTTGCAAGTAAAAGTATTCATTAATCTTTTTGAAAAACTAGAATATGTTGTGAAAGAATTTTGTTCTGTGAAGACTTTTATATAGCATTTATGATGTTCATGGCTGTGTAATTTTGCTTTTGTTTGTGGTTTAGTTTTCTTTTGATTTGTTTGACAGTGTTGCAGTTTGGTGTTTAGTTTAATTGTTTGGATATACTGTTTTGTTAGCAATAAATTCTTATTGAACAAAACAAAAAGAATTTAATATATTTAGAAATATTTATTCTTATTAATAATTTTGCACTAATTGTGCAACTGAGCAGTTGTTTCTGGTTTCAGGCAACAAAGATGAGTATTCGAATAAGAGAGATGCATTACCACAAGAACAAGCTTAACAATATTAATGTTTGCTTTGAGTGAATGACAACAATGACAAGAGAAGATAAATTGGACTAAACGTCAACAATTGCATTTGCTCAGATTTCATTTTCTTTCAATGGAATCACATGTAATTATTTGATTTTTGTTATCCTACCAGATTTTGGGAAATTCAAAATGAAGTCATAATAAATTTGACTCTGTTTTTGTTATCCTTCCAATGGACTTACGTGAGTTGTGCTTTAACATTAACTTTAGTTTCTATCATAGGATTCTTCTCTATTTTTGTCGATGTTTCTCTAAGCCACTACAAGTCAGATAGCTTGGATACAAACATGAAAACATCATAACTTAATAATATACTGAATAGTTTGTTTTGCATTATATGCATCCTTAGTCTTACAAATTTAACAACCCCTATATGCCCATCTCAAGGATCAGTTTCCTGACCACTTTATTTGTTGCTCTATTTGGTGTTTTATTTAATTTATTAATGCTCCTTTTTTTTTCAATGCAGGATTGAACAATACTTCCTTTGCAGGTTGGTCCCTCTTTCTTCAAGTACCATTACTGAAAAAGTTATAGCTGAAAAAGCTGAGCTATCACCTTTTATTTGTTCCTATTAACTATATGCAACAAAATGGAAATGGAAAAAACATATTCATTCTTTCCCTGCAGCAGAGAGCATGCTGTGTTCTCTTAGTGATGCATCAATATCTTGTGTTATTGCTCATTTTGTTTCATAAAAAATTACATTGCCTTGCTTTAAACTTAGCAACTACTTGAAAACCAATATGTTTTAAGAATTTGGTGAACAAATATAATTATTAGGTGCCACATTTTGCTCTCTAATTTAAATATATTTTAGAACAGTTAGTGCTCCATTGTCAGAGAGTTCAGGGGATGAGCAATTCCTCTTTTCTGATTTTGCTGCACTAGGAAATAATGTGATTATCATTTTATTTGCAACCTATTTGACACTTTTTTAAAGGGATTAGTTAAAATTATATTTGGATTACAGGGGAGAATTTGGATGACAGAAGCATCATGGACTCGGTCTTCTGTTTGGGAAGTCAGTGATAAGCATCCAAGTATACTTATATCTGTGACATCATTATTGTTATTTGCTTGGATTAATACTATAATGATTGTCTTGCCTTTAATTGGTGATTCTTTGTTAGGATATAATGCTAGTGATTCAGACTTGGATGAAATGAAGGATAAATCTTAGACCATTTTGGATTTTTCGTCCATGAAAGCAATTGAAAGTGAGCTGACATTTCATCTTTTTCTGGGCCTTTTGTGCTTAATTTGCATTTTATTGCATGTTGCTGGTCCATTATTTTGTTTAGCTATTCTGTGTTTTTGAAATATCTTAGGTTTGATCTAAGTAGCCATTTCTTTTTGCTTTTGTGATTCTTTGACAAATAAAACATATGTTAATTTAGTTGGAAATCATGTTGCTATATGTACGTATCTCCATGTGTCTGGACATGAAACATTGAGCATTTTATTGCTTGTTGTTTTAGTTGAGTTCAAGCTTGAATTGTTTAGTGAATTTGATTTACTTTATTGAGAAATTGGTATTTGTCTTGTCGGTTATTTTATTCATATGGCCATTGTTGCTAGATGACGATACTAAGAATGCAGATGGAGATGATATGAGCCATTCAAGTGCCAGGTCAGTTTAGTCTTAGCTACAGAATTGGAGAGTTTCTGAATGCATTCTTAATTATGACGACTAATGAACTCTATCAATTGGCTTCAGTGGCATCCTGCTTACTTGTTGCTTGGGTTAGCCTCATTTTGTTATTTTATATTATTCTAATTCACAACTGTCATTCATTTTTTTTTAAATTTATATTCACATTCACTTAATTCATCACAAATTCACACTAATTCTTACCTAGATTTAGATTCCATTCATATCTTTATTAATTAAATATTATTATATAAAAATTGATATATAATAAAAATTCCCGAGACGTAGTATACATTTAAATGCTTATGCTATATTCCTAAATAATAATAATAATAATAATAAATTACATGAATTTAATCCAATTAAAAAAGTTATAAACTTAATAAAACTAGTAATCGGTTGCTTAATATTGAATCTCATACTATTGTGTTGGTGGGTTAAATATATGAGCACGTGGCTGAACCCATCTTTTCATTTATGGATATAATCCAATACATTTTCATGTAAGAGAAGTAAAAATTTAATTTTTCCATGAAATTACATTATTATTTTCGAAGCACCCAAATAAAATCCTTAATTGCATATTTTTTGTTGTATACGTATTATATGGATGCCATTTTGTAATTAGCTGCCAATCAATAGATTTGAAAAGTAGCTTCATAAATCATAATTTACATATGTTGTTTTTGAAAAAATGCAGTTGCGTCCTAAAGTACATTTCTATATACAATTTAGTTTGAGTTTTGCACCAACAGATGCTGGACCTATTATACCTGAGATTAAAGTGATACTCCCAATATCTATGGTGCTGCACCTTTGATTGTTAAGGTAGGTTGTGCACAGTGAATTTAAAGCACTTTTTTATATCACAAATTATTATTATTATTATTATATCACAAATTATTATTAATTCAGACCATAAATACAAGTACGAATTGAATTAGAGAGAAAATAAAATTATAAAAACCAAATGTAGAAAAGTAAAATTGAAGGGGTAAAGCTAATAACTGTCACTCCTAAGCCCTTTCTCTGCATTTCAGTAAAAGAATGATTAAGGACTGATGTCAATGCAAATAATTATATTTGTTCAGCTGCTGTTCTTTAGATATCTCTTGGGTATTTTCTCAATAGCAGCTACAAAAAAAACTACAACTTACATTCTAATTGCTTAAATCTCATTGAAAGTGATAAATTTGCTTCTCATTACTGTTGTTACTAGATTTTACAATTCTTGATTAGGAAATTAATGACAATGGGAGCTGTAGTGGTAGAATTTATGGGCCTAAAATTCTGTATTATACATCAAATTTCTTCTTTCATCTTCATCGGTGCAGGATCCTCAATTTTCTTTCTTTTTATAATGAAAACACTATTATTTATTAGATATTTCTTTACACATTCATAGCATTAATTAATGGAATTTCCTGTGTTTCTCGAAGATAATATAAAGCATTTACACATATTCATAGCATATACGCACATATGCATCTGCATATATATATACACACACACACACACACACACACACCCCTCATACCTAACTCTGATTATTAAATATTTTATTTTATTATGTCTACCTTGAATTCAGGAAAGTAATATTTTAATTTTAATAATCTCTCTATGTTATGTAATAGATATTTATCTTATATAAATTTTGTATTTTTTCCAAACATTTTTTGTGCAGTAGCTAAGAATTTTGTATTGGGACAATTTTGTCAAAAAAAAAAAGTTGAAAATTATTATTTATAGCTAGTCTCTGATCTACGAAGGAATCTACTAATGAGGATGATGCTCTCAAAGGTTTTCATAATTAAGGTTTTTATTTCTCGTTATAATTAGTTAAATTTGATAAATATTTCAGAAAGCAGCAGGCACATCTCCCCATGCTGGAGTCGAAAGAAGGGATTTTCATTACGATGGATGACTTAGATGGTCTACATGTCTGGAGCTTCAAATACATGTTCTTTGTCCCTTTGTTATAATTATTGAATTTGTTTTAAGGGTTTTTGTTTTGTAAGGATTTGTGAATAAATTATCCATAGATGCTGATAATAAATTTCCAAAGATTTTTCCTTTCCAATCAATCTTTCTAATATTGCATTTGTTTATACTATTGATCAAAATGCAGTTCATTGAAGTCAAGCATGTGAAAAAACAATGGGATAACAAGAATTTTGACTGGTTCTATTACTAATTAGTTATCCTGGTGCCTGTTTTTTTGCGTTCTTCCTCTCCCAATTCTGAAAGTTGACAGCGATGCTGTTTCTTTAGTTGGCTAGTCCTCGGTTTTTATTGATAATTTGGTTGTTTCCAGATTTTCTGACTTGGAAAATTGATAAAGAGCCAATTGGTACAGATTCCGTTCTTTTTATATTAAAATTCTTGAATTTTGTGAGATGAATAAGGCTGGAGATGGAATTATAGTTGCTCTTTCACTAGTAATTGAGGCTTTTTTTGTGATATTTGTATGCTATATTTTTCTATAGCTAAATAGTGTTTTGGCTGTATGTTTCTTATATTTTGTAGCCTAGATACCAAAACTTGAAGCAGATTAATCTGGAATTTGCGCAAGATATTCTGTAGTTAATTGTCGTTCTAGTTTCAAATTTTCGACTGAAAGTTGATTAACGCGATGCTTGCGTGCTTAGGACAGGTTTAATAATTTAAATTTTTAATTGTTTTTAAGGATGTTCTAAGTGTATTGAGTTTTATATTTTTTGCATTATAATTTACACAATATTTGTATAAATTTTAGTTCACTTTTTGTATAAATTGTTAATTAATATATATCTTCAATTTAGATTTTATACTTTTAAATTGATTTTATTGTTTTTAATTTGAGATTTACAAATAGGAAATATATAATTTGAACAAAAAAATTTTAAAAAATTAAATGGAGAAATAATATGTTACCGACGAATAAATCCGTCGCTGCAATTCCAATAATTATAATATTATATTTGTCGGCAAAATTACCGACGATAAATCCGTCACTGCTGATACTGTAATAAATTGATAATTTATTCATTAAATTTTACCGACGGTTTATCGACAAAAGTTTCCGTCGGTAGACGGTCAATGCGACAAAACATCCGACGAATTAAAATGAAACTACCGACGGAATATTTTTATAAATCCGTCGGTAATATTTACTGACGGAATTTCCGCCAGTAATTTGGTACCTACGAGCGTTTTACCGACGGATAATTTCCGTCGGTAAAATAATAAAAAACCGTCGGTAGGGTCATTTCCCATCGGTAAAAGCACAAATCTGTAGGTAAAATGCATTTTTTTTTTGTAGTGACATGAATATAGGAAAATGATCCTTGCACAAAAAAAAAACTTATATAAACTGCATGTTCAAACCAATTATATATTTATTACTTATTTACAGATAATTACATGTTGTGCAAATCTTATATACCTTAATGAACTTGTAGAATTTATTTGTGTTCATAACATAATAGGCTCTTTATGAATTGTGGTGTTATTGATATTTTACTATTCCAAGAATTTGAAAGAAGATTATTTTTTATATTTCATTTATGTTGCATAAAATCTCACATTGAATAACTAAAAAACATAACAATGGTTTAAAACAAAGAGAGGGGGAGAGAGAAGTACAGACTTGCTCCAAGAAAGTGAAATTATCAAACATAAGAAGAGAGATCATTGGCAACAACAGCTTATCCCCAGAGATCCTGCATCAACAACAGAGCTTCCATCTACAGCAATGGATTCCAAAAGTTCAGAAGAAAGAATGGCTAATGAGAATGATCACCATCCCTACCCTCGACCATGTGAAGCTACAAAGCATCACAAAAAGTCGTATGGTGGCAGACCTGGGGTTAATCCATCTGTAAATGTTGATCTACCAATAAATAGGTTTGGCTCCTTCAACGTGTTCGTGGTAATCTATGGTAGGGTTTGCCAGCTTTTGGTCTAAGAAAAATCTATTCTTGGTGTGGTATTGTGAAAAAGGTCTACATAGAAGAGAGATTCAATAAAAGGGGAACTATTTTTGGATTTGTAAAAATTTCTGAAGTTAGGAATATAATCAATCTCGTTAGAAACTTGAAAGGTGTATGATTAGGCAACAAGAAAATCCAAGTTAATTTGGCCAAGCATGGAGATCGACAAGTCATTACACCAACCAATACTCAACATTGATTTGTCAATACTAATCATGTATACTATAAAGATAAGAGAACCTATGTAGAAGTAGTTAACTTTATCAAAGCAAATCCAAAAAAGGTAAGGAATGACACCGTTTTCAACAACAAGGCAGGCTCAAATAACTTCCAATATGAAGCTAAAATGGAGGACTTGGAATGGCTCAACAAAAGTTTAATAGGATGGTTGCATCATCCATAAAATATTTTAATAATTTAGAAAAGTCTCATTAGCTCTGGATACTTTAACTGTACCTGTAGACCCATGGGAGGTAATATGGTCCTCCTTACTATTGATACTCTTGAGGATAAGATAAAGATGTTAGAGGGTGGTTTAGCCTGGTTGTCAGATGGGTTTAAACATGTTGAACCATAAAAGCCTAAAAATATTTGCAAGAAGTGTTTTGCTTGGTTAAGGTGTAAAAGGGGTTCTATTGCATGCTTGGAATGTGGAGTTCTTTAGTATATTAGCCATCATCAATGGAGGCTTTATAAGTCTGGATGAAAGCACCAAAAATAAGAAGAGGTTTGATATTGCTAGATTTTTTAGCACTACTTAATGGCCATAAAACATTAATTCATTAGTAAAGGTACATATTAATGGAGAAATCTTCCCTGTTCGAATAGTGGGTGAAACTTGCTTAGTTTTCCCTTTCTATGATCAAAATATTTTTAAAGCACACTTCAACCCACTGACCTCTAATGCCTATTTGCCAGAATCTTCATTGGGTAACATTTCAAAGAGTCATTTGAGTTACTTTTCCTCGATGTCTGCAAGTAAAATGGCTAATACAGATAAAAATTATGATATTGATAGTTCCTATACAAGGATGGCGGCACAAGAATGTTCTGCTACAGAACCTAAAAATTCCCCCCAATCCTTGCCTCCCTTTGGACAATCCAATGCTAATCCCTGTTTATTGAATTTTAAGCATAGTATCTTGATTAACAGCCTGCAATCTAATTATTCCAATAGTGATCTTGGCCCTGATCCTCCTAACTATGATCTAGGCTTAGAGTCTGAGTTTCCTCTTTTGCCACTTTCCCCCCTATTGCTCACTTATCATGACCAAGCCTCCTCGGACCCTAATTACAACTTAGTGGAGTTAGGCTCTAATGGAAAGCCTGATGGACCTAAAGTACACAAGCCCAAGAAATCCAAAAAATTAGAAGTTTGTGTGTTATTGATGATAAAAAGTCCCTTTTACAACTGCATCCTATGTCTATCGAGAGGGGAAAAAAGAAAAAGACAAAAAATGCTAAAACCCAGCTACCATTTGTTAGTAAATCCACCAATTCTCTTGAATGAGATTATGCCGATCAGTTATTAACCGATGGATGAATGAAAAAACGAAACATATGCCTCTCCACTACTATAGAGACTGACTCAATTCAGTATGAGATATTTGAAGTCAACAAGATTTTAGAAGTGGCTGCCCTTCTTGGAGTTAAATACTCCAAAGGAAAATAGGCTTTCATTAAAATCCGTATCGATGCGAAAAACAGTGAAAAAAAGGCTTGGGATGAAGCTCATGCATTTGCATTTTATTGCATACATGAAAGTATCATTCATTCATAGCATTGCATCAAACATAATATGGAAAAATGTGAATGGCATCATATCACATGTACAAGCTCCAATTGAGAAAAAAAAAACTGACAGGATATATCCTAAGTATGGTAGTCAGTATTAGGCCCTTATGTTTATAGGGAGAAATAGTTGTGCTTAAGTGGGATGTTCAAGTGATTAATTTGCTTAACCCAAATGGAAGCCAGATTTTTTTTTCGCTTTCTAAAGATTATGGGCGTTGGATACAAAGCCAAAGCTGATTGTCACATAGCAGGATTTTGCATTAAATTAAAATAGATAGATATATCTAAATCTATTGGCAATAGATAACGTATATATAACCAGATTCATCTTGCAGATGGAGGTTACTTTTAGTGTTTTGTTCTCTGTTATGGATGTCGATCTACTTTGGGGGTTTGTTCTGCAGAGATATAATTTATATTTTATTGTTGCATTGAAAATAGGACTGTGTTTCTGATATCAGATGCTACTGGTATTCTGCCTTATGAAGGAACTATGTGTGCACATTGCTGGTACTCTTTCTTATGAATAATACATGTCTTTTGCAATGTTTTTAATTGTCATCTGAATAGTGAAAGCTCTTCTCGATTTCATCAGTATAGGAATTACTCTGATGTATGCCTCTTTTATGGTTCTTCTGGTCTATTATGTCTAGGCAGGGGACACGAATGAACATTGTGTCCTTGGGAATCGTTTATCCTGTTTATGGTTATTGACATAATACTCTATTTGTACTATGGTCCTGGGTCTGATAGATATGCTTTATTAACTTGTATTAATATTCAGATTAATATTCATCAATAATACCAGTAGCTTATAAAAAAATAAAGGTTTAAATTTGTAGTGGATGACCTTAAGTTATTTTAAAATAATGGTGAGTACATAGTTATCAAATCTAATTCTCCAAGCTCACATATAATTTAACATAATATATTAGAGTCATAAAAGGACTAACTGCTAATGACTCTAGACTTTACGGGTGAAAATATTTGAGGTTGAAAAAAAAAGCCAGATAAAAAAAAAGATGAAACTAGCTCAAGGTGGAAAAGCCAAGTAGATAAAATAATAAATTAAACAAGTGACAACTAGTAGACTGGCTAGTTACACTTGAGAGTGAATGTTGGAGAGAATTCTAATAGAGAATGAGATACTCTTTGTAGATTTTTCTATTTCTTTTATTTTAGGCTTCTGTTAGTATATCTTTATTTCTTATATTCTACGCTTTTATAAGTATATCTTGTTGTTGTTTTTGGTTGAGATATGTTTTTATCAGTTAGTTAAGCATTTTATGGTAGCAATTAAATGTGACTTTATATATATTCATCCTCATATGAATAATATTTCAAGCCTTCATTTTACAATCTTTGAGTATCTTTTTATACTGTCAGAGCTACAAAAGCTCCCACGAGCAAATACCTATTTTCCCTACTTAATTATCAATCCAGCTACAAATGGCCTCTCCTTCCAAAGTTACCAATGCTGATAATATAGCCACCACCAATACTATTGTCCAATTCAATCCAACAGCCCATCAAATTAGCTGAAAGTCACAACATTACTATTTGAAAGGCTCAAATTCAAATGCTAATGAATGGCCACAATCTGTTTGATCACCTTGATGGCTCAACACCTAACCCTCCTCAAACAGTAACTAATAATAACCGCACCATACCAAACCCAACGTACCAAAAATGGTTCCACCAAGATAAACTCATCCATACTACTATCTTAGCTTCTGTTGATCCAACACTTGCCTTCACCATTGCCATCTTAACCATAATGTATAAGGAATGGGAATCCCTTTATATGACATTTGCTAATAAATCCCAAACACGGATTATTAGCCTTCAAGATAAATTGGCATGCATTACTAAAGAATCTTGCCCTATAACTAATTATCTTCGTGACATTCGCTCAACTATCGATGAACTTGCAACTACTGGTGAGCCTATCTCTAATTCTCAACTTATAGTTAGGATCCTATAAGGCCTAGGTCCTGACTACAAAGCCACCTCTACAGCCATCCACTCTCGTGATACTACCATTACATATGAAGAACTTTATGAAAAACTTCTTGATCATGAGCTTTTTCTTCAACATGAAAAAGCCAAAATAACACCTCCCATTCTAATTGCTATTACACAATGCACTAACTCTGGATCCCTTTACATTAATGGTTATTGACGAACCAACATTAATAACTTTGCACAGGTCTCATAGTGGTGCCAACAGTGGTCCTCTAATAACTCCAACAATTCCAACAACCAGTGGTGCTCTAGATGCAATTTCAATCAGCAGCAAGCTCCCCACAACAATGTTCGTTGTTAACTATATGATCGTACTGGTTAAATTACTAAAGTATGCAGATCTAAATCTCATAACCATTTTCAAGTAAGGGCCAACTTTGCCACTTTTTATCCCCAAAATCAACATATTTGATTGTTGATTCAGGCAAAAGTCATCACATAACTGCTGATGCTCATAATTTAGCTACACATAAGACTATCACGGACCTAAAGATATCAATATAGGCAATGGTAATACAATTAAGATCACTCATACTGGTAACGTTAAACTTAAGGCATGAAATCTTAACTTTTAGTTATCTAACACTCTTTATGCTTCAAAATTCAAAAATTATAAAGAACCTTGTCTCTGCATCCCAATTTTTCCGTGATAATAACACCTCTATTAAATTTTTTCCATTTCATTACTTTGTGAAGGACTTGACGACGGGGGCGCTATTAGTGCAAGAGCATACTAGAGATGGACTTTATGAATGGCCTCAACAAAATTCTATTCAAGCCTTTTAGGCAACAAAATCTAAATATATTAAGTTATGGCAACATCATTTAGGTCATCTAAATATGTGCATCTTTCACTAAGTTTTAAATCAATTTTCAATTCCTTATCATTGCAATAGTCAACCTTTTCTTTGTCATTCTTATTCTACTAATAAAATGCATAGCTTGCCTTTTTCAGAAAATAGTTTGCAAAGTCAAAAACCACTTCAAATTATTTACAATGACTTATTGGGGCCATATCCCTTAATTTCACTAGATCAAAAAAAATATATTATGTCCTTTTTGTTGATCAATTTTCACGATACATATGGTTATACACACTTAAAACAAAAGATGAAGTCCAAAGTATTTTCAAAAGTTTGCATCTTCTTCTTGAATGTTGCTTTAACACAAAAATTTTGTCTCTTTACACTGATGGTGGAGGTCAATTTCAAAGCTTATCAACTTACATAAAAAACACATGGTATTGAAAATCTAATTTCACCCTCACACACTCCTTAACATGTAGCTGTAGTTGAACGTAAACACAGTCATGTTGCCGAAACAACCAAAACATTAATAGATCAAGCCTCTTTTCCACCAACTATGGATTTTTACTTGTACCCATGTAGTATAACATATAAATAAACTTCCAACACCTGTTTTACACAACAAATCTCCATGTCAAACACTTTTTCATGAATTTTCCAAACTTAATTTATTTCGTATTTTTGGTTCATTATGTTACACTTGACTACGTCTCTATACCAAATATAAATTGGATCCATGGTCAAAACCATATATTTATTTGGGTTTTCAAGATAAATTCCACTATCATCAATGTCATGATCCAATTTCTTCAAAAATATATCTTTCCAGAGATGTTATGTTTTTTGGAAACAATTATCTTTTCAAAAATATTTTTTCAAAATTAAAAAAATTACAAATAATGTAACGCCCCAACCCCAAAAAAAATAATAATAGTAATAATAAAAAGGAAGAAGTTGGTAGGATAAAAAAAAAGAAAAGAAAGAAATGTGTGGTTTAAATTAAAGAGAGGAAGAAGTTGAAAAAAAAAGGAAGAATTGGGATTTAAAAATGTTGTGAAAGTTATGATATTTGATAAAGGTGTTGGGAGGTGTGTGGTTAAAAATTAAAAGGAAAGAAAGAAATTAAAAAAAAAAAAGAATCGGGACACAAATTGAAAGAAGAAAGAAAAGAAAGAAGTGGAAAAAAGGAAAAAAGGAAAGGGAAAGCAGGGAAGGGGGAAAGGGAAGCGGGAATGAGGGGAGGCGGTGCTGGCTGCTGCTGCTCACGACGCCGACAAGGCTCGGACCGCCGCGCCGCTGCCACGCCACCTCCGGTCATCCCTGCAAGTGTCCTCCTCCGGTGGCGTCGTTTCCTTCCGATTTCTTCCCCACCATTGTGGTTCTTCTTCTTCCCTCTTTCTTATTTTTCGATGATCCCGACGGCGGTTGAAGGGGCTGACGACACCGATGGAATCTCGAGAGCCAGGCGCTTCTCCGATGTCCTTCACTCCTCTCTCACCGGTGGAAGGTAGATCAAAAAAGAGGTTTGCCCGATGGTTTTTGTTAGATCCCGGTCAACTCCCGTGGCCGTTGGGCGCGTGACCACCCACCGTAGAATCCCCGAGCCTGGATCTTCAAGTGGACACTGTCGGTGCATTTTTCGACGAGTCTCCGACGAAACTCCGATGACCGGTCCGGCGAGCCCAAGGATGACAAATTATGCAGAAAAATGCGAAGATCGACACTAACGGGTATGTGGATACAAACTACCCTTAATTTCATTTAATTTTGAATTTTTATGGTGAATTTTATATTAGGTAAGTATATGAATTTAGGAATTAATGAGAAATAATTTGAGTTAATAATAGAAATTAATGATATAGCATGAAATAGATGAGAATAGAAGGAGAAATTAAGTAATTAGTTGGAAAGTTAATTGATGCCTATTGCTACCCATGAAAATATTAAATGAATTATGGTGATTTATTAGGAATTATGTATAAATATAATATTTTAACGATAAATACATGTGTTATGATGAAATCGAGTTAAAGATAATATATGAGTATGAAAATTATATAAAACACAGTGATGTTCATAAGAGTAACGAAAAATATTAAAATAATTGAAGTGTTAATTATATACATACTAATATACAATGGTGTTAGAAACATAAATAGCCTAGAATAAAGTATGAAGAGATTGGTGAGTGTGAAAAATTATATGTTGATCGAATATATACTGGTATATGAATTGAAGAATTAATATTAAATAGTATTTTATTTATAAAGTACGGTATACTAATTTAGAGAAATATAATTAGAATAATTCAAGTTAAATAATTTAGTAACATAATACGCATTATATATATATATATATATATATATATATATATATATATATATATATATATATATATATATATAGTAATGTGGCATGGTATGACTATAGATATAAGTAAGCAAAAGAGTGAAATAAATTGATATAAATTAATAATGTTGTGAAGTGATGTAAGATGAAATAATGATGAAATAAAGTTATTAAAAATAAAGGAAAATGACAGGTACCATGGGTTTATACATAATGTTAATACATGTAGATGATACTATTTAATGTATTTAATGATAATATTATGTTTGCCCTTAGTAAAATTAAATAGGAATTGGGGTAATCGAATAAGGTTGGCATGCCAATTAGGAAAAATTGTAATGCGGCGCCTTGATATGTAACACATCGGATTGGATGGCTTCGAGAGCTGAATCCTGTGTATGTAATTTAATTGAGTTGTGGGTTGGATGGCTCCGAGAGCTGAATCCACAACTGCATGTATATATATGTGTGTGTATATAGAAATATATATAGTTAATAGAAAAATTGCTAAAGGGGATTGGATGGTTCCGAGAATTGAATCCCCCGATTATATCCCGTTTATCCAGCTCGTTGCAATTTCACTGGATTTTACTGAGGGCAAAATAGTAATCCAGTATGAAACTGAGATAAAAGAATAATTATGATAATCTGGATGCCATAAATATAAATAAATAATAAATAATGTGAAAAATAAGATCAATGGGATGAGTAAGAGCAAAACTGTAATTACGTGATAAAATAAGAGTAAATTGATTAGTCAGACCAAAAAAGTAATAAAAAACTTAAATTGGCTAAATAAGACAAAAGGGACAAAAATGTAATTAGTCAAAAATTTAAGAACTAAATAGTAAGTTTACCATATTTGGGAAATTCAAAGAATCAAAATGTAATTTATCATCATGAGAGAAATTTTAGGATCTAAATTACAATTTATGCACTTAATTTAAATTAAAGGATAAAGTAAGTTAAACTAGTTGAAACTGTGATCAAAATTTGGCAAGTTAAGGAAAAGTCAATTTCGGAAAAAAAATTTGAGAAAGTTATTAGAAAGAATAAATGATAAAGAGATCTAAAGTAAATTATAAATATATTAAGAATAAACCATGGATTTATATAATGGAAGGAGATTACAAGAATTTGATTTGTAATTCTCTATTTAATGAGGAAAGAAATGTAATCAAACAAGAAAAATATATAATAAAGATAAAGAAAAACAAAGAAGGTCAAATGACCCAAAACAGAAATAAATAGAATCAAGGACTTGATTATTAAACTATAAACTGATATCAAGAGAGAAAATTAAGTTTAGACAAGAAAAAGTAAAGAGAGAATTTGAATTAATTTTTATAAATGTTGAATAAAATCATAATATGGTCAAATGAAGAACAAAAATAATAGTAAAATATGAATATATAAAATGGAGCTAAGAGTAAAAATTAAGGATTAAATTGAAAGAAAATAATAGGTTCACGGCGAGAAGTATTCAAGGAAAAACGAAGGATAAGTTAGCAATTTTGAGTAAATAATTAACGAAATATTGATTTAGTTAGACAGAAAAATTTATATTCTAAGTCAAATAAAAATAAGTACCTAATTGAAAATATAAGAGGAAAAGAGAAACTAATAGGAAAAAAAATGAGGTATGACAATGTATGAATTAGCGAATGAAAAAAAAAGGAGATTAGAAAGAAAACATAAATAGAATGTTCTAACTAATGAACTTTGACTAGTAAAAATTTACTGTATAAATTGTAGTGAACCAAAATAGAAATTCTAAATAAAGTGACAAGAGAAGGACAATCTAAACAAAGAGGTAGACAATGACCAAATAATAATAATGAAAATTGCAGGGATAAAGTTAGTGAAATGAATAGACCTGTTTAATATAATAAAGATAATAAAAATTGAAAATAAAAATTTAATCGAATGAAATTTTGAGTAGTTGTATCCACCACTAAGCGACAATGTTGCTTAGCGTGCAGGAAAAGAAGATTTCGGGATGTAAAGAAGGAATTTTCGAATGGCATGTATATAAAGATATTAGGATCGCATAAATTGAGGTAGAATGATTTTATTTTTAATGCCTGGTATTTTATAATTAGAACATTATTGTTTTAGTAAATGATTTTGGATTAATAGATATATGTGTATATCTGATTAAAATCCCTATTTAAGGTACGAATATATGGATGAAAGTAGGGTGTTACAAATAACTTCTTAGGATCATCTTGCAGGCAATAATATTTAAAAATATTAAATTTTGCCACAATCAACATAATGGCCACCTTCTCTTCATTTAGTGCCACAATGCCCATCTCTGCTGCCTTGCCTAGATTTGCGCCACCTAGCTCAAGTACTTCCACTCCACATATCTCCCTTAATGAACCATCTGAATCCCAACAAAATCAACCACCACCTCTCCAAACTTACCATCGCAGAACTCAACTTCCATCCGCTCCACCTCACTCTCTCCCCTCATCCTCTCAAAACGTCCAACCTCCACAAATTTCTGCGCCACAAATCCCTTCTACTCCTATTTCTTCAAATATTCACTCTGTGATCACACACTCTAAAAACAATATCAGCAAGCCCAAAATCTCTTACTCTTTTCTTGGCTATACTCCTCTTCTCACTCAATCAATCACTTATGAACAAGCCCGAAAACTACCTCATTGGAACCAAGCCATGAAAGAAGAATTTGATGCCTTAATTCAGAACCAAACTTAGGATCTGGTGCCAAATGATCCTTCTAGGAGTGTGGTTGACTGCAAATGGTTGTATTGCATCAAGTACAAATCTAATGGTTGCATTTCAATGTAAGAGAGTACAAATTTGAGCTTGGTCCAATCAGTTTGGCAATTAAAATAAAATTTTAGTCTAATTGTTATTGTACTATTCTCATATGTCAAAATTATAGAGAGAGATTTTTCTTCTATATATTTTTTCTACGTTCTTTTCTAGTTAACTGCTTAATGGTAACAAACCAATAAATAGTACATAGGATTGTGAGTTATCAGACCTTTTTAAAATATAATTTATCAAATTGAGTTAAGCCCCATTTTGGGTGGACCAACTAGTTTTCGCAACAGTAAATTAACAATTGGAGTTCTAACGCATTTTCTCCCCGAAAGCTTTTTGTCTAAATCGGATATATAACATTATTTATGAACAAAACCAATCCTCCATGTGAACAAGTTGGGATTTAATTATTCAAAAAAAAAAAAAAACATTATGGCATTACACTATTAACACGAGAATATATTAGACGGCAATTTTATACTTCTCCCTAAATTAATTTAAAATTTTAATAGTCCTCTTTAATTTCGTGGTATTCTCAACGGAAAATTTTGTGTAATTTGTACGAAACTTGTACAAGTTGCATGCAAGAATTTGGACACAAATTATATGTTAAAAAAATGCCCTTAACTAAAATTTAATATTTTAAATGATTTACTATTTATATTCAGATAATTATGTATTATGTAAATCTTACAGAATAACAGATACAATTTCTTCAAATCCATTTAGGGATTTCTTCAAAGCCATTTAGGGATCCCAGCAACTTAATCAGCTTAAAGAAAAAAAAAAATAGAATTTCTATTAAGTAAATGAAAACTAAAGTGCCCATATGAAAAATGATATATACCATTATGAACTTAGAATTTTAAGTCAAAGTTTCATTTTATTTATTTTCGAATATTCATAAATTTAGCCTATATATAGCAAGGATATATAATAATCCTTTTTATGTAATCAGGTAGATATTTACTTTTCTAACTGGGGTTTCGTTTATATCTTTTTGAAACTAACTAGAGTTGTATCTTCAATTGAAGATGGTTATTTAAATTAGTAAAAGTGATAAATTATTGATAGTAAAGAAGTGATAATTAAAATTTAAAAGAATTATTGAATTAAATAAATGTGAATATTTATATAAAAAGATTAAATTTAAGAACATAGAGAGTAAAAATAGATATTTTAATTCATTCGTATATTTGAAGTTAATTACATTCTCAACATAGTCAATTGGGTTGCTTGCAGACAATATCCCATATATATGGAGTTAAACAACAGCCGAATAATATAGTATTCCGATAAGAATGGAACAGCCCTTGTCGTTTATGAGAATATCATGATGTGCCCTAACCCCACGTGGCTTTTAAACCTATGAAATCTAAATTGTTCATATTTGTTCCGATAGGCAGTGGCGGTAGAGGCGGCGGTGTGCTCATCTTTCTAAATTGTTTCATAAGATATGTAAACTAATTTACTTCAGCCCCTCAAAGCCCCCCTTTGTCTCCTCCTTTGTGCGCAGTCACCGACTTTTATAACCTTAATTAATGTGAAAAATCGAACTATGATATATGTATAATTCCATGCCATATGCCTAAAAGATAACTGCCTAAATTAATTATATTAGAAGGCAATTTATACTTATCCCTAGCTATATTAATTTAAAATTTTCCATAAAAATAAATTAATTGAAACTTTTAATATTTATCTTTAATTTCGTGGTGAGATCTAATCTCAACATAGTCAAGTTGCTTGTGGACGAGATCCCAAATATATGGAGTTAAATAATAGCAAAAGAATAGAATTCCGGTAAGAATGGAGCAACCCTTGTAGTTTATGGAGTATGATATATCCTAAGCCCACGTGGCTTCTAGAATAGTTAAATGTATTGAGGTTCGAAATTAGTAATTTATTCTTTATAGGCTAATACATCTAAATGTTGGGGTACAATCCAAGTCCCACATCCCACATTGGAAAATTAAGGGAGAAACACCTTGAATATAAGTGTGTCCACCTAACTCCATTAGTATGAGGCCTTTTGGGAGGAGCCCAAAAACAAATCCGTGAGGGCTTGGCCCAAAGCGGACAATATCATACTAATGTGGAGTTAAGGGGATGCTTGGCAGTCCCAACAAGTGGTATCAGAGCCTGGTTCGGAGATGGAGCCAACGGTGGACTGCGTTGTGTGGGAGGGTCCTCGATTTGTTCGTGCGATTGGAGATTCGTGTTTGGTGCCTTGCGTCGAAAGTCTTCCTGGTATTGTGATGGCCAGGCGGCGTGTCCCGTTGGTTGAGAACGGCGGTGCAAGATGATTTGACGGATCAAATGAATTATCGCTCGAGGGGAGGACATAAGCTGTGGGAGGCCCTCGGTAAGTCCTCGCGATTGGAAAATGGATTATCGCTAGAGGAGAGGCCACGTGTTGTGTGGTCCTTGGTTTGAGGGGAGGATTGTTGGGATACAATCCAAGTCCCATATCCCACATTGGAAAATTAAGGGAGAAACACCTTGAATATAAGTGTGTCCACCTAACTCCATTAGTATGAGGCCTTTTGGGAGGAGCCCAAAAACAAATCCGTGAGGGCTTGGCCCAAAGCGGACAATATCATACTAATGTGGAGTTAAGGGGATGCTTGGCAGTCCCAACAAGTGGTATCAGAGCCTGGTTCGGAGATGGAGCCAATGGTGGACTGCATTGTGTGGGATGTTCTCGGTTTGTTCGTGCGATTGGAGATTCGTGTTTGGTGCCTTGCGTCGAAAGTCTTCCTGGTATTGTGGTGGCCAGGCGGCGTGTCCCGTTGGTTGAGAACGGCGGTGCAAGATGATTTGACGGATCAAATGAATTATCGCTCGAGGGGAGGACATAAGCTGTGGGAGGCCCTCGGTAAGTCCTCGCGATTGGAAAATGGATTATCGCTAGAGGAGAGACCACGTGTTGTGTGGTCCTTGGTTTGAGGGGAGGATTGTTGGGGTACAATCCAAGTCCCACATCCCACATTGGAAAATTAAGGGAGAAACACCTTGAATATAAGTGTGTCCACCTAACTCCATTAGTATGAGGCCTTTTGGGAGGAGCCCAAAAACAAATCCGTGAGGGCTTGGCCCAAAGCGGACAATATCATACTAATGTGGAGTTAAGGGGATGCTTGGCAGTCCCAACACTAAAAACTAAAAACACTTAAATTTAGAAACTTCAACAGTATCTTTTATACTTGTCAATTTTATAATAATAAACACAAATTTACACTTTTTTAAAAAAGAAATAAAACGCATTACTTCCAAATACATTGATATAACATTTAAATTGCTATAATTAAAATATGTTTTTCACATATGCACTAAAATTGGATGAAATTAAAATCAAAATAATTGATTTTCTTGTTTGTTTTAAAAGGTTTATTGTTGATCTAGTTACATGTTATTTAATTCAATTTTTTACGATTATAAATTTATACTTATTATTTGTGAAATTAACAAATAGAGTTACTCAATAGTTTATTATTTAATTTAAGTATTAGACAGTGTATATTAGTTGGATTTTTCACATTTATTATGTAAAAGTCGGTGACCGTACCATTAGTTATTTATAAATATATTTTTCATGAGTTAATTAGTTTCATATTGTTTTTTCTTTTGATTAGTTGTTTCACGCATTCAATTATCAATATAATCCCCTTTTTCTCTTTAATAAAAAAAAACTGATCAAAGACCTGTATTAATTTAAGCTCACGATTATGGAAGAAAATTAAAAGATGGCCATCTAGGACGGCGCAATGGAAGGCCGCAGCGGCGGAGATGCTAATGCCGCCCATCGCTCAAGTTGCAGATTTTAAAACTAAATCTATACCAACAAGCGCAGCTCCTTCCTTCTATAAATACTCGGTAGAGCAGTCCATGATTTGCACCGCCACAGCTTAATTAACACATTAGGTATCAGTTTCATTCTATCAAAAAGATATATCTAAGAAGAAAAATGGCCTCACGAGCTCAAGCAGCCACTGCCTTTGTGCTCTGCCTCAACCTGGTTTTATTCAGCATGGTGAGCGCACAAACCTGCTCCATAGATTATAAGAAGATCAATCCACTTAGTCCATGCACTCTCATTTCCCCTCTCACTAATCTTGATGCTGCTATTTGCCTTTGCGCCGCCATTAAAGCTGGTATCTTCGGGGTTGTGGCTGACGCTGATGCTACTTTGACCATCTTGCTCGCCACCTGCGGCAAGACCCGTCCCACTGGATTTACCTGTTCTTGAATCCACCCTTTTAATAATTAGTTGCCTGCCCTCCTGTTAGCTCTCTCTATAGATATTATGTTTTATTGGCTTACATGTATATTTTACATATCTGCCGATTTACATTTTATCACATAATAATAACAATGTATCCAAGTAATGTCTGTATGTCTTTTTCTACGTACCAAAGTTTAATAAGCAGGAGAGAATAATAGAAATGCTTGTTTTTATTATATATAATCCATCTCAGTTTTTTTTTTTTTTTGTCATATACATATGCATGAAAAACTATTTCCTTTAAGAGAACTCAAAAGTCCAGAGAGTATAGTTGTGGAGGTAGGCCATTTTCTAAAGGTATAAAAGCTACATGGTCCGAATATCTTTTAGAAGCAGAGTTCCAGTATATTGTACTTTTTTGTCAACAAATTAGACGCACATAATTTGGATAATTAACTCTCGTGTCACCGCTATTGGCAGAAACTTGATTCGTAAGTTGAGAACTTTCGAAATCAATATAAACATTTAGTTTCTGAACAAACTCAAGGTAAACATTATGTTTTGTACGTTCATGGAAAATATGATTAGTTGCTATGTGGAGAGCAGTCTGATTATCACATTCAATGAAATTGGTAAGGATAAAGGAACACCCATATCTTGAAGAATAAAATAAATCCATTGTAGTTCACAGACCACGGCAGCCATGCTTCGATACTCAGCTTCAGCAGATGACTTGGACACCGTCGCCTGCTTCTTCAACTTCCAGTAGATTAAAGAACCACCCAGGTAAACACAAAATCCAATAATGGAACGTCTACTATCAGTGCATGCTGCCCAATCAGCATCAGCATATGTTGTAACTACCAAATCATTATTCGCAGGGAAAAAGAGACCCAAAGAAGGACAACCTTTCAAGTAACGCAGGATATGCATGACAGAATTCCAATGAACATCTGTAGGTCGATGAACAAATTGACTCAACTGATGAGTGGCAAAAAGTATATATGGTCGAGTGAAACCTAAATAAAGCAACTGACCAATAATCCTGCGATATTGATGTTGTTTCTCTTCAGCCAAAACAGAATCACCATCAAAGGAAAGTTTCAATCCCTTTGGTAATGGAGTAGCAGTACATTTAGCTCCCATTAAACCAACAGAATGAGGAAGATCTAACACATATTTCCTCTAGTTAACATAAAGACTAGTTGCAAACCGTGCTAATTCCAAACCAAGAAAGTACTTAGCTGAACCAAGATCCTTAATGGTGAACTTATCATCAAGAAATCTTTTAACGGATCCAATCATTAGTTCGGAATTTCCAGTCAGCAAAATATCATCAACATATACTAAGAGAATCACCAACACAGATGACTGAGAATAGATGAACAGGCAATGATCATGTGCAGACTGATGAAAACCAAATCCCCTTAACTGAGAAGATAACTCCAAATTCCATTGCCTAGACATTTGTTTGAGACCATATAATGAACGTTTAAGCTTGCAAACTTTTCCTTGTTTAGCCTTCCCATAACCCGGTGGTGGTAACATATACACATCTTAATTAATAAAGCCATGTAAAAAGGCATTATTGATATCTAGTTGATGAAGATTCCAGCTCCTAGCTACAGCCAGCGCCAAGAGAATTCACACAGTGACCACCTTTGCCACCGGTGAGAAACTATAATTATAATCAAATCCTGAAACTTGATTGTAACCTTTGGCCACTAACTGTGCTTTGAATTTATCAACAGAACCATCAGCCTTTAGCTTAGTCTTATACACCCATTTAGAAGCAATTGCTGTCTTGTCTGGAGGTAAGGAAGTTAGTTCCCAAGTGCCATTCTTCTCTAAAGCTTGGAGCTCTTCTTGCATCGCTTTTTCCCAGGCTGGAACACCCTTGGCTTCATGGTAATACTTAGGATCTTGCAATGTATCAATCTTGGCCAGAAAATAAAGATATGTTGCAGAAAAATTAGGTGAAGAAACAGATGGAAAAGAGCAGGGTGTGCACTGCTTATCACCATTTTTCAACACCGGATTACCATCTGAAAAATGACTAACATGATTAGCAATAAAATCAGTCATCCAAGCTAGAGTATGTCTAGGTCTGCTACTTCGTCTGAGTTGAGTAATAGGAGGGAAAACATCAGCCTTAACATCAACAACTTCCTGTTGCAGGACAGAACCATCATCTGCATGTGTCAAATTATGTGGCACTTGAGACACCTGAAGAGAAGTGGACATTAAAGGAGGAGAAACCTCAAGGGAATTATTAGAACCAAGTTCATGCCCAGCTACTGGCAATGACAAGTGATCATCAGTTGGAAAATGGACAAGTGGTAAGGGGACAGTGGCATGTAAATCCACTTCATCAGATTGCTTGTAGGGAAAAACGTTCTCATTAAACATGACATCTCGAGAAACTAAATAGCAACATTTTGTAAGGCCATACAACCTATACCCCTTCTGTTCTAGTGAGAAACCCAAGGATATGCATCTATGTGCCCTTGGTGTAAACTTATCTCTTTGTGGTTTTACAACCGCTAAAAAAAACATGCATCTAAAAACCTTTAAAGCATCATATGATGGAAGCCTGCCAAATAACATTTCATAGGGAGTCTTCCAAAAAAGTCCAGGGGTAGGCAATTTGTTAATCAAATAAGTAGCATGCAAAACACAATCACCCCAAAATTTCTTAGGCAAACTAGATTGGAACATTAAAGATCTAGCCACCTGTATCAAGTGCCTATGCTTCCTCTCTACAGTCTCATTTTGCTGTGGAGTGTAAGTACAACTTTTTTGATGTAAAATACCATTGTGCTTCAATAAGTCTTGAAAATTGGAACTTAAGAACTCAGCTCCATATTGTCATATCAAACTGTCTTAACAGTTCTTTCAAATTGTGTCTTCACCATCATTAAAAATGACTGAAAATGCCATTCACTTGTGTTTTATGACTCATTAAATAGGTCCATGTACTTTTACAAAAGTCATCCACTATAGTCAAGAAATAATAAGCTCCTAACAGTGATGCTTTTTTATAAGGACCCCAAATATCAATGTGAATGAGCATAAAAACAGACGAAGCCATAGAATTGCTAATAGGAAAAGAACTTCTAGTTTGCTTAGCTAGTGGACATATCTCATAGCAAACATCTTCTAAGAACTTGTTATTACAATTCAAATATCTCATGACAATCAAAGAAGGGTACCCAAGCCTCTGATGCCATATGGCAGAGGAACCGACCCCTTTATTTTCAGTACAGCGTTTGCCAACAAAAACAGAACTAAGAAAAACATCATTCTTAGTAGGTGTCCTTTTACTCTTTTCGAAGGCATCTCTATCCAACAAATATAGACTGCCCACTACCTTTCCCACAGCCAAGATGGTCTTAGTCTTCAGGTCCTGTAAGACACAGTACGTTGGGTAAAAACCGAACTTCACTGAAGTGGATTTGGAAAGTTTATTCACAGACAATAAACTATGAGTGAAAGAGGGAATATATAGCACATTTTTAAGCACCAAGTCAAGACAAATTTAATATCCCCTTTTAATTTGACTTGTTTAATTTCTCCACTAGGTAAATGCACTAACGTGGGCGTATTAACCTCAATCAAATGCAAGAAAACATCATTTTTATTGCAAATGTGAGTTGAAGCTCCAGTATCCACAATCCAGCTATCTGATAAACCATTACTAACTACCATGTTTGCATTAAAAACGTAATGAATAGAATTACCTGCACAATCCACTTTTACAAAATTTGTGAATTATGCATCTACTAGTTGCTTTCCTTTCAGCAATTTCATCAGTTCTTGTTGAATTAAAGCACTCAAGCTAGAGTTATTATCCTTACACTTGTCAGAATCATCTACATCCACTAAAGGAGACTCCACCATATTAACCTGTTTGCCTTTATAACCTCCTCTCACGATTCCTTTCTTTTCCTTCAAATCTTTCCACCAATCAGGATAGACAAATAGTTTGAAACACGTATCTTTCTCATGGCCTTCAGTCTTGCAATGTTTACAATATTTATCTTCTTTTTTCTTTCCATCTTTCTTTTTCCACGTATTATTTGCATCGGTTTGACTTCTTGCTATCATAGCAGAGGCATCTAAAACTTCTGTATACTGAATCTGGATCTATCTCTGTCTTTCTAATTGTGAGATCATGGAGTATACTTTGTCCACACTAGGCAACGGATCATAAGTAAGGATTTGACTTCTAATATTGTCATAAGATTGATTCAATCCCATTAACAATTGCAAAACCTTCTGCTTCATATCAATCATTTGAAGCTTTTTATTCAATCCACATTTACAACCATTACAAGAGTAGATAGGTAAAGGTTCAAGTCTATTCATCTCATCCCAACATTTGGCAAGTTTATTGTAGTAAACAGCCAAGGAATTATTGCCTTGTTCAGTAAAACTCATTTCCCGTTGAATCTGATACAGTTGAGAACTATTATTCTTGTCTCCAAACCTTTCTTCTAGCCTGTCCCAAAGAACCTTAGAGTTAAGGCTGTATATAAAAGAATCTGCAATCTCCTTCACCATAGGGTTCAAGATCCATTGCTTAATCATACAGTCAACCTTCCTCAACCTTTTATACTCATTTCCATTCTCTGAAACATTGATAGATCCATCAATAAAACCTAACTTATCCTTTGCCTCTAACGAATTCATCGCCGAAATACTCCAGCTCATGAAGTTATTTCCAATCAAAGGATTGGCCACAAGAACCATATCTGGATAATCCAAGCTATGCAACTTCAGTGGTTCTTCTTCATAATCCATGGTAACTTCACCTCTCGATCGATGTTCGCTGACATTTCCACCATTGATAGATGAATTTGTACCTCGTCCATTATCTTGATCATCCATGGCTTAAACAATCGAGAATGTGGATCGTAATGGCTCTGCTACCATGAACAAACTCAAGGTAAACAAAAATGAGCTCAATTGAGCTTGAGAGAAAACACAAAACAGAGGAAATCTTATCACTCTGTTATATTTCTTCATGCACACGAAAAACGTGTTCAGCAAGGTTTATATACATGAGAAAAGAAAAAAGTAACTAGAGTTAATTAACTTAAGAATAACTGTCATTTAACTCTACTAGCTTGTTAACTAAAACTACTAACTAAAACTACAAACAAAGTAAAATAAAACACATATTTCTACAATTTCTATATTCCGTCAGTATGAAATAAGTCCTGCGAACATAATAAATCCTTTGAAACTTTAATCGGTTCAATTTTTAAAATATGTGAATAGTACAATAACAATTAGATTAAAATTTTATTTTTATTGTCAAACTTATTGGACTCATAACAACATAAATCACCAAAATAAGCGATGAAATTTAGTTGGGCCCCACCTCAGCTTTTTTGTCTTTATGCGTGAAACGATGCCATTTTTCACATGAAAAATGGCACATACAAGTGCCGTTTTTTATGTAAATTCTGTCAAATTCGCTTTTTTACCAAATTCGTTTGATCATTTTCAAACTTCACATCTTGTTTCATATGCCCATAATTGATAATTTTTTTCCATTGAACATATGAAGCGAAATCTTACTTGTTTTCTACTATGCCATTTTTCTCAGAGATCTATGATCAAAAATGTCTCTAATACCACTGTTGGAAAAATTTTTAGGATGAAGAACACATAAATTTCATTTCCCAATAATTTTTCCTCAAAAACAAATTACACATGCCTATTTATAGGCTTACATTTCAACCATAAATTTATCCCACTAACCCACTAATTACACTAAACAATCAGCTCATAACCCCACTAATTCACTAACTCCATTACCATCATTAACTCCGCTAACGAAATAAAAACAATATAAACATGTTAAAATAAAATTCACTAATTTTGTTAGTCATAATATTTTGAATCTAAAATTCCATGCCATATTCCAAAAACAATAGTGTAACCCAACAATAAGTCACAAATTAAAGCTTTTATAGTGGATATGCAATGGTCTCACCGAAATTTTAATCTAATATCCAACCATAACGTGATATAAAATTTAGATTCATAAAAAAAAAAAAAAAAAATTAAACGATAAATTATGTGGATTTTGTTGGGAACAAGTGCAATATGCTGGAACTTGGCTCCTAAAATATATTTGGATCGTGTAAAATTCTGAGCTTTTGCAGCTTTAGTAGAAATTTGGACTTTTAAGTTCTCTTTGTTCATAAAGAAAATAGCTATGGTATATAGAATATTTGAAAAGGAAGAAAGGAAACACCTGAGATGGATTATATATAATAACAAGTATACTTTATTGCTCTCTCCTGCATATTGAAATTTCGTACGTAGAACAAGACATACAGACATTATTGAGATACATTATTATTATTTGATAAAATGTAAATTGGCAGACATGTAAATATACATATAAGCCAATAAAACATAACATCTATAGAGAGCTAGCAGGAGGGTAGGCAATTAATTATTAAAAGGGTGGATTCAAGAACAGGTATATCCAGAGGGACGGGTCTTGCCGCAGGTGCTGAGCAAGGTGGTCAAAGTAGCATCAACGTCCACCACAATCCCAAAGATATTAGCTTTAATGACGGACTAAGTGAATTGATCTTCATGATTGTTTGAAAACACTTGATTTTTAATTACAAACAAAATTCTATATTTAAAAGTCCAACCAATTCCAATATAGCTGCGTTAAAATTTGAATATTTTAAGTAGTTTCCGAGGAATTTGTACAATCTAAATTCTATTCTCTTATATATATATATAGGTCTTTCTCTTTCTTAATTTGGTCATAGAAATTTTACTCACAAATTTCACGGGTTATCAGTCTCTTATTACTCCACATTACGTCAGTTTGTAATAAATTTTAGAGTTAATAACTATGCGTTACCGTTACTACAAAATAATTGAAAACCGTTAAATTAGCTATACCATAAGTCCCGAGTGTATACTATGTACTAGTTATATGTTTATGAGACTGATATAGGGCTTACATGCTAGTTATATATTTATGATCCATATCTGTTGTTCTTTTTGTTCAAAAAATCTTGAATATTGCGAACTACTTTTAATTTAAACAAATTTGGATCATACAACGTTTCTTGTACGTTCTTTTAACTTTATCTTGGTTTGTAAAGAAAATAGCTATGCATGTATATATAGAATGAAAATAAAGAAAGAAAGAAAGAAAGAAAACATCTGAGATGGATTATATGTAACAAGACAAGTCATACAGACATTATTGAGATACATTATTGTTATTATTTGATAAAATGTAATTTGACAAATATGTGTACGCATATAAGCCAATAAACATAATATCTGTAGAAAGCTAGCAGAAGAGTAGGCAAGTAATCATCAAAAGAACTGATTCAGGAACAGGTGTATCCAGAGGGACGGGTCTTGCCGCATAAGCCGAGCAAGGTAGTCAAAGTAGCATCAACGTCCAACACAATGCCGAAGATATTAGCTTTTATTGCAGCGCAAAGGCAAATAGCAGCATCAAGATCAAGGAGAGGGGAAATGAGAGTGCATGGACTGAGTGGATTGATCTTCTTATAATCTATGGAGCAGGTTTGTGCACTCACCATGCTGAATAAAACCAGGTTCAGACAGAGCACAAAGGCAGTGGCTGCTTGAGCTCGTGAGGCCATTTTTCTTCTTAGATATATCTTTTTGATAGAATGAAACTGATAACTAATGTGTTAATTAAGCTGTGGTGGTGCAAATCATGAACTGCTCTACCGAGTATTTATAGAAGGAATGAGCTGTTGCTTGTTGGTATAGATTTGGTTTTAAAACCTGCAACTTGAGTGATGGGCATCAGCATCTCCGCCGCTGCAGCCTTCCACGGCGCCATCAATGATGGCCATCTGTTAATTTTGAGCCTAAACTAATCCAGGTCTTCGATCATTTTTAATTGCAACTATGCAAGATGATACCCGGAACTAATTAATTCTAAAGGATAAAGATGTATAATTAATTGAATCAACAGCTGCATGAAACTCATGATTAAAAAAATAATAAAATAAAATCCGTACTAGTGGCACGGTCGTCGAATTTTATAACCTCAAACCAACTAAGATACATGTGTAATTCCTTGGATTAGATGCTAAATGCCTAAAAGATCTCGATAACTTTCAAAGCAACTTTTCACTAACCACAAAATCTAATATCTCTCTCTCTCTCTCTCTTTTCTTTTGAACTGAACAAAATCTAATGTTATTGAGGTAAATCACCAACCAATTATATTATCATAAAAAAAATATATTGTTAGAGGGGAAAAAAAAGAAATATAAATTTTATGAATTAAAATAATAATAAACTGTCACATAAAATAAACTGATTAATAAAAAAAATAGGTGATAATTAGCATGTATAAAAAAATTCATGTATCAAATTTAGTCAATATTTTTTTCTAGCGGCACGCTTTCACTTTTGAATTTAAATATTATATTTTCTACATTTAAATTTGGATTGTCATCTATTCGTTTATATGGAACATTAAGGGTGTGTTTGACATTGCTTTTCAAGGAAAAAAAAAAGTTGATTATTTGATAAAAAGCTAATTATGTGATAAAAAGATGTGTTTGGTAAATGTTAATTTTTGAAAAATTAATTTTGTGAAAAGTGAAAAAACATTCTATTAGAAAAAGCTAGAAATTGAAGATTTTTAGTAAAGCTGAATTTTAAATTTTCATGAAAATTGATTTAAAATTATTTTTAGTTAAAAATACCATTTATTTTAGTTTATAATTATAAGTATACCTAATATAAAAGACTCTTTTTTTCTTGCTCTAACACCCAAAATAATCTAAGGTAAACAAAATTTCATTCATTTTCTTCTTTCTTCTCTTTCTTTCATCACTCAAAATGGTTGAAATCTAGAAAGAAATAGAGAACTCCTTCCAGAACAGCGAGGTGAAGCAGCAGCGGCCACGGCCTCCGGCATAGTTTTTAAGGTTCTTTTTAAAAAAAAACCAAAATTTCATAAATGAAGCATTGTTTTACACGAGGACTGAAAATCTAAATTAGCTCTAAGCACAGTCAAGTTCTCTTTGGCATCTCCTGTTCTTTTTCCTTCTCTCTCTTCCTTTCAAGGACCCACAACTGAGACTCCTCATATGGGGCTCATGGCCAGCACTACTGTTTGAGAACTGATAGAAAAAGAAAGAGTTTGCTTTTATTTAACCTTTCTGGGTTTCGTTTCTTTTGGCTTCTGAAACTGGAAGTTTTAGCAATGGCTGAATATATTTGTTTATTCAACAAGGTGCTTTCTTTCTTCCTCCCTTGCATTTCATGTGAACTTTTCTCTTGAAAGATTGAAACTTTTTTAATTTTTCAATCTGGGTATTGAATGTGTTATGCTGCTTTAGTTAATAGTCTGTTCATTTTCTCAAATTTTTGTCCAGTTTTGCTATGGATTGATGGGTTTGGACAATTAGGCTATGCATTTTCTGATCTGGGTCTGAACCTGGGGTTTATGTTTCTTTGCATTTCATATATATGAGCTTCTTTTCTTTGATTTTCTGTCCTAAATTTGCAGTTGCTATGCTTTTGTTTGCTAAATGTCTTATCTGGTTCTAGTTTTTGTGCTTTCCTCGTTTTTTTTCTCATAATCTCATATTAGAATCAGAATTTAAGTTCTGTTCCAATAAATTCTTGTTCTTAAATAACGTGGTACAGTGATTATCCCACTCCCTGCCCAACTTTGTGTGTCATTCTTTTTCAATTTTGAAGTTGCTAGAGGTGTATTACTGGGCACATCCTATTTTCAGTATATTTTTTATTTTTTATGTTATATTTATTTTTATTTAACTATATATTTTTTTAATAGTTTAGTGGAGTAAAAAATGCAAATAAGTGAAAATAATTATTATTTTCTAGTGAGATATTGAATATAATATATTAAAATTATATATATCCTTTTTCGTCTTTTTATTCTGAAAAATTATTTCTAATCACATTATTAACTAAACAGTTTGTAAACTATTTTTCAATTTATAAGTCATTTTGATTTTTATTTACCAAACAGTTATCTATTTTTTGGGATATAGCTTTTTTGAATATAGCTTTTACCAATTGAAAAAGTTATTTCCATAAGTTTTGCCAAACTGGCGCTAACTCAGTTTCTATTTCTCTTCTCTTATTTAATATGATCTCTAAGTTTTCAACTTTTTTTTTGTGTTTTTTGATGAACATTTTTATGAATAATATTTTTCAAAAACTTAAATTGAAATGAGGTGATTTAAAAAATATTTGAACAAATAAAAATTTCTTTTTGGTAAAAAATATAGTAGATTACTGCAAATTTTAATACGTGTATTAGAACTGTTAGAAACAGTTTGTCACGCTTGAAAACAAAGCAAATTATTGCGATTTCAGACACTAAAAGAGCACCAATCTGCTGAGCAAGGTAGTCAAAGTAGCATCAACGTCCAACACAATCCCGAAGATATTAGCTTTTATTGCAGCGCAAAGGCAAATAGCAGCATCAAGATCAAGGAGCGGGGAGATGAGAGTGCATGGACTAAGTGGATTGATATTCGTATAATCTATGGAGCAAGTTTGTGCACTCACCATGCTGAACAAAACCAGGTTCAGGCAGAGCATAAAGGCAGTGGCTGCTTGAGCTCTTGAGGCCATTTCTCTTCTTAGATATATATTTTTGATAGAATGAAAGTGATACTTAATGTGTTAATTAAGCTGCAGGTGGTGCAAATCATGGGTTGCTCTACCGAGTATTTATTAATAGAAGGAAGGACCTGTGCTTATTGGCATACATTCAGTATTAATGTCAGCACCTCCACGATTGCAACCTTACTTTGCGCTGTCAATAATGGCTATCTTTCAATTTTCTTCCACAATTGTGAGCTTAAATTAATCCAGGTCTTTCAATTCATCATTTTCAATTGCAAGATGACCATACGCGCGCGGAAGTAATTAATTTTAAAGTATATGAATGTACAATTAATTGAATCAACAACTACATTAAATTCCTGATAATATTAAAAATATTGAGCTGTTTGCATGAACATAAAAGTTTAGATTAAAAAATTGCACATTCATTCTTACTTCTGGATAACCAATTCTATCTTAGATATGTTGATAAAGACATTCTAATAGAGTGATCAAATTGTGAACACATAGGGATTTTTTTTTTTTAATTTCGTGTTAATTTTGAAAGTATTTGAAATTTTGAGATAATAGTGAAAGAAATTATAAAAATAAGGTATTAAAAAAGGCAAGGGAGTTTACCATTTTCTATCAGTATGGATCCCACGTAAAATATGCGTGTGTTACATAAAAAAAAGGCACTTGAAACTGCCGTTTTCTGTGATGATGCAGGATCTACAAGTGGAACCCATACCTGTGGAAAACGGCACACTGTTGTGCCATTTTTTTTTATTCAAACCACCCCTATGCTACTGTCGTCAAAATAAAACTTATGACCTCCATCAAAAATAAAACTATCACATACAATCACTATTTTTTTTATGTACCATTTACCCCTTTGCAAGTTTTCTCTCTCTCTCAACAAAGAACATTGAACTTTACACGTCCTTCATTTAAAGCTTTGATTTTTACTAATTTTTTTCCTTCCTTTCTCTTATGATTTAAAGCTTTTCTTTTTCTTATTCTTCACTTTCCTTCCGGTTTCCTTCGATTCTCTAACCAATTAAAAAAATTCTCATCTTTTATCATGGGGTTTTCAAGTAAGCATCAAGTAGATAGTGGGTTAGAATTGGATTCTAAAAAATGGGTTCACTACCAAAAAAAGGGAATTAGCGACGGAAAATTCCGTCGCTAATAAAATATAGCGACGGAACGACGATTGTCGCTATTTGGCCGTCGCTGCTATTTTAGCGACTAAAACGGAAAACAGCCGCTAAATTTAGCGATAAAATTTCCGTCGCTAAATTTAGCGACAAAATTGCCGTCGCTATTTTTGGTCGCTGAAAATTAGAACAATTTTGCGACAGTTTGGCTTAATTTACTTTCGTCGCTAAAAATTACCGACGAACTTTGGTGTCATTGTTACCGTCGCTAATATATGTTTATTTACTGAATTAGCACATTTTTAGCGACTAGTACAATCGTCGCTATTTCTGTCGCTATATTAACAATGTTAAATTTTTTAAATTTATGAATTTATTTTTTTTACATATAAATATTGTTTACCTAATATTTAATAGAGACCATACATAAATATGTAAATGCAAATCCAAATGTAATTTATAAATTTATAATATAAAACATAATATTAATTCATAACTAATATAGAATTATAAATTACTTGAAGAAATAAATGACTTTGTGACTCCACAAAGTATCATCCTAAACAATAATATTTAAAATAACATCCAAATTAACATTAACGATAATGTTCAAATAAAATAATCAGTAAATAGTGGTGATGGCAATTTTAAAAAGTTCCACGATTGTTGGATGGAAAATCATTATGTGGATTATCTCCTTGTGCACCTGAAGGGGAAACATCATCATGTGTAGGTGTTGTAGTATTAGGCTGAATAAGTGGTTGTTGAACTCCCAAGTGAGGAAGTAATGATTGAATAGTCCGTGCGACAATTTCCTCGACATCTTCCTTTGTCAATAATGTCACAGTCGAATTGGAGGCATTGCTTGTACCGGCACAACTTGATGTACCTGATGGAGAAACAACATGCGGGACATATGAGCCAAGTCCGTATACTTTTTTCCTTTTATTACATCGTGCAGCCTCACAAAACCACTCAGACTCATCCAAAGATGACTCATCTTGCGATCGCTCAGATCGGAGTTGCTCATACCTCTCCTATAAAACCACAACAATTTTTAACTAGCATAAATATTAGAACTAATTATTGACAATCATTTGCCATTTAAATAACTGTGAAAACTAAAACAACAGTATTTTCCCCGTTACTTACATGCACCTCCCTGCTACGATCGGCCATATATTTCTTTCCATCATGATTTATAGTGTGTGTGTGCAGGTAGGCCTCGGGAATTGTAGGTGGACGACCATACTCCTTCTCCTATATCATTTGCAATATAAGCAAAACTATTAGAATAATATATTTATGTCAATTTTTGCACTCAAACAATACTCTCTTATTGTAAGAGTACTACCACCATGCATCATCACTAAACATGTCTCCTGACATAAAGACAAAGCATGCTATGCAAGTAGCTGCTACTTAAAATCACTGCACTTAAATCAAGGAAGCCAAAAATACATACATATCAAACTTCAAGTGCAAACATCCATCATGGAAATGCAAAATACATACACTTGCATGCTACTCAAAATCACTGCACTTAAATCATGTAAATCCAAAATACAGAAACGTCAAACTTTAAATGCAAACATAATTTTAGTTTAGTCAAATCCTGATATCAATTAGAAAACATTATGCAAAATAACATTATCACTAACATTAAAGTACAAATTGACATTCTAGTTAATATATATACTTACCAATCGCGAGATATGCTCACTAATAGAAATCGTTCCACCAGTATATGATCCAGGAGCTTTGTCTTCATTTCCTCCATAACGATTGAGCTTTTTTGTCTTTGACACTTGAATGCGCGTAGGGAGATTGAAAATTTGATTCCACCTAGTCCATACTGGTTCTGGAAAGTCTTTTGGCTTTTCTTTGGACACCTTTACATTGTAAACGTAATCCTTATACCTTTGAGCGGCCTTTATCTCCCAACCTATCCGAATGAGACTATTGATTTCAGCATCCCAGCGGCAATTTTTCTGAAATTATATTAGCAGTAGTTTATTATTAGTGATAATTATACATAATATAACTTAAATGTATAAAGGTTTATGAAAAAATATATACGTATACCTTGAATTCTCCCCAGTAAAACTCCTTGATTTCTCTTGAAACCTCCTTCCAACTAACTCCATTGATGTCTGTGCGTTGATGAAAGCTCATGGTTATAATCCTAGAGCATTGGGAGGAAGGTTCCAACCTGCAAATTATATTATATAAAAACAGAGATCAAGTTACAAATGTCTTTTTCACTTGTTCGAAATTCGTTGAGATGAAAGAACTCACAATCACTTTGGCTTCACTGTTATGTACAATTTGCCATTGTTTGCATTACTTTCCTCACATGTGGTTGATGTAGTGCTAGTGGCAGTGTGAGGACTTTGAGTTGATGCTGAAGCATTACTAGCATTTAAAGGATTAAATGCTGGTAGATTGACGGTAATATTTGGTGGGTTATGTGATCCACCCGGAAGATCTGTAACAGGTGGGGGTGGTGTAGCCGTTACTGCAGGGTCACCAGGGATCTCTGGCATTTCTCCATAAGGTGGATTAATTGAAGCCATTCTGGATCTACCTCCGCGACGTCCTCGACCACCACTTGCTCTTCCTCTACCACGACCCATACTTGCATAACATCCAATGATTTCAATAGTTCATTATATATAACATAAATGTGGTTTAACATGCCAAATATGAAATATAATAAATAGGTTTAACATGTACATACATTATTGCTTAACAGTTTACACTTAATTAGTCACTATCTGATGAATATTGAAATTCCTCTTCATCATCTTCATTGCTATCATAATCTGAAAATTCTTCTTCATCTTCGTCTTCCACTTCAAGTTCTTGCACAATTCTATCAGCAGTGTCAATTTCAATAACCTCTCCTGAGGGGTCACGCAAATTTATATACTCATCAGTAGCAACATCCATATTGATTTCATGCACACCAACTTCTTCAGTTTGGTATGCATTGGAAAATGCATCTGTGTCATCTCTAACATCTGATGTCTCAATGATCTCCCTTGGCTTAACCAAGAACACTGCTAACCAATTTGCTCTATCCAATCTCCAAGTAGGATATCTAGCATAATACACTTGAGTTGCTTGCATTGCTAGGATAAATGGTTCATATTTGTTGAACCGACGATGTTGGTTAACATCAACCAATCTGTATTGGCTATGAACCTTAACACCAATATCTAACGTGGGATCATACCATTCACACTTGAATAATACAGTCTACTTAATTGGTAATGAAGGGTACTCTATCTCTATGATTTCCTCAATCCATCCATAGTAATCACCAATATTATCACCTAAGTTGAACCCTTTTACACAAACTCCACTGTTCATTGAACGTCTACCAGAACTATGACTTTTAGAGTGAAACTTGTATCCATTTACAAAGTACATTGAATAGCACTTCACTCTCCGTAATGGTTTTTATGACAAACTACGGATATAATCATTGTCAGTTCCATTGTAACGGACCTATTATGAAAACAAAAATATCCAAGTCATCATCACTAACAATTTAAATGATATTTATGTATTATACATAAATATTATGATTGGCTTAAATATAATTCGAACCAGCCTGCAAAGTAGTGCTCAATATTTGCATCTATTTGAGTTGGCGTCAAACCAGGGTGCTTTTCTCATAAGTTTTCGCAGTAAATGCTTCAATATAGTGAATTCCAAATAAATTAAAAACATTGAGATATGAACCATGTTAATATCGTAGCTAAATAAAATATATGATTATTAATCCTTCCTCCTCGATTCCGTCGATTATACATCCAACTACGATCTAAGGATTCCATTTAGTCTGCATTTATCAGTTTTAACAAAGTCAGAAAAAAAACAAGAAATTTGCTACATGTATAAACTATGAGAAGATACCATCAAAGTGCAAAACTTGTAACATCAACATTCATTATACATTGCAAATTATTTCATTTTAATGTCAAGTTATTCTATTTAATAGTTACTGATTAATCTCTTTCACTTAATCCCATGCATAGCAAACAAATTCATCAAATGCTTTTATAGACTAAATGGAAAGAGCAAATGTTATAGCAACATGCAACATCCAATGGGTCAACATGCAACATTCAACAAATGTTATAAATAAAGGAAGCAAACAGAACTTAACAAAACAAAAATAGCAGCAGATGCTCCAAGATTCCAGCAACCCAACTACAGTGGCCACAATAATTTAGGATAAAGAAGAGCTTACCAATGTAGGCAAGAGTAAGAAAGCTGCAAATGCCACCAATAAATGATGCTATCAACCAGTATCCGCACCAACCAGTCAGAATGTTGCAAATACCACCGAGCTGCTACCTCTTACCCTGTGAGAATTAAATTATTTTTAGTTCGGTTTTTGATCCAATTCACCAAGAATCGGTTTAATTTTTTGTCTGATTTTTTTATCTTAATTATGAATTAAAATTCAATCTAAATTAGCTAAAAACATAAGTCATCCCACCCGAAACTATAACTGATATAGTTTTAATTCAATCTGTTTGAGTTAACAGATATAATAACTGACAAATGGCAACTTCTGATTATTATAAATTGAAGAGGTATGAACAAGATGAGCCTTAAAACAGAAAATGCAGCAGAAAGAAAACATCACCGAAATAAAGGATTAATTAAAGGTAACTATTTCATTTAAATAATTAACTAAAACTGTTAAAGCCATCCAAAGCACTATTGCTAAATTATTTAACAGAATATATATGAGTCATCAAATAGTATTTGTTTGCAAAAGGAATGATGGTTTCCTCACGTTTCTCTGCATGTTGCCACGTGTAATATTTGGCATCCTGTACCTATACCTCTACCTGGTCAATTGACCTTGCCTTCAATGTATATAAAAATACTTAATATATTTCACAAAATTTTTTCGAATTTATAAATGACAAAAATAATCTATTAACCAATTTAACTTGATATTATATACATATTGAATTGATAAAAAGTATATATCTATTATCTTTTTTCATTCTTTTTATAAGTATAATTGTTTTTTTTCTCAAATTTAGATAATAATAAATATTTGTTTATCAATATTACTTAAATTTAACAACAAATGCACATATTAAAAGAACTTAAGGCGGTAATAGATGAATTTTTATCAACATAAAAATATAATATGCTCATATTGTCAAATTCAGTTAGATAATAAATTTTTTTAGCTTCATATTATGTAAAATATTAGCAGCAAATTGTTTTAGCCCCAAGAAGACATCAGCAGCAAAAACCCAACCCAACAAACTTTTCCCAGAAAAGAGAAAACAGAGACATGGCAAAACGTCCCACCCAACCTAGTAGCGAGCACTCACTTGGCTGTAATAACAACAGGAAACGCAAATACAAGAAACTTTTCCCAGACAAGAGAAAACAGAGACATGGCAAACGTCCCACCCAACCCAGTAGCGGGCACTCACTTGGCTGTAATAACAACAGAAAACGCAAATACAAGGATGGACTGGTAAAAACAACTGCAGCAGTATCTATGCAACAAGAACCATCAAGCTTTTAGAGCTTCAAGCAATCCATTGCACCCCAGGCTGGATTAACATCCAAACAGACAAACTTAACCAACAGCAGCGAAATCCCAAGTGAACATCATACTCAAATTTTAAAGGAATCAAGGCACAGATAAGCGAAAAAAAAAAAGAAGAAGAAAAAGAAGAAGAATTGGGGATTTATGGATTTGTTACCCTGGAAACCAGATCAAAAGGAAGGGCTAAGTGGGTACTGCAGAACTTACATCTGTAAGACCTATTTCTGCGTTTTACTTGGTGATATTCATCTGCAAATTCCTATTAACACGGTTAACAATCATTAACTAAATATTAATCATGATTTTTTGAAAAAATTTAAATTTATATTAGTTCTCGTATATGTAGATTTGAGTTCGATTTTAACCACTGATTAGTTTATTTATTTCTTTTAATTCCTGGGAAGCAACAACGAGTGAATCCAAAGAGACAGAGGAGTACAGTTCAACTAAAACACGCACAAAGGCATATAATAATCTGAAAAGGACGCATATTTTTCTATTATTTTAGGTAATCTAATTCCAAACTCAGTGGGAATATTATTTCTGATTCTACATTACAATATCTCATTTTTAAAATGCTTTCGTTCTTTTATGAGATTAAAGTCATAAAACATACCTTTGGTGAAAGCATCGACGGAATGAAGAAGGAGAAGAGGTCTTGACAGCTTCACTCTTGCTTAAACACCACCGAGAGAAAAAAGGAGAAGAGGTCTTGACAGCTTCACTCTTGCTTAAACACCACCGAGAGAAAGAAGGAGAAAAGGTCTTGCTTTGAGGGAGAGACAGGAAAGAGGAGCGGCTGTGTGAGGGAGAGGAAGTAGGAGAAGAAAACGACAAGTTAGAGAAGAGTGAAGTTAGGGTTTTAGTTGTCTTCATATTTATAAATGGCACATTGGTAAATAAATAAAAAGGCAAGGATACATTTGTAATCAATGAAAATATTAAAAAACAATAATTAAATTTTGGTTAGAACTTTTTATTAACATAATTTCAAAATTAAATATGAATTTTATTGGAATTGAAAGAAGACTAAATTTTCAAATAATTTCATTATAAATCAAAATTATGATATATGTGTATATTTTTAATTTATATTAGAATATTTGGTAAAATCAATAAATAAAATTATAAATTCCTTGAATTAATTATTTTTTTTGTGATTATAATCCTCAATTTAATTGAATTAATTTTAAATCTTAATTAGTAACAATAAATATGTAATTTTATTTTTCATTTATATTATAATGTTTGAAATAATTGAAATTATAAATTTTTTAAAAATAGGCAAATAATATCATATAAAATATTTTTAAAAATTATTGAAAATAATAAGCAAACATTAATATGTATGTATATTTTTTATTAATTTTCTAATGTTTAATAAAATCAATAAATATAATTATAAATTTATTTAAAAATTTAAATGAAAATAGATAAATAATATAATATCAAATAAAATAAATTTAGCGACTAAATTTAGCGTCGCATTTCCGTCGCTATTTTTCTGAAATTAATTAACATACATTAAATTTAGGAAACAGTGTTAGCGACAAAACATTTCGTCGCTAATTCAGTCACAAAAAAGGCGCCAATATTTGCCACAAAAAATTAGTGACTGTTTTTAGTGTTTAGTCGCTATTTAGTCGCTAAATTTATGACAAATTTATTTCCACGACGAAAACTATGAATAGTCGCTATTCCGTCGCTAAATTGCGTCGCTATTTCCCTATTTTTTTGTAGTGGTTATTGCTATAATTTCTTTAAGAGCTCCTTTAAAGCCAATATACACAAAACCGCGGGTGGAGAAAGACACCGAAAATGATGAATAATCAATGACGTCGACTGACGAAGAGGCTAGAATTTCGGCCAAATTAATTTGTCCGCCGGCTCCCAAGAAACGAAAGGCTACTTTGAAATTGTTTTTATACGCCATATTGAAAAGGCTACTTAATTATTATTAACTCATCATTATTTTGTTCATTAAGCTTAATTTGCAGGTTTTAATTATAATTTGTATTTACTTTTTTATTTTTTTCCTTCAATTTGCTATAGCAAGTTCCTTCAAGTTACTATGGAGAGCCTATATTAATAGCAGAAGGGCCAAATGGTTTAAAGAAGAAGAAGAAGACATTTGATTGTTGGTAATAGTTTTACTTTTGATGGAGGACATGAATTTTATTTTGATGACAGTATCATGTGGGTGGTTTGAATAAAAAAAATGGCACAATAGTGTGCCATTTTCCACAAGCATGGTCCCACTTTCAGATCTTGCATTATCATAGAAAATGGCAATTTCAAGTGCCGTTTTTATACAATACACGCATATTTTACATAGGATCCACACTGATAGAAAATTGCTAACTCTCTTGCCATTTTTTTAACACTTCATTTTTCTAATTTCTTTTATTGGTACCCCAAAATTCCAAATACTTTCAAAATTAACACCAAATTAAAAAAAAAAATACGAACACACACTACAAAAAAAGTTGATTTTACCGACGGAATCACATTCCGTAGGTAAAAGTAAGATATTACCGACGGATTACCGACCAAATTAATAATGTGTAGGTAACAAAAATGAATATGATAAACGACGATATTTTTACCGACGAAATTAATAATTTGTCGGTATATTTGGCTAGAATTTTGGCGCCAATTTTTAACGACCGATTTACCGACGGTTACATACGTCGGTAATTAAATTTATCCTTAAACATATATAGTGACGGATATCCGTCGGTAATACAAGCAGCATTTTACTTTTGAAGTTTTACCGACAGAATTTATGACAGTTTTGTTTCCGTCGGTAAATTTATGCAGAAATTTTTTGGTGCTATTTTTAATGGTGGAATTTTAAAGCGACAGAGTTTGCTACAGATTTATTCTGTCGGCAATTTCGTCGGTATTAATTTATTAAAAAATTTTATTTTTAATGTTAATAAAATAATTTTAAGAGCTCCCCCATTCAGTCAAGCCCTAAATGAGGGATTTTCCTCTCAGCGCTCCAACCTCCTTTCTCACCATCTTGATGGTGAGATTAATCCCACCGGTGATTCACCACCACCACCATCTCTTCCTCCTTCAACCTCACTCTATTTATGTCTCTGTCCCTCTCTTCCTTGTTGAATCTGTCTCTTTTTCACCTTCGCTTAGTCTGTCAACTTAAAAAGCGTTCACTCTTCATCCTTAACCAATTTGTTTATCAATTTTGGCTTGGGATCTCTACTAGCATATTTCTCATGTAATTTTTCTTTTTCTCTCTCTTTGGTTGTTTGCTATTTTGTGCTTGATTTTTTTTTTTTTTATTTTTACTTGGGTTTTAGGGTTTTGTTAATTTTGATCTACCAGATCTGATAACTGAAATCAACATAGTAAAAGAGAACACAGAGAGAATCGTCAGTTAAATGGCTAAGGCAGCCTCTGTTATGTTTTTTTAGGCATAAAGGGGCGCGTTCTGGTGTGGTGAGACTACCGTGGAGATGTCTCTGCTGTTCAAGCCGAATGTTTTTTCACCAAGCT
Source organism: Excoecaria agallocha (assembly GCA_037975025.1). Taxonomy (NCBI): domain Eukaryota; kingdom Viridiplantae; phylum Streptophyta; class Magnoliopsida; order Malpighiales; family Euphorbiaceae; genus Excoecaria; species Excoecaria agallocha. The sequence continues at coordinate 261,303 of CM075810.1, read as the reverse complement.
CATCGAGTAAAAGGTTCGGTCCTCTTCACCTATTTCCATGATTGTGGGTGTATGCTTTTTAGTTTCTAAATAATTGTGGTATAGGTGCCTCTTACAATATGTGTTTTGGTTATGAAAAAACACTCGCATGTCATTGATGATCCTAAAAATTCGGGTTAATTTCACCCACGGTCACTCAACTTATCACTAATCGCGCAAAAGTAACCGACTTTTTTTTCCTGACTTAAAAGTAACTGAACTTTTTATAAATTTGCATAAAAGTCATGATCACCGGATTCCGGCAAGAACATTTTCTGGATTGATGACATGGCATGCCATGTCATATGCCGGACACACGTGGCACGTTCCACATTTGGGTCAATTTCAGTCATGGTCACTGAACTTATGATTTATCACCCAAAAGTAACTGACTTATTTTTCGTGACTTAAATGTCACTGAACTTATCATATTTTTTCAAATAAGTCATCTTGACCGGGTTAGATGTTTTTACTTTAGTATAATATGATTTATAATTTTGTATAATTTTTAGACACAAATTTTTTTATTTTTTTAAAAAATAGTTTTCATTTTCAATTTTTCGGTTAACCGAACCAAACCAATCGAAATTTTCGATTCAGTTGAATTCGGTTATTCTATAAATTTGGTTCGATTCGGTTGATTAAAATCTTAAAAGTTCAATTTTCGGTTATTTCGATTCGGTTCGATTATTGAACAGAACTGACTGTTGCACATGGCTACATGGAGATGGATTTATCATCACATCATCAGTTATGACACATTAGCTATGGACACACATGGATTGTTGATGTGTCAAATATGACACATTAACTGATGAAGGTGATTTGGCAGCTGACGTGTCAAATATGAAATATTAGCTTATGATGTGACAATAAATCCATCACCATGAGTATCCGGTCAATATGATTTTTTTGAAAAAAAAATGATAAGTTCAGTAACATTTAAGTTACGAAAAATAAGTCAGTTACTTTTGGGTGATAAATCGTAAGTTCAGTGACCGTGGCTGAAATTGACCCAAACGTAGAACGTGCCACGTGTATCCGGCATATGACGTGGCATGCCATGTCATCAATCCGGCAAGGGTTCTCGCCGGAATCCGGTGATCATGACTTTTATGCAAATTTGTAATAAGTTCAGTTACTTTTAAGTCAGAAAAAAAAAAGTCGGTTACTTTTGCGCAATTAGTGATAAGTTGAGTGACCGTGGGTGAAATTGACCCCTAAAAATTCAATCTTTCTTATCTTCATAATTGTCTGGCATATGTGCTTTTTTGGGAAAGGATTCGAAGGTCAAATTTCATGGTAAGTCATACTGTGGAACAATAAAAGATAATTTTTTTTAGATGTTGATTTCGAAAATTTTATTCCTGGTTCCATTATGGCCCTTTTTCTCTTTGAGAAAAATGGAATGGGTTAATTGGTCACTTAAATGAAATACCATTCTTGCTGATAATTATTTGTATTTTGGTGCCAGTGATAGGCTCCTTGAATTTTCGACTTTTCTGGACCGCTGAAACATAAGATTCAGTGGAAAATTATTAATTATATATTATGTGTTTCTTCTCATAAATCCACATTGAATTAGAATTTTGATCTTGGATAAAAGATGATTGAATCAAAATTTTGATTTCAGATAAAAGATGAGGAGGTCTTTATTCCTTTTGGGACAGTAGAATTAGAATAAGAGCATGCGTGGAATTGAATAGCTGGATTCTGCTTTGTCAATAGCATATAGAATATATGTCTTTTTTGTAATAATAAAAAAAATTTCTAAACACTTTTAGATTAAAAAAATTTCTCTTATAAACTCGTTATATGTACGTGATTGGAAATTAAACACATAAAAGATGGGGTCTATTGTTTAACATCCAAAGGCCTGCATTGTTAGATGGGGTCTCATTTAGTTTTTAAGAAACTGTATCTGATGTATAATGTGAAGATATTCGTATTAAATTACTTATTGCTGATGTGTGTTTATCTATTTCCTGACGTGTTCAGCTATGGAGGATTACAGTAAGATGCAAAAGAGTCCTGCTTGGATAAGCTTGGGATAAGGCTTGGCTGATTTATTAAATGAGTTGAGCTGAGAGTTATCTTGTTATATGCTGCTTATTTGATTGATGGGGCTGAATAAAATTATATTTGCAAGTAAAAGTATTCATTAATCTTTTTGAAAAACTAGAATATGTTGTGAAAGAATTTTGTTCTGTGAAGACTTTTATATAGCATTTATGATGTTCATGGCTGTGTAATTTTGCTTTTGTTTGTGGTTTAGTTTTCTTTTGATTTGTTTGACAGTGTTGCAGTTTGGTGTTTAGTTTAATTGTTTGGATATACTGTTTTGTTAGCAATAAATTCTTATTGAACAAAACAAAAAGAATTTAATATATTTAGAAATATTTATTCTTATTAATAATTTTGCACTAATTGTGCAACTGAGCAGTTGTTTCTGGTTTCAGGCAACAAAGATGAGTATTCGAATAAGAGAGATGCATTACCACAAGAACAAGCTTAACAATATTAATGTTTGCTTTGAGTGAATGACAACAATGACAAGAGAAGATAAATTGGACTAAACGTCAACAATTGCATTTGCTCAGATTTCATTTTCTTTCAATGGAATCACATGTAATTATTTGATTTTTGTTATCCTACCAGATTTTGGGAAATTCAAAATGAAGTCATAATAAATTTGACTCTGTTTTTGTTATCCTTCCAATGGACTTACGTGAGTTGTGCTTTAACATTAACTTTAGTTTCTATCATAGGATTCTTCTCTATTTTTGTCGATGTTTCTCTAAGCCACTACAAGTCAGATAGCTTGGATACAAACATGAAAACATCATAACTTAATAATATACTGAATAGTTTGTTTTGCATTATATGCATCCTTAGTCTTACAAATTTAACAACCCCTATATGCCCATCTCAAGGATCAGTTTCCTGACCACTTTATTTGTTGCTCTATTTGGTGTTTTATTTAATTTATTAATGCTCCTTTTTTTTTCAATGCAGGATTGAACAATACTTCCTTTGCAGGTTGGTCCCTCTTTCTTCAAGTACCATTACTGAAAAAGTTATAGCTGAAAAAGCTGAGCTATCACCTTTTATTTGTTCCTATTAACTATATGCAACAAAATGGAAATGGAAAAAACATATTCATTCTTTCCCTGCAGCAGAGAGCATGCTGTGTTCTCTTAGTGATGCATCAATATCTTGTGTTATTGCTCATTTTGTTTCATAAAAAATTACATTGCCTTGCTTTAAACTTAGCAACTACTTGAAAACCAATATGTTTTAAGAATTTGGTGAACAAATATAATTATTAGGTGCCACATTTTGCTCTCTAATTTAAATATATTTTAGAACAGTTAGTGCTCCATTGTCAGAGAGTTCAGGGGATGAGCAATTCCTCTTTTCTGATTTTGCTGCACTAGGAAATAATGTGATTATCATTTTATTTGCAACCTATTTGACACTTTTTTAAAGGGATTAGTTAAAATTATATTTGGATTACAGGGGAGAATTTGGATGACAGAAGCATCATGGACTCGGTCTTCTGTTTGGGAAGTCAGTGATAAGCATCCAAGTATACTTATATCTGTGACATCATTATTGTTATTTGCTTGGATTAATACTATAATGATTGTCTTGCCTTTAATTGGTGATTCTTTGTTAGGATATAATGCTAGTGATTCAGACTTGGATGAAATGAAGGATAAATCTTAGACCATTTTGGATTTTTCGTCCATGAAAGCAATTGAAAGTGAGCTGACATTTCATCTTTTTCTGGGCCTTTTGTGCTTAATTTGCATTTTATTGCATGTTGCTGGTCCATTATTTTGTTTAGCTATTCTGTGTTTTTGAAATATCTTAGGTTTGATCTAAGTAGCCATTTCTTTTTGCTTTTGTGATTCTTTGACAAATAAAACATATGTTAATTTAGTTGGAAATCATGTTGCTATATGTACGTATCTCCATGTGTCTGGACATGAAACATTGAGCATTTTATTGCTTGTTGTTTTAGTTGAGTTCAAGCTTGAATTGTTTAGTGAATTTGATTTACTTTATTGAGAAATTGGTATTTGTCTTGTCGGTTATTTTATTCATATGGCCATTGTTGCTAGATGACGATACTAAGAATGCAGATGGAGATGATATGAGCCATTCAAGTGCCAGGTCAGTTTAGTCTTAGCTACAGAATTGGAGAGTTTCTGAATGCATTCTTAATTATGACGACTAATGAACTCTATCAATTGGCTTCAGTGGCATCCTGCTTACTTGTTGCTTGGGTTAGCCTCATTTTGTTATTTTATATTATTCTAATTCACAACTGTCATTCATTTTTTTTTAAATTTATATTCACATTCACTTAATTCATCACAAATTCACACTAATTCTTACCTAGATTTAGATTTCATTCATATCTTTATTAATTAAATATTATTATATAAAAATTGATATATAATAAAAATTCCCGAGACGTAGTATACATTTAAATGCTTATGCTATATTCCTAAATAATAATAATAATAATAATAATAATAAATTACATGAATTTAATCCAATTAAAAAAGTTATAAACTTAATAAAACTAGTAATCGGTTGCTTAATATTGAATCTCATACTATTGTGTTGGTGGGTTAAATATATGAGCACGTGGCTGAACCCATCTTTTCATTTATGGATATAATACAATACATTTTCATGTAAGAGAAGTAAAAATTTAATTTTTCCATGAAATTACATTATTATTTTCGAAGCACCCAAATAAAATCCTTAATTGCATATTTTTTGTTGTATACGTATTATATGGATGCCATTTTGTAATTAGCTGCCAATCAATAGATTTGAAAAGTAGCTTCATAAATCATAATTTACATATGTTGTTTTTGAAAAAATGCAGTTGCGTCCTAAAGTACATTTCTATATACAATTTAGTTTGAGTTTTGCACCAACAGATGCTGGACCTATTATACCTGAGATTAAAGTGATACTCCCAATATCTATGGTGCTGCACCTTTGATTGTTAAGGTAGGTTGTGCACAGTGAATTTAAAGCACTTTTTTATATCACAAATTATTATTATTATTATTATATCACAAATTATTATTAATTCAGACCATAAATACAAGTACGAATTGAATTAGAGAGAAAATAAAATTATAAAAACCAAATGTAGAAAAGTAAAATTGAAGGGGTAAAGCTAATAACTGTCACTCCTAAGCCCTTTCTCTGCATTTCAGTAAAAGAATGATTAAGGACTGATGTCAATGCAAATAATTATATTTGTTCAGCTGCTGTTCTTTAGATATCTCTTGGGTATTTTCTCAATAGCAGCTACAAAAAAAACTACAACTTACATTCTAATTGCTTAAATCTCATTGAAAGTGATAAATTTGCTTCTCATTACTGTTGTTACTAGATTTTACAATTCTTGATTAGGAAATTAATGACAATGGGAGCTGTAGTGGTAGAATTTATGGGCCTAAAATTCTGTATTATACATCAAATTTCTTCTTTCATCTTCATCGGTGCAGGATCCTCAATTTTCTTTCTTTTTATAATGAAAACACTATTATTTATTAGATATTTCTTTACACATTCATAGCATTAATTAATGGAATTTCCTGTGTTTCTCGAAGATAATATAAAGCATTTACACATATTCATAGCATATACGCACATATGCATCTGCATATATATATACACACACACACACACACACACACACACACCCCTTATACCTAACTCTGATTATTAAATATTTTATTTTATTATGTCTACCTTGAATTCAGGAAAGTAATATTTTAATTTTAATAATCTCTCTATGTTATGTAATAGATATTTATCTTATATAAATTTTGTATTTTTTCCAAACATTTTTTGTGCAGTAGCTAAGAATTTTGTATTGGGACAATTTTGTCAAAAAAAAAAAGTTGAAAATTATTATTTATAGCTAGTCTCTGATCTACGAAGGAATCTACTAATGAGGATGATGCTCTCAAAGGTTTTCATAATTAAGGTTTTTATTTCTCGTTATAATTAGTTAAATTTGATAAATATTTCAGAAAGCAGCAGGCACATCTCCCCATGCTGGAGTCGAAAGAAGGGATTTTCATTACGATGGATGACTTAGATGGTCTACATGTCTGGAGCTTCAAATACATGTTCTTTGTCCCTTTGTTATAATTATTGAATTTGTTTTAAGGGTTTTTGTTTTGTAAGGATTTGTGAATAAATTATCCATAGATGCTGATAATAAATTTCCAAAGATTTTTCCTTTCCAATCAATCTTTCTAATATTGCATTTGTTTATACTATTGATCAAAATGCAGTTCATTGAAGTCAAGCATGTGAAAAAACAATGGGATAACAAGAATTTTGACTGGTTCTATTACTAATTAGTTATCCTGGTGCCTGTTTTTTTGCGTTCTTCCTCTCCCAATTCTGAAAGTTGACAGCGATGCTGTTTCTTTAGTTGGCTAGTCCTCGGTTTTTATTGATAATTTGGTTGTTTCCAGATTTTCTGACTTGGAAAATTGATAAAGAGCCAATTGGTACAGATTCCGTTCTTTTTATATTAAAATTCTTGAATTTTGTGAGATGAATAAGGCTGGAGATGGAATTATAGTTGCTCTTTCACTAGTAATTGAGGCTTTTTTTGTGATATTTGTATGCTATATTTTTCTATAGCTAAATAGTGTTTTGGCTGTATGTTTCTTATATTTTGTAGCCTAGATACCAAAACTTGAAGCAGATTAATCTGGAATTTGCGCAAGATATTCTGTAGTTAATTGTCGTTCTAGTTTCAAATTTTCGACTGAAAGTTGATTAACGCGATGCTTGCGTGCTTAGGACAGGTTTAATAATTTAAATTTTTAATTGTTTTTAAGGATGTTCTAAGTGTATTGAGTTTTATATTTTTTGCATTATAATTTACACAATATTTGTATAAATTTTAGTTCACTTTTTGTATAAATTGTTAATTAATATATATCTTCAATTTAGATTTTATACTTTTAAATTGATTTTATTGTTTTTAATTTGAGATTTACAAATAGGAAATATATAATTTGAACAAAAAAATTTTAAAAAATTAAATGGAGAAATAATATGTTACCGACGAATAAATCCGTCGCTGCAATTCCAATAATTATAATATTATATTTGTCGGCAAAATTACCGACGATAAATCCGTCACTGCTGATACTGTAATAAATTGATAATTTATTCATTAAATTTTACCGACGGTTTATCGACAAAAGTTTCCGTCGGTAGACGGTCAATGCGACAAAACATCCGACGAATTAAAATGAAACTACCGACGGAATATTTTTATAAATCCGTCGGTAATATTTACTGACGGAATTTCCGCCAGTAATTTGGTACCTACGAGCGTTTTACCGACGGATAATTTCCGTCAGTAAAATAATAAAAAACCGTCGGTAGGGTCATTTCCCATCGGTAAAAGCACAAATCTGTAGGTAAAATGCATTTTTTTTGTAGTGACATGAATATAGGAAAATGATCCTTGCACAAAAAAAAAAAACTTATATAAACTGCATGTTCAAACCAATTATATATTTATTACTTATTTACAGATAATTACATGTTGTGCAAATCTTATATACCTTAATGAACTTGTAGAATTTATTTGTGTTCATAACATAATAGGCTCTTTATGAATTGTGGTGTTATTGATATTTTACTATTCCAAGAATTTGAAAGAAGATTATTTTTTATATTTCATTTATGTTGCATAAAATCTCACATTGAATAACTAAAAAACATAACAATGGTTTAAAACAAAGAGAGGGGGAGAGAGAAGTACAGACTTGCTCCAAGAAAGTGAAATTATCAAACATAAAAAGAGAGATCATTGGCAACAACAGCTTATCCCCAGAGATCCTGCATCAACAACAGAGCTTCCATCTACAGCAATGGATTCCAAAAGTTCAGAAGAAAGAATGGCTAATGAGAATGATCACCATCCCTACCCTCGACCATGTGAAGCTACAAAGCATCACAAAAAGTCGTATGGTGGCAGACCTGGGGTTAATCCATCTGTAAATGTTGATCTACCAATAAATAGGTTTGGCTCCTTCAACGTGTTCGTGGTAATCTATGGTAGGGTTTGCCAGCTTTTGGTCTAAGAAAAATCTATTCTTGGTGTGGTATTGTGAAAAAGGTCTACATAGAAGAGAGATTCAATAAAAGGGGAACTATTTTTGGATTTGTAAAAATTTCTGAAGTTAGGAATATAATCAATCTCGTTAGAAACTTGAAAGGTGTATGATTAGGCAACAAGAAAATCCAAGTTAATTTGGCCAAGCATGGAGATCGACAAGTCATTACACCAACCAATACTCAACATTGATTTGTCAATACTAATCATGTATACTATAAAGATAAGAGAACCTATGTAGAAGTAGTTAACTTTATCAAAGCAAATCCAAAAAAGGTAAGGAATGACACCGTTTTCAACAACAAGGCAGGCTCAAATAACTTCCAATATGAAGCTAAAATGGAGGACTTGGAATGGCTCAACAAAAGTTTAATAGGATGGTTGCATCATCCATAAAATATTTTAATAATTTAGAAAAGTCTCATTAGCTCTGGATACTTTAACTGTACCTGTAGACCCATGGGAGGTAATATGGTCCTCCTTACTATTGATACTCTTGAGGATAAGATAAAGATGTTAGAGGGTGGTTTAGCCTGGTTGTCAGATGGGTTTAAACATGTTGAACCATAAAAGCCTAAAAATATTTGCAAGAAGTGTTTTGCTTGGTTAAGGTGTAAAAGGGTTCTATTGCATGCTTGGAATGTGGAGTTCTTTAGTATATTAGCCATCATCAATGGAGGCTTTATAAGTCTGGATGAAAGCACCAAAAATAAGAAGAGGTTTGATATTGCTAGATTTTTTAGCACTACTTAATGGCCATAAAACATTAATTCATTAGTAAAGGTACATATTAATGGAGAAATCTTCCCTGTTCGAATAGTGGGTGAAACTTGCTTAGTTTTCCCTTTCTATGATCAAAATATTTTTAAAGCACACTTCAACCCACTGACCTCTAATGCCTCTTTGCCAGAATCTTCATTGGGTAACATTTCAAAGAGTCATTTGAGTTACTTTTCCTCGATGTCTGCAAGTAAAATGGCTAATACAGATAAAAATTATGATATTGATAGTTCCTATACAAGGATGGCGGCACAAGAATGTTCTGCTACAGAACCTAAAAATTCCCCCCAATCCTTGCCTCCCTTTGGACAATCCAATGCTAATCCCTGTTTATTGAATTTTAAGCATAGTATCTTGATTAACAGCCTGCAATCTAATTATCCCAATAGTGATCTTGGCCCTGATCCTCCTAACTATGATCTAGGCTTAGAGTCTGAGTTTCCTCTTTTGCCACTTTCCCCCCTATTGCTCACTTATCATGACCAAGCCTCCTCGGACCCTAATTACAACTTAGTGGAGTTAGGCTCTAATGGAAAGCCTGATGGACCTAAAGTACACAAGCCCAAGAAATCCAAAAAATTAGAAGTTTGTGTGTTATTGATGATAAAAAGTCCCTTTTACAACTGCATCCTATGTCTATCGAGAGGGGAAAAAAGAAAAAGACAAAAAATGCTAAAACCCAGCTACCATTTGTTAGTAAATCCACCAATTCTCTTGAATGAGATTATGCCGATCAGTTATTAACCGATGGATGAATGAAAAAACGAAACATATGCCTCTCCACTACTATAGAGACTGACTCAATTCAGTATGAGATATTTGAAGTCAACAAGATTTTAGAAGTGGCTGCCCTTCTTGGAGTTAAATACTCCAAAGGAAAATAGGCTTTCATTAAAATCCGTATCGATGCGAAAAACAGTGAAAAAAAGGCTTGGGATGAAGCTCATGCATTTACATTTTATTGCATACATGAAAGTATCATTCATTCATAGCATTGCATCAAACATAATATGGAAAAATGTGAATGGCATCATATCACATGTACAAGCTCCAATTGAGAAAAAAAAAACTGACAGGATATATCCTAAGTATGGTAGTCAGTATTAGGCCCTTATGTTTATAGGGAGAAATAGTTGTGCTTAAGTGGGATGTTCAAGTGATTAATTTGCTTAACCCAAATGGAAGCCAGATTTTTTTTTCGCTTTCTAAAGATTATGGGCGTTGGATACAAAGCCAAAGCTGATTGTCACATAGCAGGATTTTGCATTAAATTAAAATAGATAGATATATCTAAATCTATTGGCAATAGATAACGTATATATAACCAGATTCATCTTGCAGATGGAGGTTACTTCTAGTGTTTTGTTCTCTGTTATGGATGTCGATCTACTTTGGGGGTTTGTTCTGCAGAGATATAATTTATATTTTATTGTTGCATTGAAAATAGGACTGTGTTTCTGATATCAGATGCTACTGGTATTCTGCCTTATGAAGGAACTATGTGTGCACATTGCTGGTACTCTTTCTTATGGATAATACATGTCTTTTGCAATGTTTTTAATTGTCATCTGAATAGTGAAAGCTCTTCTCGATTTCATCAGTATAGGAATTACTCTGATGTATGCCTCTTTTATGGTTCTTCTGGTCTATTATGTCTAGGCAGGGGACACGAATGAACATTGTGTCCTTGGGAATCGTTTATCCTGTTTATGGTTATTGACATAATACTCTATTTGTACTATGGTCCTGGGTCTGATAGATATGCTTTATTAACTTGTATTAATATTCAGATTAATATTCATCAATAATACCAGTAGCTTATAAAAAAATAAAGGTTTAAATTTGTAGTGGATGACCTTAAGTTATTTTAAAATAATGGTGAGTACATAGTTATCAAATCTAATTCTCCAAGCTCACATATAATTTAACATAATATATTAGAGTCATAAAAGGACTAACTGCTAATGACTCTAGACTTTACGGGTGAAAATATTTGAGGTTGAAAAAAAAAGCCAGATAAAAAAAAAGATGAAACTAGCTCAAGGTGGAAAAGCCAAGTAGATAAAATAATAAATTAAACAAGTGACAACTAGTAGACTGGCTAGTTACACTTGAGAGTGAATGTTGGAGAGAATTCTAATAGAGAATGAGATACTCTTTGTAGATTTTTCTATTTCTTTTATTTTAGGCTTCTGTTAGTATATCTTTATTTCTTATATTCTACGCTTTTATAAGTATATCTTGTTGTTGTTTTTGGTTGAGATATGTTTTTATCAGTTAGTTAAGCATTTTATGGTAGCAATTAAATGTGACTTTATATATATTCATCCTCATATGAATAATATTTCAAGCCTTCATTTTACAATCTTTGAGTATCTTTTTATACTGTCAGAGCTACAAAAGCTCCCACGAGCAAATACCTATTTTCCCTACTTAATTATCAATCCAGCTACAAATGGCCTCTCCTTCCAAAGTTACCAATGCTGATAATATAGCCACCACCAATACTATTGTCCAATTCAATCCAACAGCCCATCAAATTAGCTGAAAGTCACAACATTACTATTTGAAAGGCTCAAATTCAAATGCTAATGAATGGCCACAATCTGTTTGATCACCTTGATGGCTCAACACCTAACCCTCCTCAAACAGTAACTAATAATAACCGCACCATACCAAACCCAACGTACCAAAAATGGTTCCACCAAGATAAACTCATCCATACTACTATCTTAGCTTCTGTTGATCCAACACTTGCCTTCACCATTGCCATCTTAACCATAATGTATAAGGAATGGGAATCCCTTTATATGACATTTGCTAATAAATCCCAAACACGGATTATTAGCCTTCAAGATAAATTAGCATGCATTACTAAAGAATCTTGCCCTATAACTAATTATCTTCGTGACATTCGCTCAACTATCGATGAACTTGCAACTACTGGTGAGCCTATCTCTAATTCTCAACTTATAGTTAGGATCCTATAAGGCCTAGGTCCTGACTACAAAGCCACCTCTACAGCCATCCACTCTCGTGATACTACCATTACATATGAAGAACTTTATGAAAAACTTCTTGATCATGAGCTTTTTCTTCAACATGAAAAAGCCAAAATAACACCTCCCATTCTAATTGCTATTACACAATGCACTAACTCTGGATCCCTTTACATTAATGGTTATTGACGAACCAACATTAATAACTTTGCACAGGTCTCATAGTGGTGCCAACAGTGGTCCTCTAATAACTCCAACAATTCCAACAACCAGTGGTGCTCTAGATGTAATTTCAATCAGCAACAAGCTCCCCACAACAATGTTCGTTGTTAACTATATGATCGTACTGGTTAAATTACTAAAGTATGCAGATCTAAATCTCATAACCATTTTCAAGTAAGGGCCAACTTTGCCACTTTTTATCCCCAAAATCAACATATTTGATTGTTGATTCAGGCAAAAGTCATCACATAACTGCTGATGCTCATAATTTAGCTACACATAAGACTATCACGGACCTAAAGATATCAATATAGGCAATGGTAATACAATTAAGATCACTCATACTGGTAACGTTAAACTTAAGGCATGAAATCTTAACTTTTAGTTATCTAACACTCTTTATGCTTCAAAATTCAAAAATTATAAAGAACCTTGTCTCTGCATCCCAATTTTTCCGTGATAATAACACCTCTATTAAATTTTTTCCATTTCATTACTTTGTGAAGGACTTGACGACGGGGGCGCTATTAGTGCAAGAGCATACTAGAGATGGACTTTATGAATGGCCTCAACAAAATTCTATTCAAGCCTTCTAGGCAACAAAATCTAAATATATTAAGTTATGGCAACATCATTTAGGTCATCTAAATATGTGCATCTTTCACTAAGTTTTAAATCAATTTTCAATTCCTTATCATTGCAATAGTCAACCTTTTCTTTGTCATTCTTATTCTACTAATAAAATGCATAGCTTGCCTTTTTCAGAAAATAGTTTGCAAAGTCAAAAACCACTTCAAATTATTTACAATGACTTATTGGGGCCATATCCCTTAATTTCACTAGATCAAAAAAAATATATTATGTCCTTTTTGTTGATCAATTTTCACGATACATCTGGTTATACACACTTAAAACAAAAGATGAAGTCCAAAGTATTTTCAAAAGTTTACATCTTCTTCTTGAATGTTGCTTTAACACAAAAATTTTGTCTCTTTACACTGATGGTGGAGGTCAATTTCAAAGCTTATCAACTTACGTAAAAAACACATGGTATTGAAAATCTAATTTCACCCTCACACACTCCTTAACATGTAGCCGTAGTTGAACGTAAACACAGTCATGTTGCCGAAACAACCAAAACATTAATAGATCAAGCCTCTTTTCCACCAACTATGGAGTTTTACTTGTACCCATGTAGTATAACATATAAATAAACTTCCAACACCTGTTTTACACAACAAATCTCCATGTCAAACACTTTTTCATGAATTTTCCAAACTTAATTTATTTCGTATTTTTGGTTCATTATGTTACACTTGACTACGTCTCTATACCAAATATAAATTGGATCCATGGTCAAAACCATATATTTATTTGGGTTTTCAAGATAAATTCCACTATCATCAATGTCATGATCCAATTTTTTCAAAAATATATCTTTCCAGAGATGTTATGTTTTTTGGAAACAATTATCTTTTCAAAAATATTTTTTCAAAATTAAAAAAATTACAAATAATGTAACGCCCCAACCCCAAAAAAAAATAATAATAGTAATAATAAAAAGGAAGAAGTTGGTAGGATAAAAAAAAAAGAAAAGAAAGAAATGTGTGGTTTAAATTAAAGAGAGGAAGAAGTTGAAAAAAAAGGAAGAATTGGGATTTAAAAATGTTGTGAAAGTTATGGGATTTGATAAAGGTGTTGGGAGGTGTGTGGTTAAAAATTAAAAGGAAAGAAAGAAATTAAAAAAAAAAAGAATCGGGACACAAATTGAAAGAAGAAAGAAAAGAAAGAAGTGGAAAAAAGGAAAAAAGGAAAGGGAAAGCAGGGAAGGGGGAAAGGGAAGCGGGAATGAGGGGAGGCGGTGCTGGCTGCCGCTGCTCACGACGCCGACAAGGCTCGGACCGCCGCGCCGCTGCCACGCCACCTTCGGTCATCCCTGCAAGTGTCCTCCTCCGGTGGCGTCGTTTCCTTCCGATTTCTTCCCCACCATTGTGGTTCTTCTTCTTCCCTCTTTCTTATTTTTCGATGATCCCGACGGCGGTTGAAGGGGCTGACGACACCGATGGAATCTCGAGAGCCAGGCGCTTCTCCGACGTCCTTCACTCCTCTCTCACCGGTGGAAGGTAGATCAAAAAAGAGGTTTGCCCGATGGTTTTTGTTAGATCCCGGTCAACTCCCGTGGCCGTTGGGCGCGTGACCACCCACCGTAGAATCCCCGAGCCAGGATCTTCAAGTGGACACTGTCGGTGCATTTTTCGACGAGTCTCCGACGAAACTCCGATGACCGGTCCGGCGAGCCCAAGGATGACAAATTATGCAGAAAAATGCGGAGATCGACACTAACGGGTATGTGGATACAAACTACCCTTAATTTCATTTAATTTTGAATTTTTATGGTGAATTTTATATTAGGTAAGTATATGAATTTAGGAATTAATGAGAAATAATTTGAGTTAATAATAGAAATTAATGATATAGCATGAAATAGATGAGAATAGAAGGAGAAATTAAGTAATTAGTTGGAAAGTTAATTGATGCCTATTGCTACCCATGAAAATATTAAATGAATTATGGTGATTTATTAGGAATTATGTATAAATATAATATTTTAACGATAAATACATGTGTTATGATGAAATCGAGTTAAAGATAATATATGAGTATGAAAATTATATAAAACACAGTGATGTTCATAAGAGTAACGAAAAATATTAAAATAATTGAAGTGTTAATTATATACATACTAATATACAATGGTGTTAGAAACATAAATAGCCTAGAATAAAGTATGAAGAGATTGGTGAGTGTGAAAAATTATATGTTGATCGAATATATACTGGTATATGAATTGAAGAATTAATATTAAATAGTATTTTATTTATAAAGTACGGTATACTAATTTAGAGAAATATAATTAGAATAATTCAAGTTAAATAATTTAGTAACATAATACGCATTATATATATATATATATATATATATATATATAGTAATGTGGCATGGTATGACTATAGATATAAGTAAGCAAAAGAGTGAAATAAATTGATATAAATTAATAATGTTGTGAAGTGATGTAAGATGAAATAATGATGAAATAAAGTTATTAAAAATAAAGGAAAATGACAGGTACCATGGGTTTATACATAATGTTAATACATGTAGATGATACTATTTAATGTATTTAATGATAATATTATGTTTGCCCTTAGTAAAATTAAATAGGAATTGGGGTAATCGAATAAGGTTGGCATGCCAATTAGGAAAAATTGTAATGCGGCGCCTTGATATGTAACATCGGATTGGATGGCTTCGAGAGCTGAATCCTGTGTATGTAATTTAATTGAGTTGTGGGTTGGATGGCTCCGAGAGCTGAATCCACAACTGCATGTATATATATGTGTGTGTATATAGAAATATATATAGTTAATAGAAAAATTGCTAAAGGGGATTGGATGGTTCCGAGAATTGAATCCCCCGATTATATCCCGTTTATCCAGCTCGTTGCAATTTCACTGGATTTTACTGAGGGCAAAATAGTAATCCAGTATGAAACTGAGATAAAAGAATAATTATGATAATCTGGATGCCATAAATATAAATAAATAATAAATAATGTGAAAAATAAGATCAATGGGATGAGTAAGAGCAAAACTGTAATTACGTGATAAAATAAGAGTAAATTGATTAGTCAGACCAAAAAAGTAATAAAAAACTTAAATTGGCTAAATAAGACAAAAAGGGACAAAAATGTAATTAGTCAAAAATTTAAGAACTAAATAGTAAGTTTACCATATTTGGGAAATTCAAAGAATCAAAATGTAATTTATCATCATGAGAGAAATTTTAGGATCTAAATTACAATTTATGCACTTAATTTAAATTAAAGGATAAAGTAAGTTAAACTAGTTGAAACTGTGATCAAAATTTGGCAAGTTAAGGAAAAGTCAATTTCGGAAAAAAAATTTGAGAAAGTTATTAGAAAGAATAAATGATAAAGAGATCTAAAGTAAATTATAAATATATTAAGAATAAACCATGGATTTATATAATGGAAGGAGATTACAAGAATTTGATTTGTAATTCTCTATTTAATGAGGAAAGAAATGTAATCAAACAAGAAAAATATATAATAAAGATAAAGAAAAACAAAGAAGGTCAAATGACCCAAAACAGAAATAAATAGAATCAAGGACTTGATTATTAAACTATAAACTGATATCAAGAGAGAAAATTAAGTTTAGACAAGAAAAAGTAAAGAGAGAATTTGAATTAATTTTTATAAATGTTGAATAAAATCATAATATGGTCAAATGAAGAACAAAAATAATAGTAAAATATGAATATATAAAATGGAGCTAAGAGTAAAAATTAAGGATTAAATTGAAAGAAAATAATAGGTTCACGGCGAGAAGTATTCAAGGAAAAACGAAGGATAAGTTAGCAATTTTGAGTAAATAATTAACGAAATATTGATTTAGTTAGACAGAAAAATTTATATTCTAAGTCAAATAAAAATAAGTACCTAATTGAAAATATAAGAGGAAAAGAGAAACTAATAGGAAAAAAAATGAGGTATGACAATGTATGAATTAGCGAATGAAAAAAAAAGGAGATTAGAAAGAAAACATAAATAGAATGTTCTAACTAATGAACTTTGACTAGTAAAAATTTACTGTATAAATTGTAGTGAACCAAAATAGAAATTCTAAATAAAGTGACAAGAGAAGGACAATCTAAACAAAGAGGTAGACAATGACCAAATAATAATAATGAAAATTGCAGGGATAAAGTTAGTGAAATGAATAGACCTGTTTAATATAATAAAGATAATAAAAATTGAAAATAAAAATTTAATCGAATGAAATTTTGAGTAGTTGTATCCACCACTAAGCGACAATGTTGCTTAGCGTGCAGGAAAAGAAGATTTCGGGATGTAAAGAAGGAATTTTCGAATGGCATGTATATAAAGATATTAGGATCGCATAAATTGAGGTAGAATGATTTTATTTTTAATGCTTGGTATTTTATAATTAGAACATTATTGTTTTAGTAAATGATTTTGGATTAATAGATATATGTGTATATCTGATTAAAATCCCTATTTAAGGTACGAATATATGGATGAAAGTAGGGTGTTACAAATAACTTCTTAGGATCATCTTGCAGGCAATAATATTTAAAAATATTAAATTTTGCCACAATCAACATAATGGCCACCTTCTCTTCATTTAGTGCCACAATGCCCATCTCTGCTGCCTTGCCTAGATTTGCGCCACCTAGCTCAAGTACTTCCACTCCACATATCTCCCTTAATGAACCATCTGAATCCCAACAAAATCAACCACCACCTCATCAAAAACTTACCATCGCAGAACTCAACTTCCATCCGCTCCACCTCACTCTCTCCCCTCATCCTCTCAAAACGTCCAACCTCCACAAATTTCTGCGCCACAAATCCCTTCTACTCCTATTTCTTCAAATATTCACTCTATGATCACACACTCTAAAAACAATATCAGCAAGCCCAAAATCTCTTACTCTTTTCTTGGCTATACTCCTCTTCTCACTCAATCAATCACTTATGAACAAGCCCGAAAACTACCTCATTGGAACCAAGCCATGAAAGAAGAATTTGATGCCTTAATTCAGAACCAAACTTAGGATCTGGTGCCAAATGATCCTTCTAGGAGTGTGGTTGACTGCAAATGGTTGTATTGCATCAAGTACAAATCTAATGGTTGCATTTCAATGTAAGAGAGTACAAATTTGAGCTTGGTCCAATCAGTTTGGCAATTAAAATAAAATTTTAGTCTAATTGTTATTGTACTATTCTCATATGTCAAAATTATAGAGAGAGATTTTTCTTCTATATATTTTTTCTACGTTCTTTTCTAGTTAACTGCTTAATGGTAACAAACCAATAAATAGTACATAGGATTGTGAGTTATCAGACCTTTTTAAAATATAATTTATCAAATTGAGTTAAGCCCCATTTTGGGTGGACCAACTAGTTTTCGCAACAGTAAATTAACAATTGGAGTTCTAACGCATTTTCTCCCCGAAAGCTTTTTGTCTAAATCGGATATATAACATTATTTATGAACAAAACCAATCCTCCATGTGAACAAGTTGGGATTTAATTATTCAAAAAAAAAAAAAAAACATTATGGCATTACACTATTAACACGAGAATATATTAGACGGCAATTTTATACTTCTCCCTAAATTAATTTAAAATTTTAATAGTCCTCTTTAATTTCGTGGTATTCTCAACGGAAAATTTTGTGTAATTTGTACGAAACTTGTACAAGTTGCATGCAAGAATTTGGACACAAATTATATGTTAAAAAAATGCCCTTAACTAAAATTTAATATTTTAAATGATTTACTATTTATATTCAGATAATTATGTATTATGTAAATCTTACAGAATAACAGATACAATTTCTTCAAATCCATTTAGGGATTTCTTCAAAGCCATTTAGGGATCCCAGCAACTTAATCAGCTTAAAGAAAAAAAAAAATAGAATTTCTATTAAGTAAATGAAAACTAAAGTGCCCATATGAAAAATGATATATACCATTATGAACTTAGAATTTTAAGTCAAAGTTTCATTTTATTTATTTTCGAATATTCATAAATTTAGCCTATATATAGCAAGGATATATAATAATCCTTTTTATGTAATCAGGTAGATATTTACTTTTCTAACTGGGGTTTCGTTTATATCTTTTTGAAACTAACTAGAGTTGTATCTTCAATTGAAGATGGTTATTTAAATTAGTAAAAGTGATAAATTATTGATAGTAAAGAAGTGATAATTAAAATTTAAAAGAATTATTGAATTAAATAAATGTGAATATTTATATAAAAAGATTAAATTTAAGAACATAGAGAGTAAAAATAGATATTTTAATTCATTCGTATATTTGAAGTTAATTACATTCTCAACATAGTCAATTGGGTTGCTTGCAGACAAGATCCCATATATATGGAGTTAAACAACAGCCGAATAATATAGTATTCCGATAAGAATGGAACAGCCCTTGTCGTTTATGAGAATATCATGATGTGCCCTAACCCCACGTGGCTTTTAAACCTATGAAATCTAAATTGTTCATATTTGTTCCGATAGGCAGTGGCGGTAGAGGCGGCGGTGTGCTCATCTTTCTAAATTGTTTCATAAGATATGTAAACTAATTTACTTCAGCCCCTCAAAGCCCCCCTTTGTCTCCTCCTTTGTGCGCAGTCACCGACTTTTATAACCTTAATTAATGTGAAAAATCGAACTATGATATATGTATAATTCCATGCCATATGCCTAAAAGATAACTGCCTAAATTAATTATATTAGAAGGCAATTTATACTTATCCCTAGCTATATTAATTTAAAATTTTCCATAAAAATAAATTAATTGAAACTTTTAATATTTATCTTTAATTTCGTGGTGAGATCTAATCTCAACATAGTCAAGTTGCTTGTGGACGAGATCCCAAATATATGGAGTTAAATAATAGCAAAAGAATAGAATTCCGGTAAGAATGGAGCAACCCTTGTAGTTTATGGAGTATGATATATCCTAAGCCCACGTGGCTTCTAGAATAGTTAAATGTATTGAGGTTCGAAATTAGTAATTTATTCTTTATAGGCTAATACATCTAAAAACTAAAAACACTTAAATTTAGAAACTTCAACAGTATCTTTTATACTTGTCAATTTTATAATAATAAACACAAATTTACACTTTTTTAAAAAAGAAATAAAACGCATTACTTCCAAATACATTGATATAACATTTAAATTGCTATAATTAAAATATGTTTTTCACATATGCACTAAAATTGGATGAAATTAAAATCAAAATAATTGATTTTCTTGTTTGTTTTAATAGGTTTATTGTTGATCTAGTTACATGTTATTTAATTCAATTTTTTACGATTATAAATTTATACTTATTATTTGTGAAATTAACAAATAGAGTTACTCAATAGTTTATTATTTAATTTAAGTATTAGACAGTGTATATTAGTTGGATTTTTCACATTTATTATGTAAAAGTCGGTGACCGTACCATTAGTTATTTATAAATATATTTTTCATGAGTTAATTAGTTTCATATTGTTTTTTCTTTTGATTAGTTGTTTCACGCATTCAATTATCAATATAATCCCCTTTTTCTCTTTAATAAAAAAAAACTGATCAAAGACCTGTATTAATTTAAGCTCACGATTATGGAAGAAAATTAAAAGATGGCCATCTAGGACGGCGCAATGGAAGGCCGCAGCGGCGGAGATGCTAATGCCGCCCATCGCTCAAGTTGCAGATTTTAAAACTAAATCTATACCAACAAGCGCAGCTCCTTCCTTCTATAAATACTCGGTAGAGCAGTCCATGATTTGCACCGCCACAGCTTAATTAACACATTAGGTATCAGTTTCATTCTATCAAAAAGATATATCTAAGAAGAAAAATGGCCTCACGAGCTCAAGCAGCCACTGCCTTTGTGCTCTGCCTCAACCTGGTTTTATTCAGCATGGTGAGCGCACAAACCTGCTCCATAGATTATAAGAAGATCAATCCACTTAGTCCATGCACTCTCATTTCCCCTCTCACTAATCTTGATGCTGCTATTTGCCTTTGCGCCGCCATTAAAGCTGGTATCTTCGGGGTTGTGGCTGACGCTGATGCTACTTTGACCATCTTGCTCGCCACCTGCGGCAAGACCCGTCCCACTGGATTTACCTGTTCTTGAATCCACCCTTTTAATAATTAGTTGCCTGCCCTCCTGTTAGCTCTCTCTATAGATATTATGTTTTATTGGCTTACATGTATATTTTACATATCTGCCGATTTACATTTTATCACATAATAATAACAATGTATCCAAGTAATGTCTGTATGTCTTTTTCTACGTACCAAAGTTTAATAAGCAGGAGAGAATAATAGAAATGCTTGTTTTTATTATATATAATCCATCTCAGTTTTTTTTTTTTTTTTGTCATATACATATGCATGAAAAACTATTTCCTTTAAGAGAACTCAAAAGTCCAGAGAGTATAGTTGTGGAGGTAGGCCATTTTCTAAAGGTATAAAAGCTACATGGTCCGAATATCTTTTAGAAGCAGAGTTCCAGTATATTGTACTTTTTTGTCAACAAATTAGACGCACATAATTTGGATAATTAACTCTCGTGTCACCGCTATTGGCAGAAACTTGATTCGTAAGTTGAGAACTTTCGAAATCAATATAAACATTTAGTTTCTGAACAAACTCAAGGTAAACATTATGTTTTGTACGTTCATGGAAAATATGATTAGTTGCTATGTGGAGAGCAGTCTGATTATCACATTCAATGAAATTGGTAAGGATAAAGGAACACCCATATCTTGAAGAATAAAATAAATCCATTGTAGTTCACAGACCACGGCAGCCATGCTTCGATACTCAGCTTCAGCAGATGACTTGGACACCGTCGCCTGCTTCTTCAACTTCCAGTAGATTAAAGAACCACCCAGGTAAACACAAAATCCAATAATGGAACGTCTACTATCAGTGCATGCTGCCCAATCAGCATCAGCATATGTTGTAACTACCAAATCATTATTCGCAGGGAAAAAGAGACCCAAAGAAGGACAACCTTTCAAGTAACGCAGGATATGCATGACAGAATTCCAATGAACATCTGTAGGTCGATGAACAAATTGACTCAACTGATGAGTGGCAAAAAGTATATATGGTCGAGTGAAACCTAAATAAAGCAACTGACCAATAATCCTGCGATATTGATGTTGTTTCTCTTCAGCCAAAACAGAATCACCATCAAAGGAAAGTTTCAATCCCTTTGGTAATGGAGTAGCAGTACATTTAGCTCCCATTAAACCAACAGAATGAGGAAGATCTAACACATATTTCCTCTAGTTAACATAAAGACTAGTTGCAAACCGTGCTAATTCCAAACCAAGAAAGTACTTAGCTGAACCAAGATCCTTAATGGTGAACTTATCATCAAGAAATCTTTTAACGGATCCAATCATTAGTTCGGAATTTCCAGTCAGCAAAATATCATCAACATATACTAAGAGAATCACCAACACAGATGACTGAGAATAGATGAACAGGCAATGATCATGTGCAGACTGATGAAAACCAAATCCCCTTAACTGAGAAGATAACTCCAAATTCCATTGCCTAGACATTTGTTTGAGACCATATAATGAACGTTTAAGCTTGCAAACTTTTCCTTGTTTAGCCTTCCCATAACC
Organism: Excoecaria agallocha; assembly: GCA_037975025.1. NCBI lineage: Eukaryota > Viridiplantae > Streptophyta > Magnoliopsida > Malpighiales > Euphorbiaceae > Excoecaria > Excoecaria agallocha. The sequence goes on along the minus strand of CM075810.1, from coordinate 238,832 downwards.
CGGTGGTGGTAACATATACACATCTTAATTAATAAAGCCATGTAAAAAGGCATTATTGATATCTAGTTGATGAAGATTCCAGCTCCTAGCTACAGCCAGCGCCAAGAGAATTCACACAGTGACCACCTTTGCCACCGGTGAGAAACTATAATTATAATCAAATCCTGAAACTTGATTGTAACCTTTGGCCACTAACTGTGCTTTGAATTTATCAACAGAACCATCAGCCTTTAGCTTAGTCTTATACACCCATTTAGAAGCAATTGCTGTCTTGTCTGGAGGTAAGGAAGTTAGTTCCCAAGTGCCATTCTTCTCTAAAGCTTGGAGCTCTTCTTGCATCGCTTTTTCCCAGGCTGGAACACCCTTGGCTTCATGGTAATACTTAGGATCTTGCAATGTATCAATCTTGGCCAGAAAATAAAGATATGTTGCAGAAAAATTAGGTGAAGAAACAGATGGAAAAGAGCAGGGTGTGCACTGCTTATCACCATTTTTCAACACCGGATTACCATCTGAAAAATGACTAACATGATTAGCAATAAAATCAGTCATCCAAGCTAGAGTATGTCTAGGTCTGCTACTTCGTCTGAGTTGAGTAATAGGAGGGAAAACATCAGCCTTAACATCAACAACTTCCTGTTGCAGGACAGAACCATCATCTGCATGTGTCAAATTATGTGGCACTTGAGACACCTGAAGAGAAGTGGACATTAAAGGAGGAGAAACCTCAAGGGAATTATTAGAACCAAGTTCATGCCCAGCTACTGGCAATGACAAGTGATCATCAGTTGGAAAATGGACAAGTGGTAAGGGGACAGTGGCATGTAAATCCACTTCATCAGATTGCTTGTAGGGAAAAACGTTCTCATTAAACATGACATCTCGAGAAACTAAATAGCAACATTTTGTAAGGCCATACAACCTATACCCCTTCTGTTCTAGTGAGAAACCCAAGGATATGCATCTATGTGCCCTTGGTGTAAACTTATCTCTTTGTGGTTTTACAACCGCTAAAAAAAACATGCATCTAAAAACCTTTAAAGCATCATATGATGGAAGCCTGCCAAATAACATTTCATAGGGAGTCTTCCAAAAAAGTCCAGGGGTAGGCAATTTGTTAATCAAATAAGTAGCATGCAAAACACAATCACCCCAAAATTTCTTAGGCAAACTAGATTGGAACATTAAAGATCTAGCCACCTGTATCAAGTGCCTATGCTTCCTCTCTACAGTCTCATTTTGCTGTGGAGTGTAAGTACAACTTTTTTGATGTAAAATACCATTGTGCTTCAATAAGTCTTGAAAATTGGAACTTAAGAACTCAGCTCCATATTGTCATATCAAACTGTCTTAACAGTTCTTTCAAATTGTGTCTTCACCATCATTAAAAATGACTGAAAATGCCATTCACTTGTGTTTTATGACTCATTAAATAGGTCCATGTACTTTTACAAAAGTCATCCACTATAGTCAAGAAATAATAAGCTCCTAACAGTGATGCTTTTTTATAAGGACCCCAAATATCAATGTGAATGAGCATAAAAACAGACGAAGCCATAGAATTGCTAATAGGAAAAGAACTTCTAGTTTGCTTAGCTAGTGGACATATCTCATAGCAAACATCTTCTAAGAACTTGTTATTACAATTCAAATATCTCATGACAATCAAAGAAGGGTACCCAAGCCTCTGATGCCATATGGCAGAGGAACCGACCCCTTTATTTTCAGTACAGCGTTTGCCAACAAAAACAGAACTAAGAAAAACATCATTCTTAGTAGGTGTCCTTTTACTCTTTTCGAAGGCATCTCTATCCAACAAATATAGACTGCCCACTACCTTTCCCACAGCCAAGATGGTCTTAGTCTTCAGGTCCTGTAAGACACAGTACGTTGGGTAAAAACCGAACTTCACTGAAGTGGATTTGGAAAGTTTATTCACAGACAATAAACTATGAGTGAAAGAGGGAATATATAGCACATTTTTAAGCACCAAGTCAAGACAAATTTAATATCCCCTTTTAATTTGACTTGTTTAATTTCTCCACTAGGTAAATGCACTAACGTGGGCGTATTAACCTCAATCAAATGCAAGAAAACATCATTTTTATTGCAAATGTGAGTTGAAGCTCCAGTATCCATAATCCAGCTATCTGATAAACCATTACTAACTACCATGTTTGCATTAAAAACGTAATGAATAGAATTACCTGCACAATCCACTTTTACAAAATTTGTGAATTATGCATCTACTAGTTGCTTTCCTTTCAGCAATTTCATCAGTTCTTGTTGAATTAAAGCACTCAAGCTAGAGTTATTATCCTTACACTTGTCAGAATCATCTACATCCACTAAAGGAGACTCCACCATATTAACCTGTTTGCCTTTATAACCTCCTCTCACGATTCCTTTCTTTTCCTTCAAATCTTTCCACCAATCAGGATAGACAAATAGTTTGAAACACGTATCTTTCTCATGGCCTTCAGTCTTGCAATGTTTACAATATTTATCTTCTTTTTTCTTTCCATCTTTCTTTTTCCACGTATTATTTGCATCGGTTTGACTTCTTGCTATCATAGCAGAGGCATCTAAAACTTCTGTATACTGAATCTGGATCTATCTCTGTCTTTCTACTTGTGAGATCATGGAGTATACTTTGTCCACACTAGGCAACGGATCATAAGTAAGGATTTGACTTCTAATATTGTCATAAGATTGATTCAATCCCATTAACAATTGCAAAACCTTCTGCTTCATATCAATCATTTGAAGCTTTTTATTCAATCCACATTTACAACCATTACAAGAGTAGATAGGTAAAGGTTCAAGTCTATTCATCTCATCCCAACATTTGGCAAGTTTATTGTAGTAAACAGCCAAGGAATTATTGCCTTGTTCAGTAAAACTCATTTCCCGTTGAATCTGATACAGTTGAGAACTATTATTCTTGTCTCCAAACCTTTCTTCTAGCCTGTCCCAAAGAACCTTAGAGTTAAGGCTGTATATAAAAGAATCTGCAATCTCCTTCACCATAGGGTTCAAGATCCATTGCTTAATCATACAGTCAACCTTCCTCAACCTTTTATACTCATTTCCATTCTCTGAAACATTGATAGATCCATCAATAAAACCTAACTTATCCTTTGCCTCTAACGAATTCATCGCCGAAATACTCCAGCTCATGAAGTTATTTCCAATCAAAGGATTGGCCACAAGAACCATATCTGGATAATCCAAGCTATGCAACTTCAGTGGTTCTTCTTCATAATCCATGGTAACTTCACCTCTCGATCGATGTTCGCTGACATTTCCACCATTGATAGATGAATTTGTACCTCGTCCATTATCTTGATCATCCATGGCTTAAACAATCGAGAATGTGGATCGTAATGGCTCTGCTACCATGAACAAACTCAAGGTAAACAAAAATGAGCTCAATTGAGCTTGAGAGAAAACACAAAACAGAGGAAATCTTATCACTCTGTTATATTTCTTCATGCACACGAAAAACGTGTTCAGCAAGGTTTATATACATGAGAAAAGAAAAAAGTAACTAGAGTTAATTAACTTAAGAATAACTGTCATTTAACTCTACTAGCTTGTTAACTAAAACTACTAACTAAAACTACAAACAAAGTAAAATAAAACACATATTTCTACAATTTCTATATTCCGTCAGTATGAAATAAGTCCTACGAACATAATAAATCCTTTGAAACTTTAATCGGTTCAATTTTTAAAATATGTGAATAGTACAATAACAATTAGATTAAAATTTTATTTTTATTGTCAAACTTATTGGACTCATAACAACATAAATCACCAAAATAAGCGATGAAATTTAGTTGGGCCCCACCTCAGCTTTTTTGTCTTTATGCGTGAAACGATGCCATTTTTCACATGAAAAATGGCACATACAAGTGCCGTTTTTTATGTAAATTCTGTCAAATTCGCTTTTTTACCAAATTCGTTTGATCATTTTCAAACTTCACATCTTGTTTCATATGCCCATAATTGATAATTTTTTTCCATTGAACATATGAAGCGAAATCTTACTTGTTTTCTACTATGCCATTTTTCTCAGAGATCTATGATCAAAAATGTCTCTAATACCACTGTTGGGAAAATTTTTAGGATGAAGAACACATAAATTTCATTTCCCAATAATTTTTCCTCAAAAACAAATTACACATGCCTATTTATAGGCTTACATTTCAACCATAAATTTATCCCACTAACCCACTAATTACACTAAACAATCAGCTCATAACCCCACTAATTCACTAACTCCATTACCATCATTAACTCCGCTAACGAAATAAAAACAATATAAACATGTTAAAATAAAATTCACTAATTTTGTTAGTCATAATATTTTGAATCTAAAATTCCATGCCATATTCCAAAAACAATAGTGTAACCCAACAATAAGTCACAAATTAAAGCTTTTATAGTGGATATGCAATGGTCTCACCGAAATTTTAATCTAATATCCAACCATAACGTGATATAAAATTTAGATTCATAAAAAAAAAAAAAAAAATTAAACGATAAATTATGTGGATTTTGTTGGGAACAAGTGCAATATGCTGGAACTTGGCTCCTAAAATATATTTGGATCGTGTAAAATTCTGAGCTTTTGCAGCTTTAGTAGAAATTTGGACTTTTAAGTTCTCTTTGTTCATAAAGAAAATAGCTATGGTATATAGAATATTTGAAAAGGAAGAAAGGAAACACCTGAGATGGATTATATATAATAACAAGTATACTTTATTGCTCTCTCCTGCATATTGAAATTTCGTACGTAGAACAAGACATACAGACATTATTGAGATACATTATTATTATTTGATAAAATGTAAATTGGCAGACATGTAAATATACATATAAGCCAATAAAACATAACATCTATAGAGAGCTAGCAGGAGGGTAGGCAATTAATTATTAAAAGGGTGGATTCAAGAACAGGTATATCCAGAGGGACGGGTCTTGCCGCAGGTGCTGAGCAAGGTGGTCAAAGTAGCATCAACGTCCACCACAATCCCAAAGATATTAGCTTTAATGACGGACTAAGTGAATTGATCTTCATGATTGTTTGAAAACACTTGATTTTTAATTACAAACAAAATTCTATATTTAAAAGTCCAACCAATTCCAATATAGCTGCGTTAAAATTTGAATATTTTAAGTAGTTTCCGAGGAATTTGTACAATCTAAATTCTATTCTCTTATATATATATATAGGTCTTTCTCTTTCTTAATTTGGTCATAGAAATTTTACTCACAAATTTCACGGGTTATCAGTCTCTTATTACTCCACATTACGTCAGTTTGTAATAAATTTTAGAGTTAATAACTATGCGTTACCGTTACTACAAAATAATTGAAAACCGTTAAATTAGCTATACCATAAGTCCCGAGTGTATACTATGTACTAGTTATATGTTTATGAGACTGATATAGGGCTTACATGCTAGTTATATATTTATGATCCATATCTGTTGTTCTTTTTGTTCAAAAAATCTTGAATATTGCGAACTACTTTTAATTTAAACAAATTTGGATCATACAACGTTTCTTGTACGTTCTTTTAACTTTATCTTGGTTTGTAAAGAAAATAGCTATGCATGTATATATAGAATGAAAATAAAGAAAGAAAGAAAGAAAGAAAACATCTGAGATGGATTATATGTAACAAGACAAGTCATACAGACATTATTGAGATACATTATTGTTATTATTTGATAAAATGTAATTTGACAAATATGTGTACGCATATAAGCCAATAAACATAATATCTGTAGAAAGCTAGCAGAAGAGTAGGCAAGTAATCATCAAAAGAACTGATTCAGGAACAGGTGTATCCAGAGGGACGGGTCTTGCCGCATAAGCCGAGCAAGGTAGTCAAAGTAGCATCAACGTCCAACACAATGCCGAAGATATTAGCTTTTATTGCAGCGCAAAGGCAAATAGCAGCATCAAGATCAAGGAGAGGGGAAATGAGAGTGCATGGACTGAGTGGATTGATCTTCTTATAATCTATGGAGCAGGTTTGTGCACTCACCATGCTGAATAAAACCAGGTTCAGACAGAGCACAAAGGCAGTGGCTGCTTGAGCTCGTGAGGCCATTTTTCTTCTTAGATATATCTTTTTGATAGAATGAAACTGATAACTAATGTGTTAATTAAGCTGTGGTGGTGCAAATCATGAACTGCTCTACCGAGTATTTATAGAAGGAATGAGCTGTTGCTTGTTGGTATAGATTTGGTTTTAAAACCTGCAACTTGAGTGATGGGCATCAGCATCTCCGCCGCTGCAGCCTTCCACGGCGCCATCAATGATGGCCATCTGTTAATTTTGAGCCTAAACTAATCCAGGTCTTCGATCATTTTTAATTGCAACTATGCAAGATGATACCCGGAACTAATTAATTCTAAAGGATAAAGATGTATAATTAATTGAATCAACAGCTGCATGAAACTCATGATTAAAAAAATAATAAAATAAAATCCGTACTAGTGGCACGGTCGTCGAATTTTATAACCTCAAACCAACTAAGATACATGTGTAATTCCTTGGATTAGATGCTAAATGCCTAAAAGATCTCGATAACTTTCAAAGCAACTTTTCACTAACCACAAAATCTAATATCTCTCTCTCTCTCTCTCTTTTCTTTTGAACTGAACAAAATCTAATGTTATTGAGGTAAATCACCAACCAATTATATTATCATAAAAAAAATATATTGTTAGAGGGGAAAAAAAAGAAATATAAATTTTATGAATTAAAATAATAATAAACTGTCACATAAAATAAACTGATTAATAAAAAAAATAGGTGATAATTAGCATGTATAAAAAAATTCATGTATCAAATTTAGTCAATATTTTTTTCTAGCGGCACGCTTTCACTTTTGAATTTAAATATTATATTTTCTACATTTAAATTTGGATTGTCATCTATTCGTTTATATGGAACATTAAGGGTGTGTTTGACATTGCTTTTCAAGGAAAAAAAAAAGTTGATTATTTGATAAAAAGCTAATTATGTGATAAAAAGATGTGTTTGGTAAATGTTAATTTTTGAAAAATTAATTTTGTGAAAAGTGAAAAAACATTCTATTAGAAAAAGCTAGAAATTGAAGATTTTTAGTAAAGCTGAATTTTAAATTTTCATGAAAATTGATTTAAAATTATTTTTAGTTAAAAATACCATTTATTTTAGTTTATAATTATAAGTATACCTAATATAAAAGACTCTTTTTTTCTTGCTCTAACACCCAAAATAATCTAAGGTAAACAAAATTTCATTCATTTTCTTCTTTCTTCTCTTTCTTTCATCACTCAAAATGGTTGAAATCTAGAAAGAAATAGAGAACTCCTTCCAGAACAGCGAGGTGAAGCAGCAGCGGCCACGGCCTCCGGCATAGTTTTTAAGGTTCTTTTTAAAAAAAAACCAAAATTTCATAAATGAAGCATTGTTTTACACGAGGACTGAAAATCTAAATTAGCTCTAAGCACAGTCAAGTTCTCTTTGGCATCTCCTGTTCTTTTTCCTTCTCTCTCTTCCTTTCAAGGACCCACAACTGAGACTCCTCAGATGGGGCTCATGGCCAGCACTACTGTTTGAGAACTGATAGAAAAAGAAAGAGTTTGCTTTTATTTAACCTTTCTGGGTTTCGTTTCTTTTGGCTTCTGAAACTGGAAGTTTTAGCAATGGCTGAATATATTTGTTTATTCAACAAGGTGCTTTCTTTCTTCCTCCCTTGCATTTCATGTGAACTTTTCTCTTGAAAGATTGAAACTTTTTTAATTTTTCAATCTGGGTATTGAATGTGTTATGCTGCTTTAGTTAATAGTCTGTTCATTTTCTCAAATTTTTGTCCAGTTTTGCTATGGATTGATGGGTTTGGACAATTAGGCTATGCATTTTCTGATCTGGGTCTGAACCTGGGGTTTATGTTTCTTTGCATTTCATATATATGAGCTTCTTTTCTTTGATTTTCTGTCCTAAATTTGCAGTTGCTATGCTTTTGTTTGCTAAATGTCTTATCTGGTTCTAGTTTTTGTGCTTTCCTCGTTTTTTTCTCATAATCTCATATTAGAATCAGAATTTAAGTTCTGTTCCAATAAATTCTTGTTCTTAAATAACGTGGTACAGTGATTATCCCACTCCCTGCCCAACTTTGTGTGTCATTCTTTTTCAATTTTGAAGTTGCTAGAGGTGTATTACTGGGCACATCCTATTTTCAGTATATTTTTTATTTTTTATGTTATATTTATTTTTATTTAACTATATATTTTTTTAATAGTTTAGTGGAGTAAAAAATGCAAATAAGTGAAAATAATTATTATTTTCTAGTGAGATATTGAATATAATATATTAAAATTATATATATCCTTTTTCGTCTTTTTATTCTGAAAAATTATTTCTAATCACATTATTAACTAAACAGTTTGTAAACTATTTTTCAATTTATAAGTCATTTTGATTTTTATTTACCAAACAGTTATCTATTTTTTGGGATATAGCTTTTTTGAATATAGCTTTTACCAATTGAAAAAGTTATTTCCATAAGTTTTGCCAAACTGGCGCTAACTCAGTTTCTATTTCTCTTCTCTTATTTAATATGATCTCTAAGTTTTCAACTTTTTTTTTGTGTTTTTTGATGAACATTTTTATGAATAATATTTTTCAAAAACTTAAATTGAAATGAGGTGATTTAAAAAATATTTGAACAAATAAAAATTTCTTTTTGGTAAAAAATATAGTAGATTACTGCAAATTTTAATACGTGTATTAGAACTGTTAGAAACAGTTTGTCACGCTTGAAAACAAAGCAAATTATTGCGATTTCAGACACTAAAAGAGCACCAATCTGCTGAGCAAGGTAGTCAAAGTAGCATCAACGTCCAACACAATCCCGAAGATATTAGCTTTTATTGCAGCGCAAAGGCAAATAGCAGCATCAAGATCAAGGAGCGGGGAGATGAGAGTGCATGGACTAAGTGGATTGATATTCGTATAATCTATGGAGCAAGTTTGTGCACTCACCATGCTGAACAAAACCAGGTTCAGGCAGAGCATAAAGGCAGTGGCTGCTTGAGCTCTTGAGGCCATTTCTCTTCTTAGATATATATTTTTGATAGAATGAAAGTGATACTTAATGTGTTAATTAAGCTGCAGGTGGTGCAAATCATGGGTTGCTCTACCGAGTATTTATTAATAGAAGGAAGGACCTGTGCTTATTGGCATACATTCAGTATTAATGTCAGCACCTCCACGATTGCAACCTTACTTTGCGCTGTCAATAATGGCTATCTTTCAATTTTCTTCCACAATTGTGAGCTTAAATTAATCCAGGTCTTTCAATTCATCATTTTCAATTGCAAGATGACCATACGCGGAAGTAATTAATTTTAAAGTATATGAATGTACAATTAATTGAATCAACAACTACATTAAATTCCTGATAATATTAAAAATATTGAGCTGTTTGCATGAACATAAAAGTTTAGATTAAAAAATTGCACATTCATTCTTACTTCTGGATAACCAATTCTATCTTAGATATGTTGATAAAGACATTCTAATAGAGTGATCAAATTGTGAACACATAGGGATTTTTTTTTTAATTTCTTGTTAATTTTGAAAGTATTTGAAATTTTGAGATAATAGTGAAAGAAATTATAAAAATAAGGTATTAAAAAAGGCAAGGGAGTTTACCATTTTCTATCAGTATGGATCCCACGTAAAATATGCGTGTGTTACATAAAAAAAAGGCACTTGAAACTGCCGTTTTCTGTGATGATGCAGGATCTACAAGTGGAACCCATACCTGTGGAAAACGGCACACTGTTGTGCCATTTTTTTTTATTCAAACCACCCCTATGCTACTGTCGTCAAAATAAAACTTATGACCTCCATCAAAAATAAAACTATCACATACAATCACTATTTTTTTTATGTACCATTTACCCCTTTGCAAGTTTTCTCTCTCTCTCAACAAAGAACATTGAACTTTACACGTCCTTCATTTAAAGCTTTGATTTTTACTAATTTTTTTCCTTCCTTTCTCTTATGATTTAAAGCTTTTCTTTTTCTTATTCTTCACTTTCCTTCCGGTTTCCTTCGATTCTCTAACCAATTAAAAAAATTCTCATCTTTTATCATGGGGTTTTCAAGTAAGCATCAAGTGGATAGTGGGTTAGAATTGGATTCTAAAAAATGGGTTCACTACCAAAAAAAGGGAATTAGCGACGGAAAATTCCGTCGCTAATAAAATATAGCGACGGAACGACGATTGTCGCTATTTGGCCGTCGCTGCTATTTTAGCGACTAAAACGGAAAACAGCCGCTAAATTTAGCGATAAAATTTCCGTCGCTAAATTTAGCGACAAAATTTCCGTCGCTATTTTTGGTCGCTGAAAATTAGAACAATTTTGCGACAGTTTGGCTTAATTTACTTTCGTCGCTAAAAATTACCGACGAACTTTGGTGTCATTGTTACCGTCGCTAATATATGTTTATTTACTGAATTAGCACATTTTTAGCGACTAGTACAATCGTCGCTATTTCTGTCGCTATATTAACAATGTTAAATTTTTTAAATTTATGAATTTATTTTTTTTACATATAAATATTGTTTACCTAATATTTAATAGAGACCATACATAAATATGTAAATGCAAATCCAAATGTAATTTATAAATTTATAATATAAAACATAATATTAATTCATAACTAATATAGAATTATAAATTACTTGAAGAAATAAATGACTTTGTGACTCCACAAAGTATCATCCTAAACAATAATATTTAAAATAACATCCAAATTAACATTAACGATAATGTTCAAATAAAATAATCAGTAAATAGTGGTGATGGCAATTTTAAAAAGTTCCACGATTGTTGGATGGAAAATCATTATGTGGATTATCTCCTTGTGCACCTGAAGGGGAAACATCATCATGTGTAGGTGTTGTAGTATTAGGCTGAATAAGTGGTTTTTGAACTCCCAAGTGAGGAAGTAATGATCGAATAGTCCGTGCGACAATTTCCTCGACATCTTCCTTTGTCAATAATGTCACAGTCGAATTGGAGGCATTGCTTGTACCGGCACAACTTGATGTACCTGATGGAGAAACAACATGCGGGACATATGAGCCAAGTCCGTATACTTTTTTCCTTTTATTACATCGTGCAGCCTCACAAAACAACTCAGACTCATCCAAAGATGACTCATCTTGCGATCGCTCAGATCGGAGTTGCTCATACCTCTCCTATAAAACCACAACAATTTTTAACTAGCATAAATATTAGAACTAATTATTGACAATCATTTGCCATTTAAATAACTGTGAAAACTAAAACAACAGTATTTTCCCCGTTACTTACATGCACCTCCCTGCTACGATCGGCCATATATTTCTTTCCATCATGATTTATAGTGTGTGTGTGCAGGTAGGCCTCGGGAATTGTAGGTGGACGACCATACTCCTTCTCCTATATCATTTGCAATATAAGCAAAACTATTAGAATAATATATTTATGTCAATTTTTGCACTCAAACAATACTCTCTTATTGTAAGAGTACTACCACCATGCATCATCACTAAACATGTCTCCTGACATAAAGACAAAGCATGCTATGCAAGTAGCTGCTACTTAAAATCACTGCACTTAAATCAAGGAAGCCAAAAATACATACATATCAAACTTCAAGTGCAAACATCCATCATGGAAATGCAAAATACATACACTTGCATGCTACTCAAAATCACTGCACTTAAATCATGTAAATCCAAAATACAGAAACGTCAAACTTTAAATGCAAACATAATTTCAGTTTAGTCAAATCCTGATATCAATTAGAAAACATTATGCAAAATAACATTATCACTAACATTAAAGTACAAATTGACATTCTAGTTAATATATATACTTACCAATCGCGAGATATGCTCACTAATAGAAATCGTTCCACCGGTATATGATCCAGGAGCTTTGTCTTCATTTCCTCCATAACGATTGAGCTTTTTTGTCTTTGACACTTGAATGCGCGTAGGGAGATTGAAAATTTGATTCCACCTAGTCCATACTGGTTCTGGAAAGTCTTTTGGCTTTTCTTTGGACACCTTTACATTGTAAACGTAATCCTTATACCTTTGAGCGGCCTTTATCTCCCAACCTATCCGAATGAGACTATTGATTTCAGCATCCCAGCGGCAATTTTTCTGAAATTATATTAGCAGTAGTTTATTATTAGTGATAATTATACATAATATAACTTAAATGTATAAAGGTTTATGAAAAAATATATACGTATACCTTGAATTCTCCCCAGTAAAACTCCTTGATTTCTCTTGAAACCTCCTTCCAACTAACTCCATTGATGTCTGTGCGTTGATGAAAGCTCATGGTTATAATCCTAGAGCATTGGGAGGAAGGTTCCAACCTACAAATTATATTATATAAAAACAGAGATCAAGTTACAAATGTCTTTTTCACTTGTTCGAAATTCGTTGAGATGAAAGAACTCACAATCACTTTGGGTTCACTGTTATGTACAATTTGCCATTGTTTGCATTACTTTCCTCACATATGCTTGATGTAGTGCTAGTGGCAGTGTGAGGACTTTGAGTTGATGCTGAAGCATTACTAGCATTTAAAGGATTAAATGCTGGTAGATTGACGGTAATATTTGGTGGGTTATGTGATCCACCCGGAAGATCTGTAACAGATGGGGGTGGTGTAGCCGTTACTGCAGGGTCACCAGGGATCTCTGGCATTTCTCCATAAGGTGGATTAATTGAAGCCATTCTGGATCTACCTCCGCGACGTCCTCGACCACCACTTGCTCTTCCTCTACCACGACCCATACTTGCATAACATCCAATGATTTCAATAGTTCATTATATATAACATAAATGTGGTTTAACATGCCAAATATGAAATATAATAAATAGGTTTAACATGTACATACATTATTGCTTAACAGTTTACACTTAATTAGTCACTATCTGATGAATATTGAAATTCCTCTTCATCATCTTCATTGCTATCATAATCTGAAAATTCTTCTTCATCTTCGTCTTCCACTTCAAGTTCTTGCACAATTCTATCAGCAGTGTCAATTTCAATAACCTCTCCTGAGGGGTCACGCAAATTTATATACTCATCAGTAGCAACATCCATATTGATTTCATGCACACCAACTTCTTCAGTTTGGTATGCATTGGAAAATGCATCTGTGTCATCTCTAACATCTGATGTCTCAATGATCTCCCTTGGCTTAACCAAGAACACTGCTAACCAATTTGCTCTATCCAATCTCCAAGTAGGATATCTAGCATAATACACTTGAGTTGCTTGCATTGCTAGGATAAATGGTTCATATTTGTTGAACCGACGATGTTGGTTAACATCAACCAATCTGTATTGGCTATGAACCTTAACACCAATATCTAACGTGGGATCATACCATTCACACTTGAATAATACAGTCTACTTAATTGGTAATGAAGGGTACTCTATCTCTATGATTTCCTCAATCCATCCATAGTAATCACCAATATTATCACCTAAGTTGAACCCTTTTACACAAACTCCACTGTTCATTGAACGTCTACCAGAACTATGACTTTTAGAGTGAAACTTGTATCCATTTACAAAGTACATTGAATAGCACTTCACTCTCCGTAATGGTTTTTATGACAAACTACGGATATAATCATTGTCAGTTCCATTGTAACGGACCTATTATGAAAACAAAAATATCCAAGTTATCATCACTAACAATTTAAATGATATTTATGTATTATACATAAATATTATGATTGGCTTAAATATAATTCGAACCAGTCTGCAAAGTAGTGCTCAATATTTGCATCTATTTGAGTTGGCGTCAAACCAGGGTGCTTTTCTCATAAGTTTTCGCAGTAAATGCTTCAATATAGTGAATTCCAAATAAATTAAAAACATTGAGATATGAACCATGTTAATATCGTAGCTAAATAAAATATATGATTATTAATCCTTCCTCCTCGATTCCGTCGATTATACATCCAACTACGATCTAAGGATTCCATTTAGTCTACATTTATCAGTTTTAACAAAGTCAGAAAAAAAACAAGAAATTTGCTACATGTATAAACTATGAGAAGATACCATCAAAGTGCAAAACTTGTAACATCAACATTCATTATACATTGCAAATTATTTCATTTTAATGTCAAGTTATTCTATTTAATAGTTACTGATTAATCTCTTTCACTTAATCCCATGCATAGCAAACAAATTCATCAAATGCTTTTATAGACTAAATGGAAAGAGCAAATGTTATGGCAACATGCAACATCCAATGGGTCAACATGCAACATTCAACAAATGTTATAAATAAAGGAAGCAAACAGAACTTAACAAAACAAAAATAGCAGCAGATGCTCCAAGATTCCAGCAACCCAACTACAGTGGCCACAATAATTTAGGATAAAGAAGAGCTTACCAATGTAGGCAAGAGTAAGAAAGCTGCAAATGCCACCAATAAATGATGCTATCAACCAGTATCCGCACCAACCAGTCAGAATGTTGCAAATACCACCGAGCTGCTACCTCTTACCCTGTGAGAATTAAATTATTTTTAGTTCGGTTTTTGATCCAATTCACCAAGAATCGGTTTAATTTTTTGTCTGATTTTTTTATCTTAATTATGAATTAAAATTCAATCTAAATTAGCTAAAAACATAAGTCATCCCACCCGAAACTATAACTGATATAGTTTTAATTCAATCTGTTTGAGTTAACAGATATAATAACTGACAAATGGCAACTTCTGATTATTATAAATTGAAGAGGTATGAACAAGATGAGCCTTAAAACAGAAAATGCAGCAGAAAGAAAACATCACCGAAATAAAGGATTAATTAAAGGTAACTATTTCATTTAAATAATTAACTAAAACTGTTAAAGCCATCCAAAGCACTATTGCTAAATTATTTAACAGAATATATATGAGTCATCAAATAGTATTTTTTTGCAAAAGGAATGATGGTTTCCTCACGTTTCTCTGCATGTTGCCACGTGTAATATTTGGCATCCTGTACCTATACCTCTACCTGGTCAATTGACCTTGCCTTCAATGTATATAAAAATACTTAATATATTTCACAAAATTTTTTCGAATTTATAAATGACAAAAATAATCTATTAACCAATTTAACTTGATATTATATACATATTGAATTGATAAAAAGTATATATCTATTATCTTTTTTCATTCTTTTTATAAGTATAATTGTTTTTTTTCTCAAATTTAGATAATAATAAATATTTGTTTATCAATATTACTTAAATTTAACAACAAATGCACATATTAAAAGAACTTAAGGCGGTAATAGATGAATTTTTATCAACATAAAAAATATAATATGCTCATATTGTCAAATTCAGTTAGATAATAAATTTTTTTAGCTTCATATTATGTAAAATATTAGCAGCAAATTGTTTTAGCCCCAAGAAGACATCAGCAGCAAAAACCCAACCCAACAAACTTTTCCCAGAAAAGAGAAAACAGAGACATGGCAAAACGTCCCACCCAACCTAGTAGCGAGCACTCACTTGGCTGTAATAACAACAGGAAACGCAAATACAAGAAACTTTTCCCAGACAAGAGAAAACAGAGACATGGCAAACGTCCCACCCAACCCAGTAGCGAGCACTCACTTGGCTGTAATAACAACAGAAAACGCAAATACAAGGATGGACTGGTAAAAACAACTGCAGCAGTATCTATGCAACAAGAACCATCAAGCTTTTAGAGCTTCAAGCAATCCATTGCACCCCAGGCTGGATTAACATCCAAACAGACAAACTTAACCAACAGCAGCGAAATCCCAAGTGAACATTATACTCAAATTTTAAAGGAATCAAGGCACAGATAAGCGAAAAAAAAAGAAGAAGAAAAAGAAGAAGAATTGGGGATTTATGGATTTGTTACCCTGGAAACCAGATCAAAAGGAAGGGCTAAGTGGGTACTGCAGAACTTACATCTGTAAGACCTATTTCTGCGTTTTACTTGGTGATATTCATCTGTAAATTCCTATTAACACGGTTAACAATCATTAACTAAATATTAATCATGATTTTTTGAAAAAATTTAAATTTATATTAGTTCTCGTATATGTAGATTTGAGTTCGATTTTAACCACTGATTAGTTTATTTATTTCTTTTAATTCCTGGGAAGCAACAACGAGTGAATCCAAAGAGACAGAGGAGTACAGTTCAACTAAAACACGCACAAAGGCATATAATAATCTGAAAAGGACGCATATTTTTCTATTATTTTAGGTAATCTAATTCCAAACTCAGTGGGAATATTATTTCTGATTCTACATTACAATATCTCATTTTTAAAATGCTTTCGTTCTTTTATGAGATTAAAGTCATAAAACATACCTTTGGTGAAAGCATCGACGGAATGAAGAAGGAGAAGAGGTCTTGACAGCTTCACTCTTGCTTAAACACCACCGAGAGAAAAAAGGAGAAGAGGTCTTGACAGCTTCACTCTTGCTTAAACACCACCGAGAGAAAGAAGGAGAAAAGGTCTTGCTTTGAGGGAGAGACAGGAAAGAGGAGCGGCTGTGTGAGGGAGAGGAAGTAGGAGAAGAAAACGACAAGTTAGAGAAGAGTGAAGTTAGGGTTTTAGTTGTCTTCATATTTATAAATGGCACATTGGTAAATAAATAAAAAGGCAAGGATACATTTGTAATCAATGAAAATATTAAAAAACAATAATTAAATTTTGGTTAGAACTTTTTATTAACATAATTTCAAAATTAAATATGAATTTTATTGGAATTGAAAGAAGACTAAATTTTCAAATAATTTCATTATAAATCAAAATTATGATATATGTGTATATTTTTAATTTATATTAGAATATTTGGTAAAATCAATAAATAAAATTATAACTTCCTTGAATTAATTATTTTTTTGTGATTATAATCCTCAATTTAATTGAATTAATTTTAAATCTTAATTAGTAACAATAAATATGTAATTTTATTTTTCATTTATATTATAATGTTTGAAATAATTGAAATTATAAATTTTTTAAAAATAGGCAAATAATATCATATAAAATATTTTTAAAAATTATTGAAAATAATAAGCAAACATTAATATGTATGTATATTTTTTATTAATTTTCTAATGTTTAATAAAATCAATAAATATAATTATAAATTTATTTAAAAATTTAAATGAAAATAGATAAATAATATAATATCAAATAAAATAAATTTAGCGACTAAATTTAGCGTCGCATTTCCGTCGCTATTTTTCTGAAATTAATTAACATACATTAAATTTAGGAAACAGTGTTAGCGACAAAACATTTCGTCGCTAATTCAGTCACAAAAAAGGCGCCAATATTTGCCACAAAAAATTAGTGACTGTTTTTAGTGTTCAGTCGCTATTTAGTCGCTAAATTTATGACAAATTTATTTCCACGACGAAAACTATGAATAGTCGCTATTCCGTCGCTAATTAGCGACGGAAATAAAACCGTCGCTAAATTGCGTCGCTATTTCCCTATTTTTTTGTAGTGGTTATTGCTATAATTTCTTTAAGAGCTCCTTTAAAGCCAATATACACAAAACCGCGGGTGGAGAAAGACACCGAAAATGATGAATAATCAATGACGTCGACTGACGAAGAGGCTAGAATTTCGGCCAAATTAATTTGTCCGCCGGCTCCCAAGAAACGAAAGGCTACTTTGAAATTGTTTTTATACGCCATATTGAAAAGGCTACTTAATTATTATTAACTCATCATTATTTTGTTCATTAAGCTTAATTTGCAGGTTTTAATTATAATTTGTATTTACTTTTTTATTTTTTTCCTTCAATTTGCTATAGCAAGTTCCTTCAAGTTACTATGGAGAGCCTATATTAATAGCAGAAGGGCCAAATGGTTTAAAGAAGAAGAAGAAGACATTTGATTGTTGGTAATAGTTTTACTTTTGATGGAGGACATGAATTTTATTTTGATGACAGTATCATGTGGGTGGTTTGAATAAAAAAAATGGCACAATAGTGTGCCATTTTCCACAAGCATGGTCCCACTTTCAGATCTTGCATTATCATAGAAAATGGCAATTTCAAGTGCCATTTTTATACAATACACGCATATTTTACATAGGATCCACACTGATAGAAAATTGCTAACTCTCTTGCCATTTTTTTAACACTTCATTTTTCTAATTTCTTTTATTGGTACCCCAAAATTCCAAATACTTTCAAAATTAACACCAAATTAAAAAAAAAATACGAACACACACTACAAAAAAAGTTGATTTTACCGACGGAATCACATTCCGTAGGTAAAAGTAAGATATTACCGACGGATTACCGACCAAATTAATAATGTGTAGGTAACAAAAATGAATATGATAAACGGCGATATTTTTACCGACGAAATTAATAATTTGTCGGTATATTTGGCTAGAATTTTGGCGCCAATTTTTAACGACCGATTTACCGACGGTTACATACGTCGGTAATTAAATTTATCCTTAAACATATATAGTGACGGATATCCGTCGGTAATACAAGCAGCATTTTACTTTTGAAGTTTTACCGACAGAATTTATGACAGTTTTGTTTCCGTCGGTAAATTTATGCAGAAATTTTTTGGTGCTATTTTTAATGGTGGAATTTTAAAGCGACAGAGTTTGCTACAGATTTATTCTGTCGGCAATTTCGTCGGTATTAATTTATTAAAAAATTTTATTTTTAATGTTAATAAAATAATTTTAAGAGCTCCCCCATTCAGTCAAGCCCTAAATGAGGGATTTTCCTCTCAGCGCTCCAACCTCCTTTCTCACCATCTTGATGGTGAGATTAATCCCACCGGTGATTCACCACCACCACCATCTCTTCCTCCTTCAACCTCACTCTATTTATGTCTCTGTCCCTCTCTTCCTTGTTGAATCTGTCTCTTTTTCACCTTCGCTTAGTCTGTCAACTTAAAAAGCGTTCACTCTTCATCCTTAACCAATTTGTTTATCAATTTTGGCCTGGGATCTCTACTAGCATATTTCTCATGTAATTTTTCTTTTTCTCTCTCTTTGGTTGTTTGCTATTTTGTGCTTGATTTTTTTTTTATTTTTACTTGGGTTTTAGGGTTTTGTTAATTTTGATCTACCAGATCTGATAACTGAAATCAACATAGTAAAAGAGAACACAGAGAGAATCGTCAGTTAAATGGCTAAGGCAGCCTCTGTTATGTTTTTTTAGACATAAAGGGGCGCGTTCTGGTGTGGTGAGACTACCATGGAGATGTCTCTGCTGTTCAAGCCGAATGTTTTTTCACCAAGCTCATCGAGTAAAAGGTTCGGTCCTCTTCACCTATTTCCATGATTGTGGGTGTATGCTTTTTAGTTTCTAAATAATTGTGGTATAGGTGCCTCTTACAATATGTGTTTTGGTTATGAAAAAACACTCGCATGTCATTGATGATCCTAAAAATTCGGGTTAATTTCACCCACGGTCACTCAACTTATCACTAATCGCGCAAAAGTAACCGACTTTTTTTTTCCTGACTTAAAAGTAACTGAACTTTTTATAAATTTGCATAAAAGTCATGATCACCGGATTCCGGCAAGAACATTTTCTGGATTGATGACATGGCATGCCATGTCATATGCCGGACACACGTGGCACGTTCCACATTTGGGTCAATTTCAGTCATGGTCACTGAACTTATGATTTATCACCCAAAAGTAACTGACTTATTTTTCGTGACTTAAATGTCACTGAACTTATCATATTTTTTCAAATAAGTCATCTTGACCGGGTTAGATGTTTTTACTTTAGTATAATATGATTTATAATTTTGTATAATTTTTAGACACAAATTTTTTTATTTTTTTAAAAAATAGTTTTCATTTTCAATTTTTCGGTTAACCGAACCAAACCAATCGAAATTTTCGATTCAGTTGAATTCGGTTATTCTATAAATTTGGTTCGATTCGGTTGATTAAAATCTTAAAAGTTCAATTTTCGGTTATTTCGATTCGGTTCGATTATTGAACAGAACTGACTGTTGCACATGGCTACATGGAGATGGATTTATCATCACATCATCAGTTATGACACATTAGCTATGGACACACATGGATTGTTGATGTGTCAAATATGACACATTAACTGATGAAGGTGATTTGGCAGCTGACGTGTCAAATATGAAATATTAGCTTATGATGTGACAATAAATCCATCACCATGAGTATCCGGTCAATATGATTTTTTTGAAAAAAAAATGATAAGTTCAGTAACATTTAAGTTACGAAAAATAAGTCAGTTACTTTTGGGTGATAAATCGTAAGTTCAGTGACCGTGGCTGAAATTGACCCAAACGTAGAACGTGCCACGTGTATCCGGCATATGACGTGGCATGCCATGTCATCAATCCGGCAAGGGTTCTCGCCGGAATCCGGTGATCATGACTTTTATGCAAATTTGTAATAAGTTCAGTTACTTTTAAGTCAGAAAAAAAAAAGTCGGTTACTTTTGCGCAATTAGTGATAAGTTGAGTGACCGTGGGTGAAATTGACCCCTAAAAATTCAATCTTTCTTATCTTCATAATTGTCTGGCATATGTGCTTTTTTGGGAAAGGATTCGAAGGTCAAATTTCATGGTAAGTCATACTGTGGAACAATAAAAGATAATTTTTTTTAGATGTTGATTTCGAAAATTTTATTCCTGGTTCCATTATGGCCCTTTTTCTCTTTGAGAAAAATGGAATGGGTTAATTGGTCACTTAAATGAAATACCATTCTTGCTGATAATTATTTGTATTTTGGTGCCAGTGATAGGCTCCTTGAATTTTCGACTTTTCTGGACCGCTGAAACATAAGATTCAGTGGAAAATTATTAATTATATATTATGTGTTTCTTCTCATAAATCCACATTGAATTAGAATTTTGATCTTGGATAAAAGATGATTGAATCAAAATTTTGATTTCAGATAAAAGATGAGGAGGTCTTTATTCCTTTTGGGACAGTAGAATTAGAATAAGAGCATGCGTGGAATTGAATAGCTGGATTCTGCTTTGTCAATAGCATATAGAATATATGTCTTTTTTGTAATAATAAAAAAAATTTCTAAACACTTTTAGATTAAAAAAATTTCTCTTATAAACTCGTTATATGTACGTGATTGGAAATTAAACACATAAAAGATGGGGTCTATTGTTTAACATCCAAAGGCCTGCATTGTTAGATGGGGTCTCATTTAGTTTTTAAGAAACTGTATCTGATGTATAATGTGAAGATATTCGTATTAAATTACTTATTGCTGATGTGTGTTTATCTATTTCCTGACGTGTTCAGCTATGGAGGATTACAGTAAGATGCAAAAGAGTCCTGCTTGGATAAGCTTGGGATAAGGCTTGGCTGATTTATTAAATGAGTTGAGCTGAGAGTTATCTTGTTATATGCTGCTTATTTGATTGATGGGGCTGAATAAAATTATATTTGCAAGTAAAAGTATTCATTAATCTTTTTGAAAAACTAGAATATGTTGTGAAAGAATTTTGTTCTGTGAAGACTTTTATATAGCATTTATGATGTTCATGGCTGTGTAATTTTGCTTTTGTTTGTGGTTTAGTTTTCTTTTGATTTGTTTGACAGTGTTGCAGTTTGGTGTTTAGTTTAATTGTTTGGATATACTGTTTTGTTAGCAATAAATTCTTATTGAACAAAACAAAAAGAATTTAATATATTTAGAAATATTTATTCTTATTAATAATTTTGCACTAATTGTGCAACTGAGCAGTTGTTTCTGGTTTCAGGCAACAAAGATGAGTATTCGAATAAGAGAGATGCATTACCACAAGAACAAGCTTAACAATATTAATGTTTGCTTTGAGTGAATGACAACAATGACAAGAGAAGATAAATTGGACTAAACGTCAACAATTGCATTTGCTCAGATTTCATTTTCTTTCAATGGAATCACATGTAATTATTTGATTTTTGTTATCCTACCAGATTTTGGGAAATTCAAAATGAAGTCATAATAAATTTGACTCTGTTTTTGTTATCCTTCCAATGGACTTACGTGAGTTGTGCTTTAACATTAACTTTAGTTTCTATCATAGGATTCTTCTCTATTTTTGTCGATGTTTCTCTAAGCCACTACAAGTCAGATAGCTTGGATACAAACATGAAAACATCATAACTTAATAATATACTGAATAGTTTGTTTTGCATTATATGCATCCTTAGTCTTACAAATTTAACAACCCCTATATGCCCATCTCAAGGATCAGTTTCCTGACCACTTTATTTGTTGCTCTATTTGGTTTTTTATTTAATTTATTAATGCTCCTTTTTTTTTCAATGCAGGATTGAACAATACTTCCTTTGCAGGTTGGTCCCTCTTTCTTCAAGTAACATTACTGAAAAAGTTATAGCTGACAAAGCTGAGCTATCACCTTTTATTTGTTCCTATTAACTATATGCAACAAAATGGAAATGGAAAAAACATATTCATTCTTTCCCTGCAGCAGAGAGCATGCTGTGTTCTCTTAGTGATGCATCAATATCTTGTGTTATTGCTCATTTTGTTTCATAAAAAATTACATTGCCTTGCTTTAAACTTAGCAACTACTTGAAAACCAATATGTTTTAAGAATTTGGTGAACAAATATAATTATTAGGTGCCACATTTTGCTCTCTAATTTAAATATATTTTAGAACAGTTAGTGCTCCATTGTCAGAGAGTTCAGGGGATGAGCAATTCCTCTTTTCTGATTTTGCTGCACTAGGAAATAATGTGATTATCATTTTATTTGCAACCTATTTGACACTTTTTTAAAGGGATTAGTTAAAATTATATTTGGATTACAGGGGAGAATTTGGATGACAGAAGCATCATGGACTCGGTCTTCTGTTTGGGAAGTCAGTGATAAGCATCCAAGTATACTTATATCTGTGACATCATTATTGTTATTTGCTTGGATTAATACTATAATGATTGTCTTGCCTTTAATTGGTGATTCTTTGTTAGGATATAATGCTAGTGATTCAGACTTGGATGAAATGAAGGATAAATCTTAGACCATTTTGGATTTTTCGTCCATGAAAGCAATTGAAAGTGAGCTGACATTTCATCTTTTTCTGGGCCTTTTGTGCTTAATTTGCATTTTATTGCATGTTGCTGGTCCATTATTTTGTTTAGCTATTCTGTGTTTTTGAAATATCTTAGGTTTGATCTAAGTAGCCATTTCTTTTTGCTTTTGTGATTCTTTGACAAATAAAACATATGTTAATTTAGTTGGAAATCATGTTGCTATATGTACGTATCTCCATGTGTCTGGACATGAAACATTGAGCATTTTATTGCTTGTTGTTTTAGTTGAGTTCAAGCTTGAATTGTTTAGTGAATTTGATTTACTTTATTGAGAAATTGGTATTTGTCTTGTCGGTTATTTTATTCATATGGCCATTGTTGCTAGATGACGATACTAAGAATGCAGATGGAGATGATATGAGCCATTCAAGTGCCAGGTCAGTTTAGTCTTAGCTACAGAATTGGAGAGTTTCTGAATGCATTCTTAATTATGACGACTAATGAACTCTATCAATTGGCTTCAGTGGCATCCTGCTTACTTGTTGCTTGGGTTAGCCTCATTTTGTTATTTTATATTATTCTAATTCACAACTGTCATTCATTTTTTTTTAAATTTATATTCACATTCACTTAATTCATCACAAATTCACACTAATTCTTACCTAGATTTAGATTTCATTCATATCTTTATTAATTAAATATTATTATATAAAAATTGATATATAATAAAAATTCCCGAGACGTAGTATACATTTAAATGCTTATGCTATATTCCTAAATAATAATAATAATAATAATAATAATAAATTACATGAATTTAATCCAATTAAAAAAGTTATAAACTTAATAAAACTAGTAATCGGTTGCTTAATATTGAATCTCATACTATTGTGTTGGTGGGTTAAATATATGAGCACGTGGCTGAACCCATCTTTTCATTTATGGATATAATACAATACATTTTCATGTAAGAGAAGTAAAAATTTAATTTTTCCATGAAATTACATTATTATTTTCGAAGCACCCAAATAAAATCCTTAATTGCATATTTTTTGTTGTATACGTATTATATGGATGCCATTTTGTAATTAGCTGCCAATCAATAGATTTGAAAAGTAGCTTCATAAATCATAATTTACATATGTTGTTTTTGAAAAAATGCAGTTGCGTCCTAAAGTACATTTCTATATACAATTTAGTTTGAGTTTTGCACCAACAGATGCTGGACCTATTATACCTGAGATTAAAGTGATACTCCCAATATCTATGGTGCTGCACCTTTGATTGTTAAGGTAGGTTGTGCACAGTGAATTTAAAGCACTTTTTTATATCACAAATTATTATTATTATTATTATATCACAAATTATTATTAATTCAGACCATAAATACAAGTACGAATTGAATTAGAGAGAAAATAAAATTATAAAAACCAAATGTAGAAAAGTAAAATTGAAGGGGTAAAGCTAATAACTGTCACTCCTAAGCCCTTTCTCTGCATTTCAGTAAAAGAATGATTAAGGACTGATGTCAATGCAAATAATTATATTTGTTCAGCTGCTGTTCTTTAGATATCTCTTGGGTATTTTCTCAATAGCAGCTACAAAAAAAACTACAACTTACATTCTAATTGCTTAAATCTCATTGAAAGTGATAAATTTGCTTCTCATTACTGTTGTTACTAGATTTTACAATTCTTGATTAGGAAATTAATGACAATGGGAGCTGTAGTGGTAGAATTTATGGGCCTAAAATTCTGTATTATACATCAAATTTCTTCTTTCATCTTCATCGGTGCAGGATCCTCAATTTTCTTTCTTTTTATAATGAAAACACTATTATTTATTAGATATTTCTTTACACATTCATAGCATTAATTAATGGAATTTCCTGTGTTTCTCGAAGATAATATAAAGCATTTACACATATTCATAGCATATACGCACATATGCATCTGCATATATATATATATATATATATATATATATATATATATATATATATATATATATATATATATATATATATATATATATATATATATATATATATATATATACACACACACACACACACCCCTCATACCTAACTCTGATTATTAAATATTTTATTTTATTATGTCTACCTTGAATTCAGGAAAGTAATATTTTAATTTTAATAATCTCTCTATGTTATGTAATAGATATTTATCTTTGTTGACTTGTATCCATTACGGGAAATAGAATAATCTTGTTTAGGAAAATCATTTGTACATTATATTGATTTCAGGGATTACCTAAACTAGACCCTTAGAATTAGCATTACCATATTAAGCTTCCATAATTTCCTCTTTGTAATCTGTATATATTTTGTTGAGCAGTAATAAAGAATAGAGGGGAATAAACCATCGTTTAACATGGTATCAGAGCGTATAACAGCAAATGGTTTAGTGCTTTTATTCAAACTAGGAAGATAAGTAGCACGATGACTCTTAGCAAGTTCACAAACATCACACTGAAATAAAAAATCATTGACACCAATAAATAATTCAGGTTTCAACTTTTTCAAATAACCAAATGATAGATGTCCAAGACGTCGATGCCATAACCAAATCCTTTCCCTTTCATCATTCGAACAATCAGTCATATAAACCTCACTTATTTTCTTTCCTCCTTTCTCTGTCACATCCAGGTAATAAAGTTTGCCTCTTTTAACACCATAACCAAGAGTCTCCCGGGTCAGAATGTCCTGAAAAACACAATATGAAGGCCAGAAAGTTACAGTGCAATTAAGGGATGAGGTTATTTGACTAACAGATAGTAAGTTACAAGAAAGAGAAGGTACGACTAGAACAGATTTTAAGTTCAAATTTTTTGAAAGGACAATTGATCCTTCTCCACTTACAACACATTCGGATCCATTTGCAGTTGACATGGATGAATGAGAAGAAGGAGAAAAGGAGTGAATTTGATCAGAATTACTAACCATGTGATCAGATGCACCTGTGTCTATTATCCAAGTATTCGATCTTAATGAGTTAGAGGAAGTATTCTTACCAACACTACCTGCTAAAGCAACATGAGCAGTGGAAAAATCACCATCTCCAGAATCACCTCCACTGGAATTAGATGTGGCGATTTTCGCAATAGGCTTCTTCCTTGGTTTCTTTGTAAAGTCCCACCAATCTGGGTACCCAATGACTTCGTAGCAACGCTGTTTCGTATGACCAGTCTCGCCACAATGTTCACACAGCAAATTACTATTTTTTCCACCACTGTTCTTGCGATTTCTGCCAGTGTTCTGTCGGACTTGAAATGCAGCCGGCTCTGCATTCACAGTTGTTCCTCCCATAGTCTTACGCTGTTGATCCTCTCTCCGAACATAGGCATAAGTCTGTTCCAAATCCAGTTTAGGCTCTTTGCGTAAAATCTCACCCCGAACTTGCTCAAAATCAGGGTCAAGCCCACTTAGGAAGATATGCACACGTAACCTTGCCATAGCAGAGTGTAGTGCCACAACGCCATCTACTGTGTCTTCGTTAACCTGAGTACGATGGTCTATTTCTTGAAAAATTTCCATCAGTTCCGAATAATATGTAGGTAGAGGTCTACCATCCTGCTTGATCGAAAAAGACTTCTGATTTAATTCAAATAACCGTGTTTCATCAGAACCATCATAAAAGGTTTTTGCTACAGCCTCCCAGACATCTTTAGCTGTAGAGAGTCTGATGAAACGCTGCATTAGAGAAGGTATCATTGAATCAATGAGCCAGCTTTTAACCTTTTGATTTTCAGTTATCCATGTTGCATACTTTGCATCAGAAGTTGCAGGTTTTGCCTCTGATCCAGATATGTAACCAGTTTTATTTCTTGCACCAATCCGCATCTCCATGAGCTGTGACCACAGAGCATAATTCGATTCGTCCAGTATAACACTGGTTGGAAAGGATACATTTTCCTGTTGTATGATGATGGATTGTTGATTCAATAAAGACGGATTCGTGATTTGAGGTGGAACTTCTGGATTCATGATTTCGGGTGGGATTTGTAATTCTCTCTGGTTTTAATGGTGAGTAACCTGCTCTGATACCATGTTAAACGATGGTTTATTCCCCTCTATTCTTTATTACTGCTCAACAAAATATATACATGAATGCTGCATTTCGAGTGGTAAGGTACTTGAAGGGATCACCTGGGAAGGGATTATTTTTCTCAAGAACAAATGATTTGAAGGTTGCTGGGTACACTGATGCTGATTGGGCTGGAGATATAACAACAAGGAGATCAACTTCGGGTTATTTCATCTTCGTAGGTGGAAACTTAGTCACATGGAGGAGTAAAAAACAGAAGGTGGTGGCAAGATCAAGTGCGGAAGCTGAATTCAGAGGAATGGCTCATGGTGTGAGTGAGTTATTATGGGTTATGCGTGTGTTAAATGAACTGGGAATGGAGTTCAATAAACCAGTAAATTTGATCTGTGACAATAGAGCAGCAATAGAGATTGCCCAGAATCCGGTTCAGCATGATAGGACAAAGCATATCGAAGTGGACAGACATTTTATCAAGGAAAAACTTGACGAGAAAGTGATTTCTTTTCCGTTTGTGAAATCTGAGCAACAGCTTGCTGATGTTCTTACAAAAGCTGTGTCTAAGAAAGAGTTTCATGATGCTATTGTCAAGTTGGGCATGTCTGATTGTTACCTGCCAACTTGAGGGGGAGTGTTGACTTGTATCCATTACGGGAAATAGAATAATCTTGTTTAGGAAAATCATTTGTACATTATATTGATTTCAGGGATTACCTAAACTAGACCCTTAGAATTAGCATTACCATATTAAGCTTCCATAATTTCCTCTTTGTAATCTGTATATATTTTGTTGAGCAGTAATAAAGAATAGAGGGGAATAAACCATCGTTTAACAATCTTATATAAATTTTGTATTTTTTCCAAACATATTTTGTGCAGTAGCTAAGAATTTTGTATTGGGACAATTTTGTCAAAAAAAAAAGTTGAAAATTATTATTTATAGCTAGTCTCTGATCTACGAAGGAATCTACTAATGAGGATGATGCTCTCAAAGGTTTTCATAATTAAGGTTTTTATTTCTCGTTATAATTAGTTAAATTTGATAAATATTTCAGAAAGCAGTAGGCACATCTCCCCATGCTGGAGTCGAAAGAAGGGATTTTCATTACGATGGATGACTTAGATGGTCTACATGTCTGGAGCTTCAAATACATGTTCTTTGTCCCTTTGTTATAATTATTGAATTTGTTTTAAGGGTTTTTGTTTTGTAAGTATTTGTGAATAAATTATCCATAGATGCTGATAATAAATTTCCAAAGATTTTTCCTTTCCAATCAATCTTTCTAATATTGCATTTGTTTATACTATTGATCAAAATGCAGTTCATTGAAGTCAAGCATGTGAAAAAACAATGGGATAACAAGAATTTTGACTGGTTCTATTACTAATTAGTTATCCTGGTGCCTGTTTTTTTGCGTTCTTCCTCTCCCAATTCTGAAAGTTGACAGCGATGCTATTTCTTTAGTTGGCTAGTCCTCGGTTTTTATTGATAATTTGGTTGTTTCCAGATTTTCTGACTTGGAAAATTGATAAAGAGCCAATTGGTACAGATTCCGTTCTTTTTATATTAAAATTCTCGAATTTTGTGAGATGAATAAGGCTGGAGATGGAATTATAGTTGCTCTTTCACTAGTAATTGAGGCTTTTTTTGTGATATTTGTATGCTATATTTTTCTATAGCTAAATAGTGTTTTGGCTGTATGTTTCTTATATTTTGTAGCCTAGATACCAAAACTTGAAGCAGATTAATCTGGAATTTGCGCAAGATATTCTGTAGTTAATTGTCGTTCTAGTTTCAAATTTTCGACTGAAAGTTGATTAACGCGATGCTTGCGTGCTTAGGACAGGTTTAATAATTTAAATTTTTAATTGTTTTTAAGGATGTTCTAAGAGTATTGAGTTTTATATTTTTTGCATTATAATTTACACAATATTTGTATAAATTTTAGTTCACTTTTTGTATAAATTGTTAATTAATATATATCTTCAATTTAGATTTTATACTTTTAAATTGATTTTATTGTTTTTAATTTGAGATTTACAAATAGGAAATATATAATTTGAACAAAAAAATTATAAAAAATTAAATGGAGAAATAATATGTTACCGACGAATAAATCCGTCGCTGCAATTCCAATAATTATAATATTATATTTGTCGACAAAATTACCGACGATAAAATCCGTCACTGCTGATACTGTAATAAATTGATAATTTATTCATTAAATTTTACCGACGGTTTATCGACAAAAGTTTCCGTCGGTAGACGGTCAATGCGACAAAACATCCGACGAATTAAAATGAAACTACCGACGGAATATTTTTATAAATCCGTTGGTAATATTTACTGACGGAATTTCCGCCAGTAATTTGGTACCTACGAGCGTTTTACCAACGGATAATTTCCGTCGGTAAAATAATAAAAAACCGTCGGTAGGGTCATTTCCCATCGGTAAAAGCACAAATCTGTAGGTAAAATGCATTTTTTTTTGTAGTGACATGAATATAGGAAAATGATCCTTGCACAAAAAAAAAACTTATATAAACTGCATGTTCAAACCAATTATATATTTATTACTTATTTACAGATAATTACATGTTGTGCAAATCTTATATACCTTAATGAACTTGTAGAATTTATTTGTGTTCATAACATAATAAGCTCTTTATGAATTGTGGTGTTATTGATATTTTACTATTCCAAGAATTTGAAAGAAGATTATTTTTTATATTTCATTTATGTTGCATAAAATCTCACATTGAATAACTAAAAAACATAACAATGGTTTAAAACAAAGAGAGGGGGAGAGAGAAGTACAGACTTGCTCCAAGAAAGTGAAATTATCAAACATAAGAAGAGAGATCATTGGCAACAACAGCTTATCCCCAGAGATCCTGCATCAACAACAGAGCTTCCATCTACAGCAATGGATTCCAAAAGTTCAGAAGAAAGAATGGCTAATGAGAATGATCACAATCCCTACCCTCGACCATGTGAAGCTACAAAGCATCACAAAAAGTCGTATGGTGGCAGACCTGGG
Organism: Excoecaria agallocha; assembly: GCA_037975025.1. Lineage (NCBI taxonomy): Eukaryota > Viridiplantae > Streptophyta > Magnoliopsida > Malpighiales > Euphorbiaceae > Excoecaria > Excoecaria agallocha. The sequence goes on along the minus strand of CM075810.1, from coordinate 208,585 downwards.
GTTAATCCATCTGTAAATGTTGATCTACCAATAAATAGGTTTGGCTCCTTCAACGTGTTCGTGGTAATCTATGGTAGGGTTTGCCAGCTTTTGGTCTAAGAAAAATCTATTCTTGGTGTGGTATTGTGAAAAAGGTCTACATAGAAGAGAGATTCAATAAAAGGGGAACTATTTTTGGATTTGTAAAAATTTATGAAGTTAGGAATATAATCAATCTCGTTAGAAACTTGAAAGGTGTATGATTAGGCAACAAGAAAATCCAAGTTAATTTGGCCAAGCATGGAGATCGACAAGTCATTACACCAACCAATACTCAACATTGATTTGTCAATACTAATCATGTATACTATAAAGATAAGAGAACCTATGTAGAAGTAGTTAACTTTATCAAAGCAAATCCAAAAAAGGTAAGGAATGACACCGTTTTCAACAACAAGGCAGGCTCAAATAACTTCCAATATGAAGCTAAAATGGAGGACTTGGAATGGCTCAACAAAAGTTTAATAGGATGGTTGCATCATCCATAAAATATTTTAATAATTTAGAAAAGTCTCATTAGCTCTGGATACTTTAACTGTACCTGTAGACCCATGGGAGGTAATATGGTCCTCCTTACTATTGATACTCTTGAGGATAAGATAAAGATGTTAGAGGGTGGTTTAGCCTGGTTGTCAGATGGGTTTAAACATGTTGAACCATAAAAGCCTAAAAATATTTGCAAGAAGTGTTTTGCTTGGTTAAGGTGTAAAAGGGGTTCTATTGCATGCTTGGAATGTGGAGTTCTTTAGTATATTAGCCATCATCAATGGAGGCTTTATAAGTCTGGATGAAAGCACCAAAAATAAGAAGAGGTTTGATATTGCTAGATTTTTTAGCACTACTTAATGGCCATAAAACATTAATTCATTAGTAAAGGTACATATTAATGGAGAAATCTTCCCTGTTCGAATAGTGGGTGAAACTTGCTTAGTTTTCCCTTTCTATGATCAAAATATTTTTAAAGCACACTTCAACCCACTGACCTCTAATGCCTCTTTGCCAGAATCTTCATTGGGTAACATTTCAAAGAGTCATTTGAGTTACTCTTCCTCGATGTCTGCAAGTAAAATGGCTAATACAGATAAAAATTATGATATTGATAGTTCCTATACAAGGATGGCGGCACAAGAATGTTCTGCTACAGAACCTAAAAATTCCCCCCAATCCTTGCCTCCCTTTGGACAATCCAATGCTAATCCCTGTTTATTGAATTTTAAGCATAGTATCTTGATTAACAGCCTGCAATCTAATTATCCCAATAGTGATCTTGGCCCTGATCCTCTTAACTATGATCTAGGCTTAGAGTCTGAGTTTCCTCTTTTGCCACTTTCCCCCCTATTGCTCACTTATCATGACCAAGCCTCCTCGGACCCTAATTACAACTTAGTGGAGTTAGGCTCTAATGGAAAGCCTGATGGACCTAAAGTACACAAGCCCAAGAAATCCAAAAAATTAGAAGTTTGTGTGTTATTGATGATAAAAAGTCCCTTTTACAACTGCATCCTATGTCTATCGAGAGGGGAAAAAAGAAAAAGACAAAAAATGCTAAAACCCAGCTACTATTTGTTAGTAAATCCACCAATTCTCTTGAATGAGATTATGCCGATCAGTTATTAACCGATGGATGAATGAAAAATCGAAACATATGCCTCTCCACTACTATAGAGACTGACTCAATTCAGTATGAGATATTTGAAGTCAACAAGATTTTAAAAGTGGCTGCCCTTCTTGGAGTTGAATACTCCAAAGGAAAATAGGCTTTCATTAAAATCCGTATCGATGCGAAAAACAGTGAAAAAAAGGCTTGGGATGAAGCTCATGCATTTGTATTTTATTGCATACATGAAAGTATCATTCATTCATAGCATTGCATCAAACATAATATGGAAAAATGTGAATGGCATCATATCACATGTACAAGCTCCAATTGAGAAAAAAAAACTGACGGGATATATCTTAAGTATGGTAGTCAGTATTAGGCCCTTATGTTTATAGGGAGAAATAGTTGTGCTTAAGTGGGATGTTCAAGTGATTAATTTGCTTAACCCAAATGGAACCCAGATTTTTTTTCGCTTTCTAAAGATTATGGGCGTTGGATACAAAGCCAAAGCTGATTGTCACATAGCAGGATTTTGCATTAAATTAAAATAGATAGATATATCTAAATCTATTGGCAATAGATAACGTATATATAACCAGATTCATCTTGCAGATGGAGGTTACTTCTAGTGTTTTGTTCTCTGTTATGGATGTCGATCTACTTTGGGGGTTTGTTCTGCAGAGATATAATTTATAATTTATTGTTGCATTGAAAATAGGACTGTGTTTCTGATATCAGATGCTACTGGTATTCTGCCTTATGAAGGAACTATGTGTGCACATTGCTGGTACTCTGTAATACCCCTCCAGTACCTTAGAAGAATTTTTATTAATTAATTATTGTTGCTTATGTTTAATTAAGTGTAATTGGGTATGAAAGGACCTAATTGCAAAGTTAAAGGGAAAGATTTGGGGTAATAATTGAAATAAAGGAAAGTCAAGGGATTAAAAGGAAGTTGGCTTTAGAGAGAGACACTTGGACCAATAAAAAAAAGGGAGATATTTGTTGTTGATGAAGGAGGGCACGGCCACCTAAGGGTCTTCAAACTTCATCTTCAACCTCTCCCTTATGCCCAAATTCTCTCTCATCCTCCCTCTCTTTTAAACCCCAAACTCTCTCTCTTATTTTTTTCTCTAGATTTCTTGGTTTGGTGAAAAGTAAGGAAAGTTTATTGGATTGTAAAGATAAGGTAACTTGTTTCTCCTTTGATGTATGTGTTTCATTGAATAATTTGATAGATTCATAGATGTATCTTGTGTTTTTTTTAGAAGGAGAATCAAGCAAGAGAAAAGGCAAGGAAACTCTTCAAGGTTAAAGAAATAGGAGGAGTTGAACAAGGTATGGGAACTTAGGTTTATGTATGTTTGTTTGATGCTTGGCCATGAGAGAGGGAGACCTTGAATGTCTCTCTTATATAATTTATGGATGATTCCAAGGTTAGAAGGGTTTAGAGTTAAAAATATGCAAGTTTGGTTGAAAACATGAAAAATCGGTTTTAAGGGTCTCTGAACCAGTTTGCACCTTTTCGCTCATATCTTGAGCTATAGTTGTCCAAATGATGAAATTCTAGTTGGTATAGAAACTAGACTTGTAAATTTTGATTTTGTTAGAAGAAACCGGAATCTGATTTTCACTGCATGATAGTGAAAATCGGAATTGAATTCTGATTGTGGTTGTGAATGTATACTTATGAACAGTCTGCGGTTTTTCTTAAATATCTAAAGATTTACAGGTCCTATGGAGGAGATTTTTAATGTTTTGGAAACTGGAAATATAGGTTTAAAACTTTGTAGAAGATATTGTTTTCAGAAAAAAATTCGTTTGGGATGTTGAAAGTGAGATAAAATATGGGTTTTGAAGTGAGTTTATTTGGATTTTTTGAGCAATAAGCGTGAAGGCGTTCGACTCGTTGCTTCCGTCGCGAGCGCGACTAGTGTCGCGATCGCGATAGCAAGCGGCAGCTTTGTGTCGCGAGCGCGACTTCCGCCGCGAGCGCGACTTCCGCCGCGAGCGCGACATCAACGAATGCTCATTTAGGCCATTGCTCTCTGTCGCGAGCGCGACAATTTGCCTTTATGTTCTATTTTAATATTTGTATTTTTATGATTTCAATTGGAATTTAAAATTTGCCTAAACCCTTCTAAGCTTACAAATCATCCTGAATTACAAGTTTACAGTAAGGCATCTCTTTAATTACCAGATTCGCTAATAACAAAAAGGTATGTTTTATTACCTTAAATGAGTTTATGCAGGTGTTATTCCCTTGTAATACAAATAAATGAGTATTTTGACAATAAAGAATAGTAATAAATGATAGTAAAGTTTTCTTGCATTTATTAATGCTATAATGGTATCTGTTGATGCAATGTCACATAATATGAAAAGTAATCGAATTAGGCCTGCACTTAAAGACTTGGTAGTGGATAGATAGGCATGCCTATAGGGTTATAGTTGCAGCTGCTATAGTCTGACTCTCATGAGTCCACAGTTGTCTCTATATGAGACCATAGTTCTGACCCAATGGGTCTACAGATTTAATACCTTCGGGTATTCACAGATTTGATACCTTTGGTATCCACAGTACCCGTTATCCACTCCCACAGGAAATTGAGCAGGCAAATGAATAAGATAAATAGAATATGTATACAGTTGATGATTTATGTTAAATGATCCATTGATTTAATCAATCTTCTAATATGTTATGCATATACTCTATAATTGCATGCTTGTGAATAATATTCATGTGCATATATTAGTTGTTCCCCACTAAGCTTTATAGCTTAGCACGGGTGTTCATCCGTGTAGGTCCGCAGGGTAGGAAGTTTGGTCAAGGACAAGGTCCACAATCTTCTCAGCCAGCGTCATTTTAGGAATAGTGAACTGAAGTATGTAACTTATTTGTGTCTTTTTGGTAGTTAACACTACAAGAAAAAAGGCTTTTAAGGACGGGAAATTTGGTCCTTAAAAGTGCCAATCCGGTCCCTAAAACTTAATAAGGACGGGAAAAACCGGTCGCTATCCCATCCTTATAGGCTCCGCCGCTAATGATAATTAAGGACGAGATATATCTACCAGTCCTTAAAACTTTTAGTGACCGGGTAAGAAACTGGTCCCTAAATAGAATTAAGGACCAATTTTTCCGTCCTTAATAATGTAAGTCACGTGCTCATTAGAGTTAATAAGGACCGGATATATGGTCCACAAAAATATAATAACGGCCGTAAATGTTTAAGGACCAGTCTTCAACCCGATCGCATAAAACCATTAGGGACCGGATAAAAACTGGCCCCAATGAATATTAAGGACCGGCTTTACCGTCCTTAATAATGTAAGTCACCTGATCATTACAATAAATATGGACCAGAAATCCGGTCCTTAAAAATGTAATATTGACAGTAAGTTTTTAAAGACCATACTAAAATTCGGTCGTTGAAATATAAATAAGGAAATGAAATGCCATCCTTAAAAGTAATAATCATAGGACCATATGATACATTAAAGACCATAGAACTAGTCCTTGAAAGTATAGTAAGGACCAGTAATATGATCATTAAAAGTAAAACTAAATCATATATATATATATATATATATATATATATATATATATATATATATATATATATATATATATATATATATATATATATATATAAATATAAATAAGGAAATGAAATGCCATCCTTAAAAGTAATAATCATAGGACCATATGATACATTAAAGACCATAGAACTAGTCCTTGAAAGTATAGTAAGGACCAGTAATATGATCATTAAAAGTAAAACTAAATCATATATATATATATATATATATATATATATATATATATATATATGGACATATATTAATTATATATAATAAAGAATATAAATCAGTCTTTAAAAATTAAAAATAATAAAAATTTAATTAAAGACCATTCTTTTTACCGTGTATTTTTAATTTAGTATCACAACTAGAGCATCCAAATTAAGATTGCTCAAAAGCATAGACAATTAATAATATAATACATTTATAGATAATTTGTAATTGATATGTATATAGAATTATCATTCAAAAAATCAATGCATTGTTTATACAGCCCCTTTGCAAAAATATATATATATATATATATATATATAACAAAATAAGATAATGCTTCTCTATCTAGCCAAAAATCTAATCTAGCCAAAATAAGATAATGGAATCAACAAATCTGTTTGGTTAGAGCTGCATTCACATTAAACGTCAGAACAGATGAGCTGCATTCACTGGTGATAAGATTCGAAATGCAGCTTTTTTCGGGATACAACTTACCCTATCTCATAACAATACTCAAAAGGCAGATCAGAATCCAATGTGAATCAATTTTCTTTTGCTTGGTTATTGAACTGCAGCAATAAAAAAGCAAGTACTGAAAATGATGGAGCATTCAGTTTTGATTAACATCAAATGAAGCCAATTAAAGGTACCTACACTTTGAGTTAAAAGTGTATAGGCTGGATCATTTAGGTATGTAAACGAGGTGCTAGAGTCGAAAATTGCGTAGAAATCGAGAGCACCATCATTCCCACCCATAGCAAGGTTAGTGATACTGACGTTGTAAGTTGGACTATAACAAGTTGGGACAAGAAAACAAGTAAATAATCATGGGACTCAGGAAAGAAATTGCAGGTGCACAGATGGAGTATGAAAAATATAGTACTAACTGTGTCTGCCTCAGATTGAAAGGCGTTTCTCCTTGGTCGGTGGCTCCTGTATCTCCGAAACTGATTATCCCAATCCACACCCAAGCACAAAGCTTGATAGGTAACTCTGTCAAAGCTATTCTTCTCTACATAGGTTATGTGGTCATTTCATCATGAATATTACAGTCTCACTTTCTTAGATTTCAAATAATGACTTTTTAATGGTAAGAATATAACATAATATATTATCAGAAAGGCATTCTCTACCATTTGTTTTCCAAGTTACCACATGGTATATAAAGGAAATAACATAATATATTATCAGTTAAGGGTATATTTATGCCCATTGATGGAAACAAAAACCTCATATTTAAGTGACTTACTTGCAAAATCAAATCCTTTGCTAGCAAATAATCAGGCATTTCACCATCCATTACAAATCGCAGAGTTGGGGGCGCTTACAATTTTAAGATAGAGGAAACTGAAAGAAAATCAATAGATTATTGAGATAGCATTATTTTGAATAAATTGCCATAAAGGAAATAAGCATGAGTAACAAATTGAATAAAGGAATGGCAAATAATCTCTGAAATGTTAATTAAAGCTACTGAGATATTAAAAAGATCAAGAGGGGAAAGAAAGAAGAAAAGCCCAAGACCTATACATGTGAAATTCTGAAGATACAAAATAAAGGAAAGCTTGCATTGATTTGCTCTTACATATTATGAATCATCAAGCTGTACTATTGCAAATTTCATTAATTTCATACAGAATTTAAATGCCAACCAAATGGACAACGTGATGGACTTGTTGGAACTGACTCCTGCACTAGTATACCTCCTAAATTAAAATGTCCATGTTTTGCTCCTGGATGTAATTGGATAACTCAACATATCTATATTATATTCGTAACAATAAAATATATAACAAAGGAAAACAGATGAATAAAAGAAGTTCCCCCATATATTTGTTCTTAGAAAATAATAAGGATCCGGAATATTATTGTTCGTTACAATTGAATTAGCACATTTAATTTTTTTGATAGTCAATGTTAAATCTAAGAATAACTAATAATAATGTGATATTTTTTTTCTATAATAAATCAATTCCAAGATTAATTTTAGGAAAGAAAATGATAAAATATTTGAAGGCTTGAAGCACTAACATAAATCCATTAGTTTCTTTTTAGTAAAAGTTTTCCCAAAAAGCAAACTTCAGATTCGTTTTTATAAATTCAACAGAGAAATATAATTTTATTCCCTTCTTTTTTATATGTTATTCAAATAGTGTCAAGTTAAAAAAAATAAACATAATAAATCTTGCTCCATATATAGTTCACATACTGCATAAGTAAACTAAGAATTAAACTGCAATTACAGAATTATGCAGAAACATTTGCATATATAGCCCAGGATAATAAGCTTAGCAGATAAAGTTGGGAAATCAAACAAGATATTTTGAGCCTACCCAAAATTAGGACCATATTCTTGCATTAAATCATGCCTAAGAAAGATTGGCAAAATAAATTTGAAATCATAGAGAGTGTGAACCATATACCCAAAATTAGAGTAAAAACTCCACCAAATCACAGGACTCCTCTAATCCCGAACTGGGTCAACTATAAATCAATTCAAACAAATTGCTGCAAGATTGAACAACCTGTAATCTGCAAGGAAAGATAATTTGTCCAAAAATCTATAACATTAACAAGCAATCAAAATTAATAAAAAAAAAGCCAACAGCACTAAGAACAAAAAGCCAACAGCAAACACCAGATGAGGGAAAATTCCATGCAATTCGTGAGACTATGAACGAAATATATGCTAATTCCTCTAGTTCAATTACAAAAACTGCATTTATGAGTTCATCCGAAAGCTTATGCTCAGTTCAACGGCCACCTCAAAGGATCAATCCCTGGAAGAAATAGAAGGGAAATAAGAAGAAAAGATTATAAAAAAAGGAAGCAGATTACGTTAAAAAGGCAACATCAAACTAAAACAAGCTTTTGAATCAATAGTTGTGGTGTTAAGAGCACCGTTTAAGCATAACCTCGTGCCCTTTTAGCTACATGGCTTTAGGAACCTCCTTCACAGAACCATCCTTTGAGTATACAATCTCCCAAACCTGACATTCAAAATTAGATGCAAGTTTCAGCAGCTTGGGATTATAGTTCAGGTTCCAAAAGAGACTTTGTATCTTGCACTATGCCAGTACTGGGTTATAACTTATTTAGATACACAAAGTACAGAGAATGACAAGCAGACAGAACGGGAGGCTAGAAAAAGGGGCAGAAAGAGAGAAGGAAATGAGAACAAAAGAAATGAATAAAAGAAAAAAGCTCTACAATTTGAATTGCAACAAGAAAGTAATAACTCTGGCTTATCCTTATCATGTTAACCCATGTCCTTGTCCTAGCTACATAATACTGAATGTTTATACTCTACCAAAATACAAGAGGCAAAGGATATAAATCCACACCTAAGCCCTTCATAAAGAGTATCGATATCCTGCTCTTTTTATACAATTATTGCTATTGCAAATTGCAAGATCACCTTTATATACCTAATCCACAAACATCAATGAATTAATTATAGTTACCATAGTAAAGTAAATGCATCCTCTAAGCAAGTAAAACATAAAATCAGAATCTGAAACAAGAAATTGGAACCATCGAGGAATAGTATTGTTCTGGTTTTGATTTCAGGTCATAAATCATGTTGAGGATAATGAAGAAATAGCAAGTCACATGTTTTTTCTTCAATCTAAGTATTTGAATAAGTCGATTAGCTATCCTAGTTTCATGGTAGTTGATATTTGTCAATTATTTTAGGAGATTTGATTATCATTTCTTCTTGGCTGCCTAATTTGTGGGATTTTCAGTCATACTTTGCCATATTTACCGTATCAGTTCTTCATTTGTTGCTCTTGCCGACAAATTTCTGTATGAAGATCGTTTTCACTTGCTCTGCTCTCTTGATTTTGCAGGCAAGCAAAAATGTCTTGTTAATTATTCATAATAATATTTTTAAAGTTAACAAATCATTCGTCCACAAAAATATAAATTAAAAATAAATCGAGAAGTAGATGAAAATAAAAATCAGCAATCCTCCAATCAAGTATAACAGAGAACCGGAAATTGAATTTTACGTACCTCATCAGCTCCAAATTCAACCATTTTCTCTTCAACAGAATCGAAACCCTTGGCACTATACTTGTTGAGTAAAGAAACACCAGAAATCATTGACAATGGCGTATCTGAATTAGATGCGAAAGAAAATGTAGACAAGATTGATGCGAAAGAAAAATAAACTTGAGCTTTATTTACTCAAAATCACAACCATTCTCTAACCCATAAATTATAAACAAGATTAATAGAACAGAAAATTGAAATTACATTATTTTATCACATATGTGATGATATCTCATCTCCGAAATTTAAAAACGGGAGAAGGAAAAGCAAAAAAAATGAAAAATCTGAAGAAAAAAAGGAAAAATAATACAACAGATACAATAGGAACTGAGAGAGGAGAAGAAAGTAAAACAGGAAAACTTACTTGATTCGTCGTCAGAAATTAGGATGAACGGCGAGTTCGTCGAATTCAGCGAGGAAAACTGAGCTTAGGGTTTATTCCTAGGACGAAATGGCAGAGAGAGCTTAGGGTACCAGAGAGGAAGAAGGCATCCATCGATGGAGAGCTACTGCTGTGCCGATATGGAGTCCATATCAACTGAAACACATCTCAAAGCTGCTGTTAGGGCAGAGAATTTGTTAGAAAGAAAAGCATTAATAATGGGTTTTGTTAAATACAGATAAAATTTGCTCTTTTAGGTGGAGCGGGGTTGTGCTGACCAAATAATCAGGTTTAAGGACCAGAAATGACCAATATTTAGGACAAGATTTTATTTCCTCACAAATAACATGAACTAAATTTAAAATGAATGACGGGATATAATTTTGGTCCTTGTTAGTAAATTTTTAAGGACCAGAAAAATGATTGGTCCTTAAATTGTGGTCTTTATTAAACATTTTTCTTGTAGTGTAAAGATAAATTTATATGTAAAGGCCTGTAATTATTACCTGTATGTATTTAACATCCTCTAGTATCATAAAGTATGACTCTCAATATGACATGAACAATATAATATGGTTATGTGTGTATGCCATGTATGCATAGATAATTGATAATTCATAATGAATTGACGAGAATAGTGGTATAGATAAATGTAATCAATAACAGTAATTAGGATTATCTAGTATAGTCATTACATACTCTTTCTTATGGATAATACATGTCTTTTGCAATGTTTTTAATTGTCATCTGAATAGTGAAAGCTCTTCTCGATTTCATCAGTATAGGAATTACTCTGGTGTATGCCTCTTTTATGGTTCTTCTGGTCTATTATGTCTAGGCAGGGGACACGAATGAACATTGTGTCCTTGGGAATCGTTTATCCTGTTTATGGTTATTGACATAATACTCTATTTGTACTATGGTCCTGGGTCTGATAGATATGCTTTATTAACTTGTATTAATATTCAGATTAATATTCATCAATAATACCAGTAGCTTATAAAAAAAAATAAAGGTTTAAATTTGTAGTGGATGACCTTAAGTTATTTTAAAATAATGATGAGTACATAGTTATCAAATCTAATTCTCCAAGCTCACATATAATTTAACATAATATATTAGAGTCATAAAAGGACTAACTGCTAATGACTCTAGACTTTACGGGTGAAAATATTTGAGGTTGAAAAAAAAAGCCAGATAAAAAAAAAAGATGAAACTAGCTCAAGGTGGAAAAGCCAAGTAGATAAAATAATAAATTAAACAAGTGACAACTAGTAGACTGGCTAGTTACACTTGAGAGTGAATGTTGGAGAGAATTCTAATAGAAAATGAGATACACTTTGTAGATTTTTCTATTTCTTTTATTCTAGGCTTCTGTTAGTATATCTTTATTTCTTTTATTCTACGCTTTTATAAGTATATCTTGTTGTTGTTTTTTGTTGAGATATGTTTTTATGAGTTAGTTAAGCATTTTATGGTAGCAATTAAATGAAACTTTATAAATATTCATCCTCATATGAATAATATTTCAAGCCTTCATTTTACATTCTTTGAGTATCTTTTTATACTATCAGAGCTACAAAAGCTCCCATGAGCAAATACCTATTTTCCCTACTTAACTATCAATCCAGCTACAAATGGCCTCTCCTTCCAAAGTTACCAATGCTGATAATACAGCCACCACCAATACTATTGTCCAATTCAATCCAACAACCCATCAAATTAGCTGAAAGTCACAACATTACTATTTGAAAGGCTCAAATTAAAATGCTAATGAATGGCCACAATCTGTTTGGTCACCTTGATGGCTCAACACCTAACCCTCCTCAAACAGTAACTAATAATAACCACACCATACCAAACCCAACATAGCATAAATGGTTCCACCAAGATAAACTCATCCATACTACTATCTTAGCTTCTGTTGATCCAACACTTGCCTTCACCATTGCCATCTTAACCATAATGCATAAGTCATGGGAATCCCTTTATATGGCATTTTCTAATAAATACCAAACACTGATTATTAGCCTTCAAGATAAATTAGCATGCATTACTAAAGAATCTCACCCTATAACTAATTATCTTCGTGACATTCGCTCAACTATCGATGAACTTGCAACTACTGGTGAGCCTATCTCTAATTCTCAACTTATAGTTAGGATCCTATAAGGCCTAGGTCCTGACTACAAAGCCATCTCTGCAGCCATCAGCTCTTGTGATACTACTATTACATATAAAGAACTTTATGAAAAACTTCTTGATCATGAGCTTTTTCTTCAACATGAAGAAGCCAAAGTAACACATCCCATTCTAATTGCTATTACACAATGCACTAACTCTGGATCCCTTTTCACTAATGGTCATCGGCCAACCAACATTAATAACCTTACATAGGTCTCATAGTGGTGCCAATAGTGGTCCTCTAATAGCTCCAACAATTCTAACAACCAGTGGTGCTCTAGATGCAATTCCAATCAGCAGCAAGCTCCCCACAACAATGTTCGTTGTTAACTATATGATCGTACTGGTCAAATTACTAAAGTATGCAGATCTAAATCTCATAAACATTTTCAAGTAAGGGCTAACTTTGCAGCTTTCTATCCCTAGAATCAACATATTTGATTGTTGATTCAGGCAAAAGTCATCACATCACCGCTGATGCTCATAATTTAGCTACACACAAGACTATCATGGCTCTAAAGATATCAATATAGGCAATGGTAATACAATTAAGATCACTCATACTGGTAACGTTAAACTTAAGGCACGAAATCTTAACTTTTAGTTATCTAACACTCTTTGTGCTTCAAAATTCAAAAATTATAAAGAACCTTGTCTCTGCATCCCAATTTTTCCGTGATAATAACACCTCTATTAAATTTTTTCCATTTCATTACTTTGTGAAGGACTTGACGACGGGGGCGCTATTAGTGCAAGAGCATACTAGAGATGGACTTTATGAATGGCCTCAACAAAATTCTATTCAAGCCTTCTAGGCAACAAAATCTAAATATATTAAGTTATGGCAACATCATTTAGGTCATCTAAATATGTGCATCTTTCACTAAGTTTTAAATCAATTTTCAATTCCTTATCATTGCAATAGTCAACCTTTTCTTTGTCATTCTTATTCTACTAATAAAATGCATAGCTTGCCTTTTTCAGAAAATAGTTTGCAAAGTCAAAAACCACTTCAAATTATTTACAATGACTTATTGGGGCCATATCCCTTAATTTCACTAGATCAAAAAAAATATATTATGTCCTTTTTGTTGATCAATTTTCACGATACATATGGTTATACACACTTAAAACAAAAGATGAAGTCCAAAGTATTTTCAAAAGTTTACATCTTCTTCTTGAATGTTGCTTTAACACAAAAATTTTGTCTCTTTACACTGATGGTGGAGGTCAATTTCAAAGCTTATCAACTTACGTAAAAAACACATGGTATTGAAAATCTAATTTCACCCTCACACACTCCTTAACATGTAGCCGTAGTTGAACGTAAACACAGTCATGTTGCCGAAACAACCAAAACATTAATAGATCAAGCCTCTTTTCCACCAACTATGGAGTTTTACTTGTACTCATGTAGTATAACTCATAAATAAACTTCCAACACCTGTTTTACACAACAAATCTCCATGTCAAACACTTTTTCATGAATTTTCCAAACTTAATTCATTTCGTATTTTTGGTTCATTATGTTACACTTGACTATGTCTATATACCAAATATAAATTGGATCCATGGTCAAAACCATATATTTATTTGGGTTTTCAAGATAAATTCCACTATCATCAATGTCATGATCCAATTTCTTCAAAAATATATCTTTCCAGAGATGTTATGTTTTTTGGATTCAATTATCTTTTCAAAAATATTTTTTCAAAATTAAAAAAAATTACAAATAACTTCTTGGGATCATCTTGCAGGCAATAATATTTAAAAATATTCAATTTTGCCACAATCAACATAATGGCCACCTTCTCTTCATCTAGTGCCACATGTGACCATTTCTGCTACCTTGCCTAGATTTGCGCCACCTAGCTCAGGTACTTCCACTCCACATATCTCCCTTAATGAACCATCTGAATCCCAACAACATCAACCACCACTTATCCAAACTTACCATCGCAGAACTCAACTTCCATCAGCTCCACCTCACTCTCTCCCCTCTCATCCTCTCAAAACGTCCAACCTCCACAAATTTCTGCGCCACAAATCCCTTCTACTCCTATTTCTTCAAATACTCACTCTATGATCACACACTCTAAAAACAATATTAGCAAGCCAAAAATCTCTCGCTCTTTTCTTGGCTATACTCCTCTTCCCACTCAATCAACCACTTATGAACAAGCCCGAAAACTACCTCATTGGAACCAAGCCATGAAAGAAGAATTTGATGCCTTAATTCAGAACCAAACTTGGGATTTGGTGCCAAATGATCCTTCTAGGAGTGTGGTTGACTGCAAATGGTTGTATTGCATCAAGTACAAATCTGATGGTTGCATTTCAATGTAAGAGAGTACAAATTTGAGCTTGGTCCAATCAGTTTGGCAATTAAAATAAAATTTTAGTCTAATTGTTATTGTACTATTCTCATATGTCAAAATTATAGAGAGAGATTTTTCTTCTATATATTTTTTCTACGTTCTTTTCTAGTTAACTGCTTAATGGTAACAAACCAATAAATAGTACATAGGATTGTGAGTTATCAGACCTTTTTAAAATATAATTAAAATATAATTTATCAAATTGAGTTAAGCCCCATTTTGGGTGGACCAACTAGTTTTCGCAACAGTAAATTAACAATTGGAGTTCTAACGCATTTTCTCCCCGAAAGCTTTTTGTCTAAATCGGATATATAACATTATTTATGAACAAAACCAATCCTCCATGTGAACAAGTTGGGATTTAATTATTCAAAAAAAAAAACATTATGGCATTACACTATTAACACGAGAATATATTAGACGGCAATTTTATACTTCTCCCTAAATTAATTTAAAATTTTAATAGTCCTCTTTAATTTCGTGGTATTCTCAACGGAAAATTTTGTGTAATTTGTACGAAACTTGTACAAGTTTCGTGCAAGAATTTGGACACAAATTATATGTTAAAAGATGCCCTTAACTAAAATTTAATATTTTAAATGATTTACTATTTATATTCAGATAATTATGTATTATGTAAATCTTACAGAATAACAGATACAATTTCTTCAAATCCATTTAGGGATTTCTTCAAAGCCATTTAGGGATCCCAGCAACTTAATCAGCTTAAAGAAAAAAAAATAGAATTTCTATTAAGTAAATGAAAACTAAAGTGCACATATGAAAAATGATATATACCATTATGAACTTAGAGATTTAAGTGAAAGTTTCATTTTATTTATTTTCGAATATTCATAATTGTAGCCTATATTTAGCAAGGATATATAATAATCCTTTTTATGTAATCAGGTAGATATTTACTTTTCTAACTGGGGTTTCGTTTATATCTTTTTGAAACTAACTAGAGTTGTATCTTCAATTGAAGATGGTTATTTAAATTAGTAAAAGTGATAATTTATTGATAGAAAAGAAGTGATAATTCAAATTTAAAAGAATTATTTAATTAATATTTATCTTAAATTTCGTGGTGAGAATCTCAACATAGTCAAGTTGCTTGTGGACGAGATCCCAAATATATGGAGTTAAATAATAGCAAAAGAATAGAATTCCGGTAAGAATGGAGCAACCCTTGTAGTTTATGGAGTATGATATATCCTAAGCCCACGTGGCTTCTAGAATAGTTAAATGTATTGAGGTTCGAAATTAGTAATTTATTCTTTATAGGCTAATACATCCAAAAACTAAAAACACTTAAATTTAGAAACTTCAACAGTATCTTTTATACTTGTCAATTTTATAATAATAAACACAAATTTACACTTTTTTTAAAAAGAAATAAAACGTATTACATCCAAATACATTGATATAACATTTAAATTGCTATAATTAAAATATGTTTTTCACATATGCACTAAAATTGGATGAAATTAAAATCAAAATAATTGATTTTCTTGTTTGTTTTAATAGGTTTATTGTTGATCTAGTTACATGTTATTTAATTCAATTTTTTACGATTATAAATTTATACTTATTATTTGTGAAATTAACAAATAGAGTTACTCAATAGTTTATTATTTAATTTAAGTATTAGACAGTGTATATTAGTTGGATTTTTCACATTTATTATGTAAAAGTCGGTGACCGTACCATTAGTTATTTATAAATATATTTTTCATGAGTTAATTAGTTTCATATTGTTTTTTCTTTTGATTAGTAGTTTCACGCATTCAATTATCAATATAATCCCCTTTTTCTCTTTAATAAAAAAAACTGATCGAAGACCTGTATTAATTTAAGCTCACGATTATGGAAGAAAATTAAAAGATGGCCATCTAGGACGGCGCAATGGAAGGCCGCAGCGGCGGAGATGCTAATGCCGCCCATCGCTCAAGTTGCAGATTTTAAAACTAAATCTATACCAACAAGCGCAGCTCCTTCCTTCTATAAATACTCGGTAGAGCAGTCCATGATTTGCACCGCCACAGCTTAATTAACACATTAGGTATCAGTTTCATTCTATCAAAAAGATATATCTAAGAAGAAAAATGGCCTCACGAGCTCAAGCAGCCACTGCCTTTGTGCTCTGCCTCAACCTGGTTTTTTTCAGCATGGTGAGCGCACAAACCTGCTCCATAGATTATAAGCAGATCAATCCACTTAGTCCATGCGCTCTCATTTCCCCTCTCACTAATCTTGATGCTGCTATTTGCCTTTGCGCCGCCATTAAAGCTGGTATCTTCGGGGTTGTGGCTGACGCTGATGCTACTTTGACCATCTTGCTCGCCACCTGCGGCAAGACCCGTCCCACTGGATTTACCTGTTCTTGAATCCACCCTTTTAATAATTAATTGCCTGCCCTCCTGCTAGCTCTCTCTATAGATATTATGTTTTATTGGCTTATATGTATATTTTACATATCTGCCGATTTACATTTTATCACATAATAATAACAATGTATCCAAGTAATGTCTATGTCTTTTTCTACGTACCAAAGTTTAATAAGCAGGAGAGAATAATAGAAATGCTTGTTTTTATTATATATAATCCATCTCGGTTTTTTTTTTTTTTTTGTCATATACATATGCATGAAAAACTATTTCCTTTAAGAGAACTCAAAAGTCCAGGGAGTATAGTTGTGGAGGTAGGCCATTTTCTAAAGGTATAAAAGCTACATGGTCCGAATATCTTTTAGAAGCAGAGTTCCAGTATATTGTACTTTTTTGTCAACAAATTAGACGCACATAATTTGGATAATTAACTCTCGTGTCACCGCTATTGCCAGAAACTAGATTCGTAAGTTGAGAACTTTCGAAATCAATATAAACATTTAGTTTCGGAACAAACTCAAGGTAAACAAACTAGCTTTATTGAGCTTGAGAGAAAACACAAAACAGAGGAAATCTTATCACTATGTTATATTTCTTCATGCACATGAAAAACGTGTTCAGCAAGGTTTATAAACATGAGGAAAGAAAAAACTAACTAGAGTTAATTAACATAAGAATAACTGTCATTTAACTCTACTAGTAGTTAACTAAAACTACAAACAAAGTAAAATAAAACGCATATTTCTTCAGTTTCTATAATCCGTCAATATGAAATAAGTCCTGCGAACAAAATAAATCCTTTGAAACTTTAATCGGTTCAATTTTTAAAATATGTGAATAGTACAATAACAATTAGATTAAAATTTTATTTTTATTGTCGAACTGGTTGGACTCAGAATAATATTAATCACCAAAATAAGCGATGAAATATAGCTGGGCCCCACCTCGCCTTTTTTCTCTTTATGCGTGAAATGATGCCATTTTTCACATGAAAAACGGCACATACAAGTGCCGTTTTTTATGTAAATTCTGTCAAATTCGCTTGATTATTTTCAAACTTCACATCTTCTTTCATATGCTTATAATTGATAATTTTTTTTCATTGAACATGAGAAGCAAAATCTTACTTGTTTTCTACTATGCCATTTTTCTTATAGATCCATGATCAAGAATGTCTCTGATACCACTGTTGGGGAAATTTTTAGGATGAAGAACACATAAATTTCATTTCCCAATAATTTTCCCTCAAAAACAAATTACACATGCCTATTTATAGGCTTACATTTCAACCATAAATTTATGCCACTAACCCACTAATTACAATAAACAATCAACTCATAACACCACTAATTCACCAACTCCACTAACATCATTAACTCCGCTAACTAAATAAAAACAATATAAACATGTTAAAATAAAATTCACTAATTTTGTTAGTCATAATATTTTGAATCTAAAATTCCATGCCATATTCCAAAAAAATAGTGTAACCCAACAATAAGTCACAAATTAAAGCTTTTATAGTGGATATGCAATGGTCTCACCGAAATTTGAATCTAATATCCAACCATAAAAAACAATATAAACATGTTAAAATAAAATTCACTAATTTTGATAGTCATAATATTTTGAATCTAAAATTCCATGC
Organism: Excoecaria agallocha; assembly: GCA_037975025.1. Lineage (NCBI taxonomy): Eukaryota > Viridiplantae > Streptophyta > Magnoliopsida > Malpighiales > Euphorbiaceae > Excoecaria > Excoecaria agallocha. Next base: position 190,116 of record CM075810.1, on the reverse strand, counting down.
CATATTCCAAAAAAATAGTGTAACCCAACAATAAGTCACAAATTAAAGCTTTTATAGTGGATATGCAATGGTCTCACCGAAATTTGAATCTAATATCCAATAAGTCACAAATTAAAGCTTTTATACTATGTACTAGTTATATGTTTATGAGACTGATATAGGGCTTACATGCTAGTTATATATTTATGATCCATATCTGCTGTTCTTTTTGTTCAAAAAATCTAGAATATTGCGAACTACTTTTAATTTAAACAAATTTGGATCATACAACGTTACTTTTACGTTCTTTTAACTTTATCTTGGTTTGTAAAGAAAATAGCTATGCATGTATATATATGCATATAGAATGAAAATAAAGAAAGAAAGAAAGAAAACATCTGAGATGGATTATATGTAATAAGACAAGCAAATTTTATCGCTTCTGCTTATAAAATTCAATGGAACAAGTCATACAGACATTATTGAGATCCATTGTTATTATTTGATAAAATGTAAATTGACAAATATGTGTACGCATATAAGCCAATAAACATAATATCTATAGAAAGCTAACAGAAGAGTAGGCAATTAATCATCAAAAGAACTGATTCAGGAACAGGTGTATCCAGAGGGACGGGTCTTGCCGCATAAGCCGAGCAAGGTAGTCAAAGTAGCATCAAGGTCCAACACAATCCCGAAGATATTAGCTTTTATTGCAGCGCAAAGGCAAATAGCAGCATCAAGATCAAGGAGAGGGGAAATGAGAGTGCATGGACTGAGTGGATTGATCTTCTTATAATCTATGGGGCAGGTTTGTGCACTCACCATGCTGAATAAAACCAGGTTCAGGCAGAGCACAAAGGCAGTGGCTGCTTGAGCTCGTGAGGCCATTTTTCTTCTTAGATATATCTTTTTGATAGATTGAAACTGATACCTAATGTGTTAATTAAGCTGCGGTGGTGCAAATCATGAACTGCTCTACCGAGTATTTATAGAAGGAATGAGCTGTTGCTTGTTGGTATAGATTTGTTTTTAAAACCTGCAACTTGAGTGATGGGCATCAGCATCTCCGCCGCTGCAGCCTTCCACGGCGCCATCAATGATGACCATCTGTTAATTTTGAGCTTAAACTAATCCAGGTCGTTGATTATTTTTAATTGCAACTATGCAAGATGATACCCGGAACTAATTAATTCTAAAGGATAAAGATGTATAATTAATTGAATCATCACTCAAGTTGTTTACACATGGGGATTTTTTTTTTTTTTTTTAATTTCGTGTTAATTTTGAAAGTATTTGAAATTTTGGGGTAATAGTGAAAGAAATTAGAAAAATGAGATATTAAAAATGGCAAGGGAGTTTACCATTTTCTATCAGTAAGGATCCCACGTAAAATATGCATGTGTTGTATAAAAAAAGGCACTTGAAATTGCCGTTTTCTGTGATGATGCAGGATCTGCAAGTGGGACCCATACCTGTGGAAAACGGCACACTATTGTGCCATTTTTTTAATTCAAACCACCCCCATACTGCTGTCGTTAAAATAAAACTTATGGCCTCCATCAAAAATAAAACTATTACGTACACCATTTGGCCCTTTGCAAGTTCTCTCCCTCAACAAAGAACATTGAACTTTACACGTCCTTCATTTAAAGCTTTGATTTTTACTAATTTTTTTTTCCTTCCTTTCTCTTATGAGTTAAAGCTTTTCTTTTTCTTATTCTTCACTTTCCTTCTGGTTTCCTTCTGATTCTCTAACCAATTAAAAAAATTGTCATCTTTTATCATGGGGTTTTCAAGTAAGCATCAAGTGGATAGTGGGTTAGAATTGGATTCTAAAAAATGGGTTATCGCTGTAATTTCTTTAAGAGCTCCTTTAAAGCCAATATACACAAAGAAGCGGGTGGAGAAAGACACCGAAAATGATGAATAATCAACGACGCCGACCGACGAAGAGGCTAGAATTCCGGCAAAATTAATTTGTCCGGCGGCTCCCAAGAAACGAAAGGCTAATTAATTATTATTAACTCATCATTATTTTGTTAATTAAGCTTAATTTGCAGGTTTTAATTATAATTTGTATTTGCTTTTTTATTTTTTTCCTTCAATTTGCTATAGCAAGTTCCTTCAAGTTACTATGGAGAGCCTATATTAATAGCAGAAGGGCCAAATGGTTTAACGAAGAAGAAGACATTTGATTGTTGGTAATAGTTTTACTTTTGATGGAAGACATGAATTTTATTCTGATGACAGTATCATGTGGGTGGTTTGAATAAAAAAATGGCACAATAGTGTGCCATTTTCCACAAGCATGGGTCCCACTTTTAGATATTGCATTATCATAGAAAATGGCAATTTCAAGTGCCGTTTTTATACAATACACACATATTTTACATGGGACCCACACTGACAGAAAATGGCTAACTCTCTTGCCATTTTTTAGCACTCAATTTTTCTAATTTCTTTTATTGGTACCCCAAAATTCCAAATACTTTCAAAATTAACACCAAATTAAAAAAAATCCTGAACACATGAATATAGGAAAATGATCATTGCACAAAACAAACTTATACAAACTGCATGTTCAAACCAATCATATATTTATTACTTATTTACAAATAATTACATGTTGTCCAAATCTTATATACCTGAATGAACTTGTAGAATTTATTTATGTTCATAACATAATAGGCTCTTTATGAATTGTGGTGTTATTGATATTTTACTATTCCAAGAATTTGAAAGAAGATTATTTTTTATATTTCATTTATGTTGCATAAAATCTCACATCGAATAATTAAAAAATAACAAGGTTTAAAACGAAGAGAGGGGGAGAGAGAAGTACAGACTTGCTCCAAGAAAGTGAAATTATCAAACATAAGAAGAGAGATCATTGGCAACAACAACTTGTCCCCAGAGATCCTGCATCAACAACAGAGCTTCCATCTGCATCAATGGATTCCAATAGTTCAGAAGAAAGAATGGCCAATGAGAATGATCACCATCCCTACCTTCGACCGTGTGAAGCTACAAAGCATCACAAAAAGTCGTATGGTGGCAGACCTGGGGTTGATCCATCTGTAAATGTTGATCTACCAATAAATAGGTTTGGCTCCTTCAACGTGTTCGTGGATAATCTACGGTAGGGTTTGCCAGCTTTTGGTCTAAGAAAAATCTATTCTTGGTATGGTATTCGTGGATGACCTTAAGTTATTTTAAAATAATGGTGAGTACATAGTTATCAAATCTAATTCTCCAAGCTTCCATATAATTTAACATAATATATTAGAGTCATAAAAGGACTAACTGCTAATGACTCTAGACTTTACGGGTGAAAATATTTGAGGTCAAAAAAATCCAAATAAAAAAAAGATGAAACTAGCTTAAGGTGGAAAAGCCAGGTAGATAAAATAATAAATTAAACAAGAGACAACTGGTAGACTGGCTAGTTACACTTGAGAGTGAATGTTGGAGAGAATTCTAATAGAGAATGAGATACTCTTTGTAGATTTTTCTATTTCTTTTATTCTAGGCTTCTGTTAGTATATCTTTATTTCTTCTATTCTACACTTTTAGAAGTATATCTTGTTGTTGTTTTTGGTTGAGATATGTTTTTATCAGTTAGTTAAGCATTTTATGGTAGCAATTAAATGTGACTTTATATATATTCATCCTCATATGAATAATATTTCAAGCCTTCATTTTACAATCTTTGAGTATCTTTTTATACTGTCAGAGCTACAAAAGCTCCCACGAGCAAATACCTATTTTCCCTACTTAATTATCAATCCAGCTACAAATGGCCTCTCCTTCCAAAGTTACCAATGCTGATAATATAGCCACCACCAATACTATTGTCCAATTCAATCCAACAGCCCATCAAATTAGCTGAAAGTCACAACATTACTATTTGAAAGGCTCAAATTGAAATGCTAATGAATGGCCACAATCTGTTTGATCACCTTGATGGCTCAACACCTAACCCTCCTCAAACAGTAACTAATAATAACCGCACCATACCAAACCCAACGTACCAAAAATGGTTCCACCAAGATAAACTCATCCATACTACTATCTTAGCTTCTGTTGATCCAACACTTGCCTTCACCATTGCCATCTTAACCATAATGCATAAGGCATGGGAATCCCTTTATATGGCATTTGCTAATAAATCCCAAACACGGATTATTAGCCTTCAAGATAAATTAGCATGCATTACTAAAGAATCTTGCCCTATAACTGATTATCTTCGTGACATTCGCTCAACTATCGATGAACTTGCAACTACTGGTGAGCCTATCTCTAATTCTCAACTTATAGTTAGGATCCTATACGGCCTAGGTCCTGACTACAAAGCCATCTCTACAGCCATCCGCTCTCGTGATACTACCATTACATATGAAGAACTTTATGAAAAACTTCTTGATCATGAGTTTTTTCTTCAACATGAAAAAGCCAAAGTAACACCTCTCATTCTAGTTGCTATTACACAATGCACTGACTCTGGATCCCTTTGTACTAATGGTCATTGACCAACCAACATTAATAACTTTACACAGGTCTCATAGTGGTGCCAATAGTGGTCCTCTAATAGCTCCAACAATTCCAACAACCAGTGGTGCTCTAGATGCAATTTCAATTAGCAGCAAGCTCCCCACAACAATGTTCATTGTTAACTATATGATCGTACTGGTCAAATTACTAAAGTATGCAGATCTAAATCTCATAACCATTTTCAAGTAAGGACCAACTTTGCCACTTTCTATCCCCAAAATCAACATATTTGATTGTTGATTCAGGCAAAAGTCATCACATCACCGCTGATGCTCATAATTTAGCTACACACAAGACTATCACGGCCCTAAAGATATCAATATAGGCAATGGTAATACAATTCAGATCACTCATACTGGTAACGTTAAACTTAAGGCATGAAATCTTAACTTTTATTATCTAACACTCTTTATGCTTCAAAATTCAAAAATTATAAAGAACCTTGCCTCTGCATCCCAATTTTGCTGTGATAATAACACCTCTATTAAACTTTTTTCATTTCATTACTTTGTGAAGGACTTGACGACGGGAGCGCTATTGGTACAAAAGCAGACTAAAGATGGACTTTATGAATGGCCTCAACAAAATTCTATTCAAGCCTTCTAGGCAACACAATCTAAATATATTAAGTTATGGCAACATCATTTAGGTCATCTAAATATGGGCATCTTTCACTAAGTTTTAAATCAATTTTCAATTCCTTATCATTGCAATAGTTAGCCTTTTCTTTGTCATTCTTATTCTACTAATAAAATGCATAAGTTGCCTTTTTCAGAAAATAGTTTGCAAAGTCAAAAACCACTTCAAATTATTTACAATGACTTATTGGGACCATATCCCTTAATTTCACTAGATCAAAAAAAATATATTATGTCCTTTTTGTTGATCAATTTTCACGATTCATATGGTTATACACACTTAAAATAAAATATGAAGTCCAAAGTGTTTTCAGAAGTTTACATCTTCTTCTTGAATGTTGCTTTAACACAAAATTTGTCTCTTTACACTGATGGTGGAGGTCAATTTCAAAGCTTATCAACTTACGTAAAAAATACATGTTATTGAAAATCTAATTTCATCCTCACACACTCCTTAACGTGTAGCTGTAGTTGAACGTAAACACAGTCATGTTACCAAAATAGCCAAAACATTAATAAACCAAGCCTCTTTTCCCCCAACTATGGAGTTTTACTTGTACCCATGTAGTATAACACATAAATAAACTTCCAACACATGTTTTGCACAATAAATCTCCATGTCAAACACTTTTTTATGAATTTTCCAAACTTAATTTATTTCGTATTTTTTGTTCATTATGTTACACTTGACTACGTCTCTATACCAAATATAAATTGGATCCATGGTCAAAACCATATATTTATTTGGGTTTTCAAGATAAATTCCACTATTATCAATGTCATGATCCAATTTATTCAAAAATATATCTTTCCAGAGATGTTATATTTTTTAAAAACAATTATCTTTTCAAAAATATTTTTTCAAAATTAAAAAAATTACAAATAATGTAACGCCCCAACCCAAAAATACCACTACTACTACTACTACTACTACTACTACTACTACTACTACTACTACTACTACTACTACTACTACTACTACTACTAATAATAATAATAATAATAATAATAATAATAATAATAATAATAAGGAAGAAGTTGGTAGGATAAAAAAAAAAGAAAAGAAAGAAATGTGTGGTTTAAATTAAAGAAGGAAGAAGTTGAAAAAAAAGGAAGAATTGGGATTTAAAAATGTTGTGAAAGTTATGGGATTTGAAAAAGGTGTTGGGAGGTGTGTGGTTAAAAATTAAAAGGAAAGAAAGAAATTAAAAAAAAGGAATCGGCACACAAATTGAAAGAAGAAAGAAAAGAAAGAAGTGGAAAAAAGGAAAAAGGAAAGGGAAAGCAGGGAAGCGGGAAGGAGGGGAGGCGGTGCTGGCTGCCGCTGCTCACGACGCCGACAAGGCTCGGACCGCCACGCCGCTGCCACGCCACCTTCGGTCATCCCTGCAAGTGTCCTCCTCCTCCTCCGGTGGCGCCGTTTCCTTCCGATTTCTTCCCCACCACTGTGGTTCTTCTTCTTCCTTCTTTCTTATTTTTCGATTATCCCAACGGCGGTTGAAGGGGCTGACGACACCGATGGAATCCCGAGAGCCAGGCGCTTCTCTGACATCCTTCACTCCTCTCTCGCCGGTGGAAGGTAGATCGGAAAAGAGGTTTGCCCGACGGTTTTTGTTAGATCCTGGTCAACTCCCGTGGCCGTTGGGCGCGTGACCACCCACCGTAGAATCCCCGGGCCTGGATCTTCAAGTGGACACTGTCGGTGCATTTTTCGACGAGTCTCCGACGAAACTCCGACGATCGGTCCGGCGAGCCCAAAGATGACAAATTATGCAGAAAAATGAGGAGATCGACACTAACGGGTATGTGGATACAAACTACCCTTAATTTCATTTAATTTTGAATTTTTATGGTGAATTTTATATTAGGTAAGTATATGAATTTAGGAATTAATGAGAAATAATTTGAGTTAATAATAGAAATTAATGATATAGCATGAAATAGATGAGAATAGAAGGAGAAATTAAGTAATTAGTTGGAAAGTTAATTGATGCCTATTGCTACCCATGAAAATCTTAAATGAATTATGGTGATTTATTAGGAATTATGTATAAATATAATATTTTAACGATAAATACATGTGTTATGATGAAATCGAGTTAAAGATAATATATGAGTATGAAAATTATATAAAACATAGTGATGTTCATAAGAGTAACGAAAAATATTAAAATAATTGAAGTGTTAATTATATACATACTAATATACAATGGTGTTAGAAACATAAATAGCGTAGAATAAAGTATGAAGAGATTGGTGAGTGTGAAAAATTATATGTTGATCGAATATATACTGGTATATGAATTGAAGAATTAATATTAAATAGTATTTTATTTATAAAGTATGGTATACTAATTTAGAGAAATATAATTAGAATAATTCAAGTTAAATAATTTAGTAACATAATACGCATTATATATATATATATATAGTAATGTGGCATGGTATGACTATAGATATAAGTAAGCAAAAGAGTGAAATAAATTGATATAAATTAATAATGTTGTGAAGTGATGTAAGATGAAATAATGATGAAATAAAGTTATTAAAAATAAAGGAAAATGACAGGTACCATGGGTTTATACATAATGTTAATACATGTAGATGATATTATTTAATGTATTTAATGATAATATTATGTTTGCCCTTAGTAAAATTAAATAGGAATTGGGGTAATTGGATAAGGTTGGCATGCCAATTAGGAAAAATTGTAATGCGGCGCCTTGATATGTAACATCGGATTGGATGGCTTCGAGAGCTGAATCCTGTGTATGTAATTTAATTGAGTTGTGGGTTGGATGGCTCCGAGAGCTGAATCCACAACTGCATGTATATATATGTGTGTGTATATAGAAATATATATAGTTAATAGAAAAATTGTGTATGTGGAATAAGAAAAATGCCTAAAGGGGATTGGATGGTTCCGAGAACTGAATCCCCCGATTATATCCCGTTTATCCAGCTCGTTGCAATTTCAATGGATTTTACTGAGGGCAAAATAGTAATCCAGTATGAAACTGAGATAAAAGAATAATTATAATAATCTGGATTCCATAAATATAAATAAATAATAAATAATGTGAAAAATAAGATCAATGGGATGAGTAAGAGCAAAACTGTAATTACATGATAAAATAAGAGTAAATTGATTAGTCAGACCAAAAAAGTAATAAGAAACTTAAATTGGCTGAATAAGACAAAAAGGGACAAAAATGTAATTAGTCAAAAATTTAAGAACTAAATTGTAAGTTTACCATATTTGGGAAATTCAAAGAATCAAAATGTAATTTATCATCATGAGAGAAATTTTAGGATCTAAATTACAATTTATGCACTTAATTTAAATTAAAGGATGAAGGAAGTTAAACTAGTTGAAACTGTGATCAAAATTTGGCAAGTTAAGGAAAAGTCAATTTCGGAAAAAAAAATTGAGAAAGTTATTAGAAAGAATAAATGATAAAGAGATCTAAAGTAAATTATAAATATATTAAGAATAAACCATGGATTTATATAATGGAAGAAGATTACAAGAATTTGATTTGTAATTCTCTATTCAATTTTGCCACAATCAACATAGTGGCCACCTTCTCTTTATTTAGTGCCACAATGCCCATCTCTGCAGCCTTGCCTAGATTTGCGCCACCTAGCTCAAGTACTTCCACTCCACATATCTCCCTTAATGAACCATCTGAATCCCAACAAAATCAACCACCACCTCTCCAAACTTACCATCGCAGAACTCAACTTCCATCTGCTCCACCTCACTCTCTCCCCTCATCCTCTCAAAACGTCCAACCTCCACAAATTTCTGCGCCACAAATCCCTTCTACTCCTATTTCTTCAAATATTCACTCTATGATCACACACTCTAAAAACACTATCAGCAAGCAAAAAATCTCTTACTCTTTTCTTGGCTATACTCCTCTTCTCACTCAATCAATCACTTATGAACAAGCCCGAAAACTACCTCATTGGAACCAAGCCATGAAAGAAGAATTTGATGCCTTAATTCTAGGAGTGTGGTTGACTGCAAATGGTTGTATTGCATCAAGTACAAATCTAATGGTTGCATTTCAATGTAAGAGAGTACAAATTTGAGCTTGGTCCAATCAGTTTGGCAATTAAAATAAAATTTTAGTCTAATTGTTATTGTACTATTCTCATATGTCAAAATTATAGAGAGAGATTTTTCTTCTATATATTTTTTCTACGTTATTTTCTAGTTAACTGCTTAATGGTAACAAACCAATAAATAGTACATAGGATTGTGAGTTATCAGACCTTTTTAAAATATAATTAAAATATAATTTATCAAATTGAGTTAAGCCCCATTTTGGGTGGACCAACTAGTTTTCGCAACAGTAAATTAACAATTGGAGTTCTAACGCATTTTCTCCCCGAAAGCTTTTTGTCTAAATCGGATATATAACATTATTTATGAACAAAACCAATCCCCCATGTGAACAAGTTGGGATTTAATTATTCAAAAAAAAAAAACATTATGGCATTACACTATTAACACGAGAATATATTAGACGGCAATTTTATACTTCTCCCTAAATTAATTTAAAATTTTAATAGTCCTCTTTAATTTCGTGGTATTCTCAACGGAAAATTTTGTGTAATTTGTACGAAACTTGTACAAGTTGCATGCAAGAATTTGGACACAAATTATATGTTAAAAGATGCCCCTAACTGAAATTTAATATTTTAAATGATTTACTATTTATATTCAGATAATTATGTATTATGTAAATCTTACAGAATAACAGATACAATTTCTTCAAATCCATTTAGGGATTTCTTCAAAGCCATTTAGGGATCCCAGCAACTTAATCAGCTTAAAGAAAAAAAAATAGAATTTCTATTAAGTAAATGAAAACTAAAGTGCCCATATGAAAAATGATATATACCATTATGAACTTAGAATTTTAAGTGAAAGTTTCATTTTATTTATTTTCGAATATTCATAAATTTAGCCTATATATAGCAAGGATATATAATAATCCTTTTTATGTAATCAGGTAGATATTTACTTTTCTAACTGGGGTTTCGTTTATATCTTTTTGAAACTAACTAGAGTTGTATCTTCAATTGAAGATGGTTATTTAAATTAGTAAAAGTGATAATTTATTGATAGAAAAGAAGTGATAATTAAAATTTAAAAGAATTATTGAATAAAATAAATGTGAATATTTATATAAAAAGATTAAATTTAAGAACATAGAGAGTAAAAATAGATATTTTAATTCATTCGTATATTTTAAGTTAATTACATTCTCAACATAGTCAATTGGGTTGCTTGCAGACAAGATCCCATATATATGGAGTTAAACAACAGCCGAATAATATAGTATTCCGATAAGAATGGAACAGCCCTTGTCGTTTATGAGAATATCATGATGTGCCCTAACCCCACGTGGCTTTTAAACCTATGAAATCTAAATTGTTCATATTTGTTCCGATAGGCAGTGGCGGTAGAGGCGGCGGTGTGCTCATCTTTCTAAATTGTTTCATAAGATATGTAAACTAATTTACTTCAGCCCCTCAAAGCCCCCCTTTGTCTCCTCCTTTGTGCACGGTCACCGACTTTTATAACCTTAATTAATGTGAAAAATCGAACTATGATATATGTATAATTCCATGCCATATGCCTAAAAGATAACTGCCTAAATTAATTATATTAGAAGGCAATTTATACTTATCCCTAGCTATATTAATTTAAAATTTTCCATAAAAATAAATTAATTGAAACTTTTAATATTTATCTTTAATTTCGTGGTGAGAATCTCAACATAGTCAAGTTGCTTGTGGACGAGATCCCAAATATATGGAGTTAAATAATAGCAAAAGAATAGAATTCCGGTAAGAATGGAGCAACCCTTATTGTAGTTTATGGAGTATGATATATCCTAAGCCCACGTGGCTTCTAGAATAGTTAAATGTATTGAGGTTCGAAATTAGTAATTTACACTTTATAGGCTAATACATGTAAAAACTAAAAACACTTAAATTTAGAAACTTCAACAGTATCTTTTATACTTGTCAATTTTATAATAATAAACACAAATTTACACTTTTTTAAAAAAGAAATAAAACGTATTACATCCAAATACATTGATATAACATTTAAATTGCTATAATTACAATATGTTTTTCGCATATGCACTAAAATTGGATGAAATTAAAATCAAAATAATTGATTTTCTTGTTTGTTTTAATAGGTTTATTGTTGATCTAGTTACATGTTATTTAATTCAATTTTTTACGATAATAAATTTATACTTATTATTTGTGAAATTAACAAATAGAGTTACTCAATAGTTTATTATTTAATTTAAGTATTAGACAGTGTATATTAGTTGGATTTTTCACATTTATTATGTAAAAGTCGGTGACCGTACCATTAATTATTTATAAATATATTTTTCATGAGTTAATTAGTTTCATATTGTTTTTTCTTTTGATTAGTAGTTTCACGCATTCAATTATCAATATAATCCCCTTTTTCTCTTTAATAAAAAAAAAACTGATCAAAGACCTGTATTAATTTAAGCTCACGATTATGGAAGAAAATTAAAAGATGGCCATGGCGCAATGGAAGGCCGCAGCGGCGGAGATGCTAATGCCGCCCATCGCTCAAGTTGCAGATTTTAAAACTAAATCTATACCAACAAGCGCAGTTCCTTCCTTCTATAAATACTCGGTAGAGCAGTCCATGATTTGCACCGCCACAGCTTAATTAACACATTAGGTATCAGTTTCATTCTATCAAAAAGATATATCTAAGAAGAAAAATGGCCTCACGAGCTCAAGCAGCCACTGCCTTTGTGCTCTGCCTCAACCTGGTTTTATTCAGCATGGTGAGCGCACAAACCTGCTCCATAGATTATAAGCAGATCAATCCACTTAGTCCATGCACTCTCATTTCCCCTCTCACTAATCTTGATGCTGCTATTTGCCTTTGCGCCGCCATTAAAGCTGGTATCTTCGGGGTTGTGGCTGACGCTGATGCTACTTTGACCATCTTGCTCGCCACCTGCGGCAAGACCCGTCCCACTGGATTTACCTGTTCTTGAATCCACCCTTTTAATAATTAATTGCCTGCCCTCTTGCTAGCTCTCTCTATAGATATTATGTTTTATTGGCTTATATGTATATTTTACATATCTGCCGATTTACATTTTATCGCATAATAATAACAATGTATCCAAGTAATGTCTGTATGTCTTTTTCTACGTACCAAAGTTTAATAAGCAGGAGAGAATAATAGAAATGCTTGTTTTTATTATATATAATCCATCTCAGTTTTTTTTTTTTTTGTCATATACATATGCATGAAAAACTATTTCCTTTAAGAGAACTCAAAAGTCGAGAGTATAGTTGTGGAGGTAGGCCATTTTCTAAAGGTAGAAAAGTTACATGGTCCGAATATCTTTTAGAAGCAGAGTTCCAGTATATTGTACTTTTTTGTCAACAAATTAGACGTACATAATTTGTGTAATTAACTCTCGTGTCACCGCTATTGCCAGAAACTAGATTCGTAAGTTGAGAACTTTCGAAATCAATATAAACATTTAGTTTCTGAACAAACTCAAGGTAAACAAAAACTAGCTCTATTGAGCTTGAGAGAAAACACAAAACAGAGGAAATCTTATCAATATGTTATATTTCTTCATGCACATGAAAAACGTGTTCAGCAAGGTTTATATACATGAGAAAAGAAAAAACTAACTAGAGTTAATTAACTTAAGAATAACTGTCATTTAACTCTACTAGCTAGTTAACTAAAACTACTAACTAAAAATACAAACAAAGTAAAATAAAATGCATATTTCTACATCCCCCCTCAAGATGGAGCTTGGTGAAAATTCACCAAGCCCAGCTTGCATAAGAGCTTGGTGAAACAAGGACCATTCAAAGCCTTAGTAAAAGTGACTACCACCTGAAAAGTAGTAGACAGATGGGCAGTAGCAATGAAACCAGCCTTTAACTTATCCCTAACAATATGACAATCAATGTCAATATGTTTTATACGTTCATGGAAAACATGATTAGTTGCTATGTGGAGAGCAGTCTGATTATCACATTCAACGAAATTGGTAAGGATAAAGGAACACCCATATCTTGAAGAATAAAATAAATCCATTGAAGTTCACAGACCACGGCAGCCATGCTTCGATACTCAGCTTCAGCAGATTACTTGGACACCGTCGCCTGCTTCTTCGACTTCCAGTAGATTAAAGAACCACCTAGGTAAACACAAAATCCAATAATGGAACGTCTACTATCAGTGCATGCTGCCCAATCAGCATCAGCATATGTTGTAACTACCAAATCATTATTCGCAGGGAAAAAGAGACCCAAAGAAGGACAACCTTTCAAGTAACGCAGGATATGCATGACAGAATTCCAATGAACATCTGTAGGTCGATGAACAAATTGACTCAACTGATGACTGGCAAAAAATATATCTAGTCAAGTGAAACCTAAATAAAGCAACTGACCAATAATCATGCGATATTGATGTTGTTTCTCTTCAGCCAAAACAGAACCACCATCAAAGGAAAGTTTCAATCCCTTTGGTAATGGAGTAGCAGTACATTTAGCTCCCATTAAACCAGTAGAATGAAGAAGATCTAACACATATTTCCTCTAGTTAACATAAAGACCAGTTGCAAACCTTGCTAATTCCAAACCAAGAAAGTACTTAGCTGAACCAAGATCCTTAATGGTGAACTTATCATCAAGAAATCTTTTAATGGATCCAATCATTACTTCGGAATTTCCAGTCAGCAAAATATCATCAACATATACTAAGAGAATCACCAACATAGATGACTGAGAATAGATGAACAGGCAATGATCATGTGTAGACTGATGAAAACCAAATCCCCTTAACTGAGAAGATAGCTCCAAATTCCATTGCCTAGACATTTGTTTGAGACCATATAATGAACGTTTAAGCTTGCAAACTTCTCCTTGTTTAGCCTTCTAATAACCCGGTGGTGGTAACATATACACATCTTAATCAATAAAGCCATGTAGAAAGGCATTATTGATATATAGTTTATGAAGATTCCAGCTCCTAGCTGCAGCCAGCGCCAAGAGAATTCACATAGTGACCACCTTTGCCACCGGTGAGAAACTATCATTATAATAAAATCCTAAAACCTGACTGTAACCTTTGGCCACTAACTGTGCTTTGAATTTATCAACAGAACCATTAGCCTTTAGCTTAGTCTTATACACCCATTTAGAACCAATTGCTGTCTTGTCTAGAGGTAAGCAAGTTAGTTCCCAAGTGCCATTCTTCTCTAAAGCTTGGAGCTCTTCTTGCATCGCTTTTTCCCAGGTTGGAAAACCTTTGGCTTCATGGTAATGCATAGGATCTTGCAATGTATCAATCTTGGCCAGAAAACAAAGATATGCTGCAAAAAATTAGGTGAAGAAACAAATGGAAAAGAGCAGGGTGTGCATTGCTTATCACCATTTTTCAACACCGGATTACCATCTGAAAAATGACTAACATGATTAGCAATAAAATCAGTCATCCAAGCTAGAGTATGTCTAGGTCTGCTACTTCGTCTGAGTTGAGTAATAGGAGGGAAAACATCAGCGTTAACATCAACAACTTCCTGTTGCAGGACAAAACCATCATCTGCATGTGTCAAATTATGTGGTACTTGAGACACCTGAAGAGAAGTGGACATTAAAGGAGGAGAAACCTCAAAGGAATTATTAGAACCAAGTTCACGTCCAGCTACTGGCAATGACAAGTGATCATCAGCTGGAAAATGGACAAGTGGTAAGGGGACAGTGGCATGTAAATCCACTCCATCAGATTGCTTGTAGGGAAAAACTTTCTCATTGAACATGACATCTCGAGAAACTAAATAGCAACATTCTTTAAGGCCATACAACCTATACCCCTTATGTCCTAGTGAGAAACGCAAGAATATGCATCTATGTGCCCTTGGTGTAAACTTATCTCTTTGTGGTTTTATAACCGCTAAAAAAAAACATGCATCCAAAAACCTTTAAAGCATCATATGATGGAAGCTTGCCAAATAACATTTCATAGGGAGTCTTCCAAAAAATTCTAGGGGTAGGCAATCTGTTAATCAAATAAGTAGCATACAAAACACAATCACCCCAAAATTTCTTAGGCAAACTAGATTGGAAGATTAAAGATCTAGCCACCTGTATCAAGTGCCTATGCTTCCTCTCTACAGTCTCATTTTGCTGTGGAGTGTAAGTACAACTTTTTTGATGTAAAATACCATTGTGCTTCAATAAGTCTTGAAAACTGGAACTTAAGAACTCAGCTCTATATTGTCAGATCGAACCGTCTTAACAGTTCTTTCAAATTATGTCTTCACCATTATTAAAAATGACTGAAAATGCCATTCACTTGTGTTTTATGACTCATTAAATAGGTCCATGTACTTTTACTAAAGTCATCCACTATAGTCAAGAAATAATAAGCTCCTAATAGTGATGTTTTCTTATAAGGACCCCAAATATCAATGTGAATGAGCATAAAAACAGACGAAGCCATAGAATTGCTAATAGGAAAAGAACTTTTACTTTGCTTAGCTAGTGGACATATCTCATAGCAAACATCTTCTAAGAACTTGTTATTACAATTCAAATATCTCATGACAATCAAAGAAGGGTACCCAAGCCTCTGATGCCATATGGCAAAGGAAACGACCCCTTTATTTTCAATACAGCGTTTGCCAACAAAAATAGAACTAAGAAAAACATCATTCTTAGTAGGTGTCCTTTTACTCTTTTCAAAGGCATCTCTATCCGACAAATATAGACTGCCCACTACCTTTCCCACAGCCAAGACGGTCTTAGTCTTCAAGTCCTGTAAGACACAGTACGTTGGGTAAAAACCGAACTTCACTGAAGTGGATTTGGAAAGTTTATTCACAAACAATAAACTATGAGT
The DNA here is from genome assembly GCA_037975025.1 of Excoecaria agallocha. NCBI lineage: Eukaryota > Viridiplantae > Streptophyta > Magnoliopsida > Malpighiales > Euphorbiaceae > Excoecaria > Excoecaria agallocha. The sequence continues at coordinate 173,985 of CM075810.1, read as the reverse complement.
GAAAGAGGGAATATATAGCACATTTTTAAGCACCAAGTCAATACAAATTTAATATCCCCTTTTAATTTGACTTGTTTAATTTCTCCACTAGGTAAATGCACTAACGTGGGCATATCAACCTCAATCAAATGCAAGAAAACATCATTTTTATTGCAAATGTGAGTTAAAGCTCCAGTATCCACAATCCAGCTATCTGATAAACCATTACTAACTGCCATGTTTGCATTAAAAACGTAATGAATAGAATTACCTGCACAATCCACTTTTGCAAAATTTGTGAATTCTGCATCTACCAGTTGCTTTCCTTTCAGCAATTTCATCAATTCTTGTTGAATTAAAGCACCCAAGCTAGAGTTATTATCCTTACACTTGTTAGAATCATCTAAATCCTCTAAAGGAGACTCTGCCATATTAACCTGTTTGCCTTTATAACCTCCTTTCATGATTCCTTTCTTTTCCTTCAAATCTTTCTACCAATCAGGATAGCCATATAATTTGAAACACGTATCCTTCTCATGGCCTTCAGTCTTACAATGTTCACAATATTTATCTTCTTTTTTCTTTTCGTCTTTCTTTTTTCACGTATTATTTGCATCGGTTTGACTTTTTGCTATCATAGCAGAGGCATCTAAAACTTCTGTATACTGAATCTGGATCTATCTCTGTCTTTCTACTTGTGAGATCATGGAATATACTTTGTCCACACTAGGCAACGGATCATAAGCAAGGATTTGACTTCTAATATTGTCATAAGATTGATTCAATCCCATTAACAATTGCAAAACCTTCTGCTTCATATCAATCATTTGAAGCTTCTTATTCAATCCACATTTACAACCATTACAAGAGCAGATAGGTAAAGGTTAAATTCTATTCATCTCATCCCAACATTTGGCAAGTTTATTGTAGTAAATAGCCAAGGAATTATTGCCTTGTTTAGTAAAACTCATTTCCCATTGAATCTGATACAGTTGAGAACTATTATTCTTGTCTCCAAACCTTTCTTCTAGCCTGTCCCAAAGAACCTTAGAGTTAGGACTGTATATAAAAGAATCTGCAATCTCCTTCACCATAGGGTTCAGGATCCATTGCTTAATCATACAGTCAACCTTCCCTCACCTTTTATACTCATTTCCATTCTCTGGAACATTGATAGATCCATCAATAAAACCTAACTTATCCTTTGCCTCTAACGAATTCATCACCGACATACTCCAGCTCATGAAGTTATTTCCAATCAAAGGATCGGCCACAAGAACCATATCTGGATAATCCAAGCTATGCAACTTTAGTGGTTCTTCTTCATAATCCATGGTAACTTCACCTCTCGATCAATGTTCCCTGACATTTCCACCATTGATAGATGAATTTGTACCTCGTCCATTATCTTGATTATCCATGGCTTAAACAATCGAGAATGTGGATCATAATGGCTCTGATACCATAAACAAACTCAAGGTAAACAAAAACGAGCTCTATTGAGCTTGAGAGAAAACACAAAACAGAGGAAATCTTATCACTCTGTTATATTTCTTCATGCACACGAAAAACGTGTTCAGCAAGGTTTATATACATGAGAAAAGAAAAAACTAACTAGAGTTAATTAACTTAAGAATAACTGCCATTTAACTCTACTAACTAGTTAATTAAAACTACTAATTAAAACTACAAACAAAGTAAAATAAAACGCATATTTCTATAGTTTCTATAATCCGTCAATATGAAATAAGTCCTGCGAACATAATAAATCCTTTGAAACTTTAATCGGTTCAAATTTTAAAATATGTGAATAGTACAATAACAATTAGATTAAAATTTTATTTTTATTGTCAAACTGATTGGACTCATAACAACATAAATCGCCAAAATAAGTGATGAAATTTAGCTGGGCCCCATCTCAGCTTTTTTTGTCTTTATGCGCGAAATGATGCCATTTTTAACATGAAAAACGGCACATACAAGTGCCGTTTTTTATGTAAATTCTGTCAAATTCGCTTTTTTACCAAATTCGTTTGATCATTTTCAAACTTCACATCTTGTTTCATATGCCCATAATTGATCATTTTTTTCCATTTAACATATGAAGCGAAATCTTACTTGTTTTCTACTATGCCATTTTTCTCATAGATTTATGATAAAAAAATGTCTCTGATACCACTGTTGGGAAAATTTTTAGGATGAAGAACACATAAATTTCATTTCCCAATAATTTTTCCTCAAAAACAAATTACACATGCCTATTTATAGGCTTACATTTCAACCATAAATTTATGCCACTAACCCACTAATTACACTAAACAATCAACTCATAACCCCACTAATTCACTAACTCCAATAACATCATTAACTCCCCTAACTAAATAAAAACAATATAAACATGTTAAAATAAAATTCACTAACTTTGTTAGTCATAATATTTTGAATCTAAAATTCCATGCCATATTCCAAAAACATAGTGTAACCCAACAATAAGTCACAAATTAAAGCTTTTATAGTGGATATGCAAAGGTCTCACCGAAATTTGAATCTAATATCCAACCATAACGTGATATAAAATTTAGATTCATTAAAAAAAAAAAAAAAATTAAACGATAAATTTAAGTAAACCAAGCTCGTCATGCTGGAACTTGGCTCCTAAAATATATTTGGATCGTGTAAAATTCTGAGCTTTTGCAGCTTTAGTAGAAATTTGGACTTTCAAGTTCTCTTTGTTCATAAAGAAAATAGCTATGGTATATAGAATATTTGAAAAGGAAGAAAGGAAACACCTGAGATGGATTATATATAATAACAAGTATACTTTATTGCTCTCTCCTGCATATTGAAATTTCGTACTTAGAACAAGACATACAGACATTATTGAGATACATTATTATTATTTGAAAAAAATGTAAATTGGCAGACATGTAACTATACATATAAGCCAATAAAACATAACATCTATAGAGAGCTAGCAGGAGGGTAGGCAATTAATTATTAAAAGGGTGGATTCAAGAACAGGTATATCCAGAGGGACGGGTCTTGCCGCAGGTGCTGAGCAAGGTGGTCAAAGTAGCATCAACGTCCACCACAATCCCAAAGATATTAGCTTTAATGACGGACTAAGTGAATTGATCTTCATGATTGTTTGAAAACACTTGATTTTTAATTACAAACAAAATTCTATATTTAAAAGTCCAACCAATTCCAATATAGCTGCGTTAAAATTTGAATATTTTAAGTAGTTTCCGAGGAATTTGTACAATCTAAATTCTATTCTCTTATATATATATATAGGTCTTTCTCTTTCTTAATTTGGACATAGAAATTTTACTCACAAATTTCACGGGTTATCAGTCTCTTATTACTCCACATTACGTCAGTTTGTAATAAATTTTTAGAGTTAATAACTATGCGTTACTGTTACTACAAAATAATTGAAAACCGTTAAATTAGCTATACCATAAGTCCCGAGTGTATTCTATGTACTAGTTATATGTTTATGAGATTGATATAGGGCTTACATGCTAGTTATATATTTATGATCCATATCTCACTACAAGAAAATTGCAATTTAGCAACGGAAAATGTCAATTTTCCGTTGCTAATCAAAAATAGCAACGGAAATTGGCAACGGAAATTTCGGTTGCTAATTCGGCGGTTGGTATTTTTAGCAACGGAATGTTTATTCCGTTGCTAAATTTAGCAACCGATGTTTATTCCGTTGCTAAATTTAGCAACCGAATTCAAATTCCGTTTACATGACGAAATTTCCGAAAATATAATTCCGTTGCTATTTTTCGTCCCGCCATTTGTTGCCGCCTTAATTAGCAACGGAATAAAAATTCCGTTGCTAATTTTCGTTGCTAAATAATGGCGCCAGAAATTCCCTCCACTTTTAGCAATGGAAGCTAACCAAATATTTTTCCGTTGCTAATTTTATAAAGTTCAACCAATTTTAGCAACGGAATAATGTTTCCGTTGCTAATTTAGCAACGGAATATATTCCGTTGCTATTTTTCCGTTGCTATTTCAGGATTTTCTTGTAGTGTCTGTTGTTCTTTTTGTTCAAAAAATCTTAAATATTGCAAAGTACTTTTAATTTAAACAAATTTGGATCATACAACGTTACTTGTGCGTTCTTTTAACGTTATCTTTGTTTGTAAAGAAAATAGCTATGCATGTATATATAGAACGAAAATAAAGAAAGAAAGAAAGAAAACATCTGAGATGGATTATATGTAACAAGACAAGTCATACAGACATTATTGAGATACATTATTGTTATTATTTGATAAAATGTAAATTGACAAATATGTGTACGCATATAAGCCAATAAACATAATATCTGTAGAAAGCTAGCAGAAGAGTAGGCAAGTAATCATCAAAAGAACTGATTCAGGAACAGGTGTATCCAGAGGGACGGGTCTTGCCGCATAAGCCGAGCAAGGTAGTCAAAGTAGCATCAACGTCCAACACAATGCCGAAGATATTAGCTTTTATTGCAGCGCAAAGGCAAATAGCAGCATCAAGATCAAGGAGAGGGGAAATGAGAGTGCATGGACTGAGTGGATTGATCTTCTTATAATCTATGGAGCAGGTTTGTGCACTCACCATGCTGAATAAAACCAGGTTCAGGCAGAGCACAAAGGCATTGGCTGCTTGAGCTCGTGAGGCCATTTTTCTTCTTAGATATATCTTTTTGATAGAATGAAACTGATAACTAATGTGTTAATTAAGCTGTGGTGGTGCAAATCATGAACTGCTCTACCGAGTATTTATAGAAGGAATGAGCTGTTGCTTGTTGGTATAGATTTGGTTTTAAAACCTGCAACTTGAGTGATGGGCATCAGCATCTCCGCCGCTGCAGCCTTCCACGGCGCCATCAATGATGGCCATCTGTTAATTTTGAGCCTAAACTAATCCAGGTCTTCGATCATTTTTAATTGCAACTATGCAAGATGATACCCGGAACTAATTAATTCTAAAGGATAAAGATGTATAATTAATTGAATCAACAGCTGCATGAAACTCATGATTAAAAAAATAATAAAATAAAATCCGTACTAGTGGCACGGTCGTCGAATTTTATAACCTCAAACCAACTAAGATACATGTGTAATTCCTTGGATTAGATGCTAAATGCCTAAAAGATCTCGATAACTTTCAAAGCAACTTTTCACTAACCACAAAATCGAATATCTCTCTCTCTCTATCTCTCTTTTCTTTTGAACTGGACAAAATCTAATGTTATTGAGGTAAATCACCAACCAATATTAATGTTCTTATATTATCATAAAAATATATATATATTGTTAGAGAGGAAAAAAAAAGAAATATAAATTTTATGAATTAAAATAATAATAAACTGTCACATAAAATAAACTGATTAATAAAAAAAATAGGTGATAATTAGCATGTATAAAAAAATTCATGTATCAAATTTAGTCAATATTTTTTTCTAGCGGCACGCTTTCACTTTTGAATTTAAATATTATATTTTCTACATTTAAATTTGGATTGTCATCTATTCGTTTATATGGAACATTAAGGGTGTGTTTGGCATTGCTTTTCAAGGAAAAAAAAAGTTGATTATTTGATAAAAAGCTAATTATGTGATAAAAAGATGTGTTTGGTAAATGTTAATTTTTGAAAAATTAATTTTGTGAAAAGTGAAAAAACATTCTATTAGAAAAAGCTAGAAATTGAAGATTTTTAGTAAAGCTGAATTTTAACTTTTCATGAAAATTGATTTAAAATTATTTTTAGTTAAAAATACCATTTATTTTAGTTTATAATTATAAGTATACCTAATATAAAAGACTCTTTTTTTCTTGCTCTAACACCCAAAATAATCTAAGGTAAACAAAATTTCATTCATTTTCTTCTTTCTTCTCTTTCTTTCATCACTCAAAATGGTTGAAATCTAGAAAGAAATAGAGAACTCCTTCCAGAACAGCGAGGTGAAGCAGCAGCGGCCACGGCCTCCGGCATAGTTTTTAAGGTTCTTTTTAAAAAAAAACCAAAATTTCATAAATGAAGCATTGTTTTACACGAGGACTGAAAATCTAAATTAGCTCTAAGCACAGTCAAGTTCTCTTTGGCATCTCCTGTTCTTTTTCCTTCTCTCTCTTCCTTTCAAGGACCCACAACTGAGACTCCTCAGATGGGGCTCATGGCCAGCACTACTGTTTGAGAACTGATAGAAAAAGAAAGAGTTTGCTTTTATTTAACCTTTCTGGGTTTCGTTTCTTTTGGCTTCTGAAACTGGAAGTTTTAGCAATGGCTGAATATATTTGTTTATTCAACAAGGTGCTTTCTTTCTTCCTCCCTTGCATTTCATGTGAACTTTTCTCTTGAAAGATTGAAACTTTTTTAATTTTTCAATCTGGGTATTGAATGTGTTATGCTGCTTTAGTTAATAGTCTGTTCATTTTCTCAAATTTTTGTCCAGTTTTGCTATGGATTGATGGGTTTGGACAATTAGGCTATGCATTTTCTGATCTGGGTCTGAACCTGGGGTTTATGTTTCTTTGCATTTCATATATATGAGCTTCTTTTCTTTGATTTTCTGTCCTAAATTTGCAGTTGCTATGCTTTTGTTTGCTAAAGGTCTTATCTGGTTCTAGTTTTTGTGCTTTCCTCGTTTTTTTCTCATAATCTCATATTAGAATCAGAATTTAAGTTCTGTTCCAATAAATTCTTGTTCTTAAATAACGTGGTACAGTGATTATCCCACTCCCTGCCCAACTTTGTGTGTCATTCTTTTTCAATTTTGAAGTTGCTAGAGGTGTATTACTGGGCACATCCTATTTTCAGTATATTTTTTATTTTTTATGTTATATTTATTTTTATTTAACTATATATTTTTTTAATAGTTTAGTGGAGTAAAAAATGCAAATAAGTGAAAATAATTATTATTTTCTAGTGAGATATTGAATATAATATATTAAAATTATATATATCCTTTTTCGTCTTTTTATTCTGAAAAATTATTTCTAATCACATTATTAACTAAACAGTTTGTAAACTATTTTTCAATTTATAAGTCATTTTGATTTTTATTTACCAAACAGTTATCTATTTTTTGGGATATAGCTTTTTTGAATATAGCTTTTACCAATTGAAAAAGTTATTTCCATAAGTTTTGCCAAACTGGCGCTAACTCAGTTTCTATTTCTCTTCTCTTATTTAATATGATATCTAAGTTTTCAACTTTTTTTTGTGTTTTTTGATGAACATTTTTATGAATAATATTTTTCAAAAACTTAAATTGAAATGAGGTGATTTAAAAAATATTTGAACAAATAAAAATTTCTTTTTGGTAAAAAATATAGTAGATTACTGCAAATTTTAATACGTGTATTAGAACTGTTAGAAACAGTTTGTCACGCTTGAAAACAAAGCAAATTATTGCGATTTCAGACACTAAAAGAGCACCAATCTGCTGAGCAAGGTAGTCAAAGTAGCATCAACGTCCAACACAATCCCGAAGATATTAGCTTTTATTGCAGCGCAAAGGCAAATAGCAGCATCAAGATCAAGGAGCGGGGAGATGAGAGTGCATGGACTAAGTGGATTGATCTTCGTATAATCTATGGAGCAAGTTTGTGCACTCACCATGCTGAACAAAACCAGGTTCAGGCAGAGCATAAAGGCAGTGGCTGCTTGAGCTATTGAGGCCATTTCTCTTCTTAGATATATCTTTTTGATAGAATGAAAGTGATACTTAATGTGTTAATTAAGCTGCAGGTGGTGCAAATCATGGGTTGCTCTACCGAGTATTTATAGAAGGAAGGACCTGTGCTTATTGGCATACATTCAGTATTAATGTCAGCACCTCCACGATTGCAACCTTACTTTGCGCTGTCAATAATGGCTATCTTTCAATTTTCTTCCACAATTGTGAGCTTAAATTAATCCAGGTCTTTCAATTCATCATTTTCAATTGCAAAATGACCATACGCGGAACTAATTAATTTTAAAGTATATGAATGTACAATTAATTGAATCAACAACTACATTAAATTCCTGATAATATTAAAAATATTGAGCTGTTTGCATGAACATAAAAGTTTAGATTAAAAAATTGCACATTCATTCTTACTTCTGGATAACCAATTCTATCTTAGATATGTTGATAAAGACATTCTAATAGAGTGATCAAATTGTGAACACATGGGGATTTTTTTTTAATTTCGTGTTAATTTTGAAAGTATTTGAAATTTTGGGATGACAATGAAAGAAATTAGAAAAATGAGGTATTAAAAACGGCAAGGGAGTTTACCATTTTCTATCCATATGGATCCCACGTAAAATTGAAAATGCCGTTTTCTGTGATGATGCAGGATCTGCAAGTGAGACCCATACCTGTGGAAAACGGCACACTATTGTGGCATTTTTTTTATTCAAACCACCCCCATGCTACTGTCGTTAAAATAAAACTTATGTCCTCCATCAAAAATAAAACTATTACGTACAATCACTTTTTTTTTATGTACCATTTGGCCCCTTTCCAAGTTCTCTCTCTCTCAACAAAGAACATTGAACTTTACTCGTCCTTCATTTAAAGCTTTGATTTTTATTAATTTTTTTCCGTCCTTTCTCTTATGATTTAAAGCTTTCCTTTTTCTTATTCTTCACTTTCCTTCTGGTTTCCTTCGATTCTCTAACCAATTAAAAAAATTCTCATCTTTTATCACCGGGTTTTCAAGTAAGCATCAAGTGGATAGTGGGTTAGAATTGGATTCTAAAAAATGGGTTATCGCTGTAATTTCTTTAAGAGCTCCTTTAAAGCCAATATACACAAAGAAGCGGGTGGAGAAAGAAACCGAATATGATGAATGTTCAACGACGCTAACCGACGAAGAGAGAGCGAGAGAGAAGTACAGACATGCTCCAAGAAAGTGAAATTATCAAGCATAAAAAGAGAGATCATTGGCAACAATGGCTTGTCGCCAGAGATCCTGCATCAACAACAGAGCTTCCATCTGCAGCAATGGATTCCAATAGTTCAGAAGAAAGAATGGCTAATGAGAATGATCACCATCACTACCCTCGACCGCGTGAATCTGCAAAGCATCACAAAAAGTCATATGGTGGCGAACCTTGGGTTTGATCCATCGGTAGATATTGATCTACCAATAAATATGTTTGGCTCCTTCAACGTCTTCATGGACAATATACAGCAGGTGATCGGTGTCTAACGAGTGTACTAGCTAGATCGGCTAGTAATACAGAAAAATATAGATTAAGACCCCAAATATCGTATCCAAGGAAACATGGATTGTTAAAAAGAATATCTATGTATGAATTAAATTAATCCGAGACAGTTTTCCAAATATTTTTGATTTAAAGGCAAAAAATAAAATTAAATAAACAATTAAACAAAATAAAAACTAAAATTAGACTAACATGAATTAAAAACAAAACAATAACTGAAATTCTCTTGATAAAAAAACTATCAACCTTAACTTTTATTGTAATGACTTAATTAAAAGAGAAACACAAGTGATTATAAAGAATTCAGATGAATAAAACCAGATAACTTTACTCAAGATTATCATTCCAAGTATTAAAATTCTCTTATTCAAAATAATTCAACACTTAGCATAAATATATGAATTAATCCTCTAGATGTCTATTAAATCTTCTTTCAAGAATTTAACTTTCACCTATTCTTAGTTACACTTTTTCTTCATCTTAACTTATTTTAATTAATACAAAATTATCTCTTATTCAGAACATAATCATGCATCAACCCAAGCAAACTAACCTAAGAACATGCATATCAATGATCAAACCAAAAGTCAATTATTAACCAATAATTAATCAAGCTAACAACCAAACTTTAGTTAAATAATGATAAGAATATGCTTAAAAACTAAGAAATAATCAAACTTGCATTAAAATTAAGCACAAGCTTAAGCCATAATAATAAAAGTTAAGGATTCAAGTATCCTCTAACAAAAGTTAAAGGAAACTACTCACTAGACATGTTTAAAACCAAAACAAAGCTTTAAAAAATAATAAAAATAGAGAAAACAGAAAACTACGTAAAAAAAACTAAAAACTAATGAATTCTTCTAGTTCTTGATTCTTCTAATTGATCATTCTCTTTGGTGTTAGAGTCTTCTATTTATAGGCAAAATAAGTTGTAAAAACTTTCTAAACTTCCTCAATTGGAATAGGAAAAGAATCCTTCTTGAATTGGAAAATCTAAAAATCCTTCGTAGCATGGGAAAGAAAACACATGGCCACTTGATTTTTCTCTTGTAAAAATGCACTGCCATGTATCCTTTATTTTGGGATACACAGCCAATTGATCTTCTTTGAAAAGTCACACATGGCCACTTGATTTCCTCCTGCCAAAAGTGACACACGGCCACTTAATATTCTCCACTTTGAAACACACGGCCACTCATCTTCCTTTGCTTGAGATACAAGGCCAATTATGCAATCTTAACAATGAAACACACGGCCAATTCTTTAAGAAACAGCAAGATGCATGGTCACTCATAATTCCTTCACTTGAGACACACGCCCACTTAAAGAAGAAAAGAAAGAATACACGACCACTTAAAAATCCTTCCTTCACATTGCACGGCCAATCATTCTCCAAGTTACCTAATGCACTGCTACTTAAGTTTTCAAGCAATGAAATACACGGTCACTCATGAGTCTACTGGACTTCACGTCTATTTTCTTGCATGAATTTTCCAAATTCACAGTTTTGGCTCAATTCTTATTGCCTTTTTGCAATTAAGTTCCTGTTCTTGCAAAATAACCATAAAAAATATCAAAATTCACAATTAACTCTAAAAACATAAAATTTACCAATTAAACTCAAATTCAACCTAATTAACTCAATTAAACACCTAAAAATATACTAAAAACATTATATAAATCACCATTATCAGCAGGGTTGGCCAGCTTTTGGTTTAAGAAAAATCTTTTCTTGGTATGGAATTGTGGAAAAGGTCTACATAGCAAAGAGACTCAGTAAAAGGGAAACTATTTTTGGATTTGTAAAAATTTTCGAAGTTAGGAATATATTCAATCTCGTTAGAAACTTGAATGGTGCATGGTTAGGCAACAAGAAAATCCAAGTTAATTTGGCCGAGCATGGAGATCGGCACATCAATACACCAACCAATACTCAACATTGAATTGTCAATACAGTTCCTGTATACTACAAAGACAAGAGAACCTATACAGAAGTAGTTAACTTTATCAAAGCAAATCCAAAAAAGGTAAGGAACGACACCGTTTTCAACAAAAAGGCAGGCTCAGCAAACTTTTAATATGAAGCTAAAATGGAGGACTTGGAATGGCTCAACAAAAGTTTAATAGGATAGTTGTATCATCCGTAAAATGTTCTAATAAATTAGGAAAGTCTCATTAGCTCTAGATACTTCAACTGTACCTGTAAACCCATGGGAGGTAATCTGGTCCTCTTTACTATTGACACTTTTGAGTATAAGATAAATATGTTAGAGAGTGGTTTAACCTAATTTTCAAATGGGTTACACTACAAGAAAAATGCAATTTAGCAACGAAAAATACAAATTTTCCGTTGCTAAAAACAAATGGAATTTTAATTCGGCAATTGCTATTTTTAGCAATGGAATTTTAATTTCGTTGCTAAATTCAACCAACTCATTTTCGGTTAATTGGTAAATTTTAGCAACGGAAAATGCAATTAATTTAGCAACGGATTTGCATTTTCCGTTGCTAAATTTAGCAAAGGAATTCCTATTTCCGTTGCTAATTTTAGCAACGGAATTGCAACTTCCGTTACTAATTTTAACAACGGAATTGCAATTTTCATTGCTAATTTTAGCAACGGAATTGCTATTTCTGTTGCTAATTTTAGGAAAGGAAATATTATATTTTCCGTAGCTAATTTTAGCAATCAAAATTCATACATAAATTTTCATCGATAATTGTCGTTACTAAATGTAGCCATTGAAATCATCAAAATTTTGAGGATCAAAATAAAATTTTATTTTCAATCTAAATTGATTGGTCATTAAAAAAAATATAATGCAATTAACTTAATTATAACATAGTATAATCCATAGTATAAATAAGAAATCCATAACAAATTAACATAAACTCAATATTGATACCTAAATAATATAGTAGATTCTATAAAAACCAATATATAGAAATACAACTCAAAATCAGTACCAATACCTAAATATTACAAATATAAACTATGTAGTTGGTGAAGGCGGACGATCTGGCTGTTGAGAGGTGTCCTTGTTTTTCAATTCTTTCACCTCATTCTTCAGTTGGATTACAATATCGAGCAACATACTGACAGTATTCTTAAGCTGAATGACTCTCTCAGAAGGTTCAGAATGCCTACTACAAGCAGCTGTGGTTGATGCAGAGGAATGCGAATGGGATGTATTTGCAATAGATCTTAAGCCAAAAATTCTTCCTCGGTTATTCTTACCACCAATTACATCAAGAAATATCCGACTCTCATCCACATTTTCAAAGATTTTTATTTAGAATAAAAATGTAAAATAAAAAATAAAGAAAATTGAAGTTAGATATTAATTATTTACAGATGTTATTTTCCTTTTCATCATTAAATAAAACATTATATGAATTGACTATAAAAATTACCCCATATTTCTCCTAACCAAGTAGGAGAAGGGTGATAAGATAAATAATTCAAGTATTAGTAAGTAAGATGCTATAGAAGAGAAGTTAACAGCCACACGAAAAACCAACCAAAGAGCCTAACTACAGTAGGACACCACCAAAAAAAAAAAGAATAAAGCAACCCCAAAATAAAAGTTCCGCTAAGCCTAAGAAACAGAAACAAGCCTGTCCATCAAAATAAATGGACTCAAGCCTCTAACATCAAAACGATGCAAAACTGCAGTGAGTCAATTGATAGTAAGATCTTTCCTCATTGAGGAGAACCAACCAAAGAAACAATTGATAAAGAATCAAAAAATGCAAGTTAATAAATCCCACAAGCATTCAAATTAGATTTCTTAGTTAACTCAATCTACTTTCACTCATAAATTAAATTGTTCAGAATAGAAATAGGCATAGGAATATTAAGAAGTGAAAAAATAAAAGTAATCAAGGTAAGCACATGTCAAGGGATACATCATAAGTTGGCTTCCTATCATGTTCTCTTCTAAGATAAACAAATTAATAATTGTATGAATAATCAACTAACTCCATGTTATTAAGTTGATTTGCCAATTTTCCTTCTTTTTGCTTCGTGATTCTATGAATAATCAACTAACTCCAGTTCATTCATTATCCTTTTATTGCAAAAATTAATAAAAAATAGTACAGCAATGCAAATCCCAATAATCACAAACACATATACATGCAGCAATCCAAATCTCATTTACCACAAACACATATACAAAGTATTATAAATATGTAATTTCCTAAACACAAAGAAGAAAGAGTCCCAAGCTGACATTTGACTTAAGTATACATATTTATATATGGTCTATTATTTCAGCAGTAATAATTAATTATTTAAGCTTTTTATTTAGAATAAAAATGTAAAATAAAAAATAAAGAAAATTGAAGTTGGATATTAATTATTTATAGATGTTATTTTCCTTTTCATCATTAAATAAAACATTATATGAATTGACTATAAAAATTACCCCATATTTCTCCTAACCAAGTAGGATAAGTAATTCAAGTAAGATATATATAGCATCTTACTTACTAATACCTGAATTACTTATCTTATATATATATATATATATATATATATATATATATATATATATATATATATATATATATATATATATATATATATATATATATATATATATATATATATATATATATATATATATATATATATATATATATATATATATCAGTAAATTTTTTTTATAAGCTGCAAATTTATTAATATAGAAGAGAAGTTAACAGCCACACGGAGAACCAACCAAAAAGCCTAACTACAGCAGGACACCACCCAGAAAAAAGAGAACAAAGCAACCCAAAATAAAAGTTTCGTTAAGCCTAAGAAACAGAAACAAGTCTGTCCATCAAAATAAAATGATGCAAAACTGTAGTGGGTCAATTGATAGAAAGATCTTTTCCCATTGAGGACAGCAGGATTTCAGCCTTAGAATTGCAGCATGTAAGTTAAGAATCATAGACTTGTCCTAAATTCGCAAGTAACTGGATTCAGCCCATGCCATATCAGACTTTTCGCTCCACATTATCCCAAAATGCTAAATAATTTTGAGTTAGCTAGAAAGAACCATTTCACTCAAATTAAGCTTTTAAAGCTTGCACATTCCATTAGATGCTCAACTCTTAACTTCTTGTAGCAACATCAAAGAAGCCAAATCACATAAATATGCAAGAGAAGCTAAACATCAAGATAAGTTTCCTAATAACGTTCTTATATTTTTACTACAAAATAATATGTAAAAAGATATAAACAACATATGTTAAGATCTCTAGCAAGAAACATATTCATATACACACCACACATTCACATGAACAAGAACTAACACAGGGCAAGAAGCAGGGAAAAAGCGTTGCAGAAGGCAAAGACCAGTAATTGACTTGCATGTAGAGCAAAAGAGAAAAGTTAATTCACTTTTCTTAATTTATAATGAGTAAAACATGCACCAGTTCAGAAAATTTACCTTATCAAAGCTTAAGCATATGTCCATCGAATAGAACGATGCAAAAACCAAGAGAAAAAAAGTTCAGATCTTGCTGAAACCTGGATACAATTGAAATCAGAAATGAAAAAAATAACAACAATCAAGGTATTACCTTAAGAATCTTGAGCTTCACACTTCCATAAATAGCACCAAAACTAAATATGAATGCCATAGCCACCTAACCAGGTGAAGAAAAGAAACAATTGATAAAGAATCAAAAAGCAATTTTTATTTTACTAATAAGAAAAACAATCGATTCTTAATAATAAGTCAAACTTGCTTAGCTCAGCTCATGAATAGAGATAAAATTACCTCACTGCCTATCCTTCAATGGATGCACGAATCATTTTCCTTCTCAATATTGAATCCCCAGCCTTCGATCTGAGTATTGAAATCAAAAAATAAAGCATCTGTGATTTTTCTCTCAAAACTAGGGTAGAGAGCAAGCTGGGAGGCGAGAGGCACAAAAAGAAAAAAAAATAAGAAAAAGGCAGCAATATTTATACCTAGGGTTTTCCAAAAATAGCAACGGAAATTAATTTTGTTGCTAAAAATAGCAACGGAGTTAATTTCCGTTGTTATTTTAGTAAAATTATTCCGTTGTGGGTCCAAAAATAGCAACGAAATTAATTTTCGTTGCTATTTTAGCAACGGATTATGTTTCTCGTTGCTAAATTTAGTTCCAAAATTTTTCGCCGCCATTTTTAGCAATAGAAATAGGTTTTCGTTGCTATTTTTCGTGGCCATATTGTGGCGCTAAAATTTTCCTCTCTTTTTAGCAACGGAATGCCACCATTTTTGTTCCGTTGCTAAACAAAAAAATTAACAAAATTTAGCAACGAAAATTAAATTCCATTGCTAAATTAGCAACGGATTAAATTCTGTTGCTATTTTTCCTTTGCTATTTGAAGATTTTCTTGTAGTGTTAAAACATGTTGAACCATGGGAGCCTAAGACTATTTGCAAGAAGTGTTTTGCTTGGTTAAGGTGAAAAGGGGTTCCATTATATGCTTGGAATACGGAGTTCTTTAGTATATTAGCCATCATCAATGGAGGCTTTATAAGTCTAGATGAAAGCACCAAAAATAAAAAGAGGTTTGATGTTGCTAGATTTCTTATTACTACTTCATGGCCATAGAATATTAATTCATTAGTGAAGGTATGTATTAATGGAGAAATCTTCCCTGTTCGAATAGTGGGAGAAACTTGCTGTTGGCCCAAGGCTACATCTAAATTTTGATGATAATCAAACCTTAAATAAACTCTATTAGAAAATCTGTTCTAAGCTTATTTTGCAGATATTTCTGTACATCCTTCTGATGGATTTATCAAAAATGAAGATTGTGGAATGGATTCTTGAAGATCAAAGTTGAAGAATATTTTAGTCTAAGGAAAATTAAGTTATTAAATTGTAAGATCAATTTGAGGATCAAATTGACATTCATACATACATATCCTAAGTTTTAAAATTGCATAAAAATGATTTTAAGTCATAAATCTCGTTTTTAGTTAAAACTGGTTTCCTTCAGAAAATGCATTAGAAATTTGTCCGTCAGAATTTTACATCAGAAATTGGATTAGAAATCTGAACAAATTTCTGATCGAAAATCTGCCTTGCGCTAAAAGACAAAATAACGGCTAGAAAACGGCTAGTTAAGGACAGAATCGTCTGTTCCGTTTTCTAACGTTCATAAACGACTAGTTTTCTATTTTCTCACTTCAAACCATGTTTTTGGGTATAAATATGAGTTGTGAGAACATTTAGAATGTTAGAGAAAATATTGGAAAGATTTTCTAACTCTTAAGAGAAAGCCTATTTGTTTTAAATCTCACTTTCCATCTTGCACTTCATCTTTACATATCATCCTCAATTGATTATAGCTTTTGTTGTAATTAATTAGTGAGGAATTTCTATTGTGAAAGATTGTGAGTTTGGGTTGGCTAAAACCTAAGTGAAATTCTAGTAAGTGTTTCAATATTTTACTTGGAAAAAATATTGTGGGTAGATATACATAGGATTGTATATTGGCTTGAACTCTTGCCCTTAAAAGAGTTAAGAGTGGAGAGAAAAGCTCAAGAGTGATTCTTGAGGAGTGGAGGTAGGCAGGTTGGCCGAACCACTATAAATTCTGTGTGCTTTACTTTTCTGCTCTATTTTCTATCTTCTACAATTCTGTTTTATATTCTGGAAATCTGAGTTTTCAAATTTCTGTAAAACGAATTTCTGAAACATTCACAACAAGTTTAACACACTTTTTCAGAAATATAATTGTAGTTTAAAAAGAACTTGCAAAATCTATCATTATTGTTATCTTGCATTTTTTACATTCTCTGTTAGAAAAGTCATTAGAAATCTGCACTTGCATACAATTCTGTTCCTTAGAAATTTGGCCAGAAAATTTTTAAGACACCCAATTCACCCCCCCTCTTGAGTGTCTTTCGGGACCAACATTTGGTATCAGAGCGGTTCTCAATTCCCTAAGGCTTAACATCCTTGAGTGATCCTAAAAATGGCCGAATCAAATAGTTCTTCTAATGCTACTCCATTCAAAGAGGAACATTTTGTTCATCGTCCTCCTATGTTTAGCGGTGAAAATTATCCTTTCTGGAAGGTTGTTATGAGACACTTTATCCAATCTCAAAATATGGATTGCTGGGATATTATTGAAGATGGATATGAGCATCCACGAAAGATTTCTGATGAAGCAGGAGCATCAGAAACTGCTACTGTTTTAAAGACCAGAAAAGAGTTCACAGAAGCTGAGAAGAGAAATGTGCAGCTAAATTCTAAAGCTATGAGCATACTTTTCTGTTCACTGCATACAAATGAATTCAATAGAGTTTCTGGATGTGATACAGCAAAAGAAATCTGGGACAAGCTACAAGCAACATATGAAGGTACGAATCAAGTTAAAGATAATAGACTTCATGTTCTGATGGTAGATTATGAAGCATTCAAAATGAAGCCAGAAGAGTCAATTTCTGAGGTAATCAATAGGTACGTTAAATTAACTAATGAAATTAAGGCTCTTGGTAAAAAACTTGATGAACATAATAAAATTGCTAAGCTTGTTAGAGGTCTCACACCTAGATGGGAAGCAAAGGCATCAATTCTGTTAGATAAGGATCTTAGCACTTTAAATTTTGATAATGTTTGCGGATCTCTTATTTCTCATGAACTTTACATTAAGTCTCAAGATGCAGAAAAAGAAAAAGATAGAAAATTGAAAGCTGTTGCTCTCAAAGCAGAATTTAGAAGTGATTATTCTACAGGTGATGATGAGATGGCTTTAATTACAAAGAAGTTCAAAAAGTTGTATAGAAATGGCAAAAAATCGTACAGAAAGCAACATCAGAAATTCTCTCATCACAAAGCAGAAAATTCATCAAATTCTGGTGGAGATGTAATTTGCTATGAATGCAACAAACCCGGTCACATCAAACCTAATTGTCCCAATCTAAAAAGAAAGAAGAAAAAGTTTAGAAAGAAAGCTATGAAAGCTACATGGAGCGACACTGAAGATTCAAGCACAAGTGAAGCAGAATCTGCAAATTCTGATGATGTTGGTCTGATGGCAATTTCTGATCGTGAAGACCAAAATTCTAATTCAGATGCTGATGACAGAAGTTCACCTGAAAATGATTCAGAAAATTTTGAGGTAAGTGATTCTGATTCGAATTCTGATTCAAATGAAAATGGCAATGAATATGAAAAAATGCTTGAATGCTTTGAAGATTTGCATCATAAATATCTTATGCTTAAAAAGACTTATATTGAGGTAAAGAAAAATTATGATGAATTACTTGTGGAACAAGAAAATGCAAAAGAAACAGAAATTAAAATGAAAAACGAATATTCTATTTTGGAAGGTAAATTTATTACTTTGCAAGAAAAATGCAATGATAAAGGAAAACATATTTGTGTGTGTAATGAGAATTCTGTTGAAAATCTGAATGCAAAATCTGTTCATAATTCTCATGCAAGTACTTCAAAAAATTATAACGAAAAATACACCTAAAGAAGGTATAAAAAATACTCATATGATAAATTGATAATTAGCACTTCTGCTACATGCTTTTATTGCTGTAAAAAAGGACATATTTCGAAATTCTGTTATTACAAGAAAAATGCTAATTCTATCAAATATAAATGGGTTGTTAAAAATTCTGCAAATATTGTAACTAACCATGAAGGACCCAAGAAAGGTTGGGTACCTAGAAAAACTTGATTTCTTTGCAGATTTGCCTCAAGAGTGCCAAAACAGAAAGAAGTTATATATATATAGTGGCTACTCTAGGCATATGACGTGAGACAAAGATAAGTTTTCTAAACTGAAAATCTGGAAGTAATTTTGTCAGTTTTTATGATAATAGAAAAGTGTAAAAGATGTTGAAATGAAAAAAATATATTATATAAGGGTAAAGATCTAAATATTTTTACAAGAAAATTATGACATGTAAGATTTTATGCATTAAAAATTATTTGGTGAAGGGAATGCCAAAAATGAATATTGATAAAAATCATGTATGCAAGATATGTCAACTTGGAAAATAATTTCGAAATTCAATTAAAAAAAATTCGAAAGAAAACGTAACAAAAAATTCAGGTAGAACAGCAAGTTGTGCAATCAGCAAAATTACCGAAAAATTAGAGATTTTACAAGTATCTGGTATTTAAAAAAAATAAAAAAAATTGATGATAGAAAGATTCAAGCGTTAGTCTTGTGAGATGTTTAAAAAAAAAATTGGATGAGCAAGAAAACTTGAATTGTTGGCTCAAGGCCACAAAGAAGAAGAAGAAAAAGAAGAAAGACAAACCTTATTAGCAAAGAAGAAGTGAAATGGATATGAGCATTAATTCTCTCTAAAACAGGTGCGTCTTCTTTAAATTTCAAAGAGAAAATTTTAATTCTTTGAGATGTGTTTTTTCATCTTTGGTTTGCTTGAAGTTAATTTTGAAGGGATGTTTGCGTGTTGAAGAAGTTGAAAAGATGAAGAAAAAATTAAGACTATGCAAATTGTCTTTGTTACCCCTAAGAATGATGTGTGTTGTTTTAAAATTGTATAGGGACAACCTTGACATTTCATTTTATTTGTGGTTCACGTGTTGGGTAATTGCAAAATTGCAAGTTCCCAAGTTTAATAATTTTTCAATGGTCAAACAAGTTCTTTGATTATTTTAACTTTGAATTTAAAATTCAAAAAGTTGCTTTTACCACCTAAAAAACGTGTGCCACTTTTTGCAAATCTCAAGTCAAAGATTTTTCAACAAACTATTTGTTTAATGAAAAATTCACAAGAGACAAATTCACTTTTGTATGCTAAAACGTGATTCACTTGCAAATGAGATTTTTGCCTTTGAAAGTTGTGATTTTCACATTTTAAGTGGCTAAAAGAAGACTATTCTCTTTTCTATTAAAAAAAAAATTAACATTAAAAAAATTGGGTTCACGTTAAAACAAGGTATAAAAAATTTTTTTTTTTTGCTTTCACGTTAAAAAGTTTGCTACCTATGTTTGTTTTTCTAGTTTAAATAATAATAATATTAATAATAATATTTTTAAAGTTTGCTTTTCAAAAAAAAAAAAAGGAGGAAGCTTTTCACGTTAAAATAAGTAAATAAAACTTTTAAAAAGTTTACTTTGTTTTCAAGACAAACAAAACAAAGTGATTTGAATTTATTGTCTTCTTTTTACTTTGAAAAAGGTTTGTAAGCATTTTCAATTTTGTCTTGTGTTATTATAAAAGAAAACCAAAAGTCATTTTTTTACCACATATAAAACGTATGGACTTGGTTAAAACAAAAGAAGAAAAAGTGATTTTTTATTTTGAAAATTGTGTTACTTTTAAAAAGTTAAGTCTTTAAAAATTGTGCCTTACTTTTAATAAGTTAACTTTTTGACTTTGAAAAATGTGATCTTTGTTTATTCTAACAAGTTAACATTTTAACCTTGAAATATGTTATTTCCACTTTACACATTTTGTCTTTTACAAATTTCTTCTTTCACACTTCACACACTTTACGTAAACTTGCTTTCAAACTTGTTAAAATAACAAGTCTTTGTGTTTTCTTCATACAAATCTTACTTCTTCTCTTGGAAAAAACGTGCCATTCATTTTTACCTTTTACAATCCCACCTTTCATAGTTCACAGATTCTTCTTCACGTCAATTTTTTCAAAAATATTAAATGATCAAATTCTTATGATTTCAAATATCAAATACTTTATTTCTTCTCTCTATCTTCTGTATCATTCCGACTTCCAGTCGCTACTAACATGAGAAGAATAAAATTGTTGGCAAAGAAAAATTATTCACCAATATTACAGCAACCAACCGGTCAAAATAATTTTTTTTTGGCTCCATCTCATTCGGTCGACTTCATCACAGCAAAAATCAAAGATTGATAGGTTTTCTCTTTGAATTTTTGTTGGTATATTTTGGATATTTTAAAGATTATTTTGTGGCGTAAATTATTTTTGGGTTTATTTAAATCTCCTGTGCATATTATGTTATCTCTTTCCTTTTTGATTGATGACAAAAAGGGGGAGAATAATGGAGAAATGTTGATTAATAACGATAATTACAAAGGGGGAGAAAAATGAAAGAAAATAGATAAATTTTTGGAGAAAATTTGAAAATTAAAAATGGAGAAAAATGGCTAAATGATTTGCTATATGGTTATATGATATTTTGGAATGAATTCTAAAAATTTCCTTGTTGATGAAAAATTAATTATTTATCGAATTTAATCTGCTGATATATTAACGCTATTTGATTCATTGTGATGCTTGATTTCTTTAAAAATATTTCTTGTAAAAAAAAATCAAGTTAAATTTTTACAAAATTCATTGGCATGCTTATATTTTGATAAAATCTGAAGTTTTACATGGATTTACACTTACTTTACAGATTTTATTTTTTCTGTAAATACCCCATGCATATATTCAGGGGGATTTTTTAGACTAACCAAGATAGACTTCTAAGTGGAGTTTATTAAGGTTTTGTCATCATCAAAAAGGGGGAGATTGTTGGCCCAAGGCTACATCTAAATTTTGATGATAATCAAACCTTAAATAAACTCTATTAGAAAATCTGTTCTAAGCTTATTTTGCAGATATTTCTGTACATCCTTCTGATGGATTTATCAAAAATGAAGATTGTGGAATGGATTCTTGAAGATCAAAGTTGAAGAATATTTTAGTCTAAGGAAAATTAAGTTATTAAATTGTAAGATCAATTTGAGGATCAAATTGACATTCATACATACATATCCTAAGTTTTAAAATTGCATAAAAATGATTTTAAGTCATAAATCTCGTTTTTAGTTAAAACTGGTTTCCTTCAGAAAATGCATTAGAAATTTGTCCGTCAGAATTTTACATCAGAAATTGGATTAGAAATCTGAACAAATTTCTGATCGAAAATCTGCCTTGCGCTAAAAGACAAAATAACGGCTAGAAAACGGCTAGTTAAGGACAGAATCGTCTGTTCCGTTTTCTAACGTTCATAAACGACTAGTTTTCTATTTTCTCACTTCAAACCATGTTTTTGGGTATAAATATGAGTTGTGAGAACATTTAGAATGTTAGAGAAAATATTGGAAAGATTTTCTAACTCTTAAGAGAAAGCCTATTTGTTTTAAATCTCACTTTCCATCTTGCACTTCATCTTTACATATCATCCTCAATTGATTATAGCTTTTGTTGTAATTAATTAGTGAGGAATTTCTATTATGAAAGATTGTGAGTTTGGGTTGGCTAGAACCTAAGTGAAATTCTAGTAAGTGTTTCAATATTTTACTTGGAAAAAATATTGTGGGTAGATATACATAGGATTGTATATTGGCTTGAACTCTTGCCCTTAAAAGAGTTAAGAGTGGAGAGAAAAGCTCAAGAGTAATTCTTGAGGAGTGGAGGTAGGCAGGTTGGCCGAACCACTATAAATTCTGTGTGCTTTACTTTTCTGCTCTATTTTCTATCTTCTACAATTCTGTTTTATATTCTGGAAATCTGAGTTTTCAAATTTCTGTAAAACGAATTTCTGAAACATTCACAACAAGTTTAACACACTTTTTCAGAAATATAATTGTAGTTTAAAAAGAACTTGCAAAATCTATCATTATTGTTATCTTGCATTTTTTACATTCTCTGTTAGAAAAGTCATTAAAAATCTGCACTTGCATACAATTCTGTTCCTTAGAAATTTGGGCAGAAAATTTTTAAGACACCCAATTCACCCCCCCTCTTGAGTGTCTTTCGGGACCAACACTTGCTTAGTTTTCCCTTTCTATGATCAAAAGATTTTTAAAGCACACTTTAGCCCACCGACCTCTAATGCCTCTTAATTTGCCAGAATCTTCATCGGGGAACATTTTAAAGAGTCATTTGAGTTACTCTTCCTCGATGTCTATAAGTAAAATGGCTAATACAGATAAAAATTATGATATTAATAGTTTCCATGCAAGGATGGCGGCACAAGAATGTTCTGCTACAAAACCTAAAAATTCCCATTAATCCTTCCCTCCCTTTGGACAATCCAATGCTAATCCCTGTTTATTGAATTCTAAGCACAGTATCTACATTAATGCCTGCAATTTAATTATCCTAGTAGTGATCTTGGCCCTGATCCTCCTAACTGTGATCTTGGCTTAGAGTCTAAGTTTCCTCTTTGGCCACTTTCTCCCCTATTACTTACTTATCATGACCAAACCTCCTCAGACCCTAATTGAAATTTATTGGAGTTGGGCTCTAATGGAAAGCCTGATGGGCCTAAAGCACACAAGCCCAATAAATCCAAAAAAATTAGAAGTTTGTATGTTATTGATGGTAATAAGTCCCTTTTGCATCCGCACCCTCTATCTATCAAGAGGGGAAAAAGACAAAAATTGTCAAAACCTAGCTACCATTTATTAGCAAATCCACCAATTCTCTTGAATGAGATTATACTGATGAGTCATTAACCGATTGATGAATGAAAAATCGAAACATGTGCTTCTCAACTAATGCAGAGACTGACTCAATTCAGGTGAGATATCTGAAGTCAACAATATTCTAGAAGTAGCTACCCTTCTTGGAGTTGAATACCCCAAAGGAAAATAGGCTTTCATTAAAATCTGTACCGATGCGAAGAATAGTGAAAAGAAGGCTTGGGATGAAGCTCATACTACTTGAGCATGGGAATTGTAACACAGCCAAGGTTTTTTTATGGGTTTTGTTGTCATTTTTTCATCATAATAAAGTTTTTAACTTGGAACATTAGAGGTTTAAATTTGGGTATCAAAAGGAAGGCTATCCACTCGTTGAATAGAAGGAAGAAAATTTATATGATATTAATTCAAGAAACCAAACTGAGGGAGATAAATGACAAAATAATTAAATCCTGCTAGGGTAGTTCTGATTTTTGCTAGAAGTCAGTGAAATCAATAGGGAACAGCAGTGGAATTTTTATGACTTAGAGAAACGACTTTCTTCATATCTCTTCTCTCAAAATTGTCAGCCACTAGCTGATGGTCAAAAGGATTCTCTCTCGCTCCAAAGTCAAATGTGTCATTATCTATGTTTATACCCCCTGCTCTGAAGATCGACAATTAGAGGCATGGTCTCAGATCCTTAGCTCTATTGATGTTTTTATTCCAATTCTAGTTGGTGGTGATTTCAATGTTGTGCTTAACACTGAGGATAGATGGATTTCAGTTTTAAATAGAAAAGATTATGCTTTTTAAAATTTTGTCAGTACGGTAAATCTTATCGATTTACCTCTTGTAGGTAAGAAATTCACCTGAAGTAACTTAGTTAGTAAAAGTAGAATTGATCGATTTTTTGTTAATGCCATATGGATGTCAACTTTTAATAATCCTTGCTAATTGAATTTACCAAAAGGCATTTCAGACCATTCTCCTATCCTTCTTTCTTTTAAAACTGTTAATTGGCGTCTGAAACCATTTAAGTTTATGGACTTTTGGCTATTGGAATTTAATATTTTGAAAAAGATTGATTATTGGTGGTTGGAGATTAGTGCACAGGGTATAATAAACCCAGCTCTGGAATTTAAACTGTTGAGAAAATAATTATCAAGTTGGAACAAAACTGAGTTTGGCAATTTAGATGTAAACATTGAGAAACTGGAATAGGACATTAAAGATATTGGTCATGATTTGGAGTGTCTAGATATCCATGATATTATATAGTATCATCTGAATAATAGATGTAGTATTTTATTATAAAATCTCTGGAGCAAACTTAAAGCTAAGGAGTCCTTCTGACGTCAAAAATCTTGAATCAAATGGGCCAAAGAAGGTGATAGAAACATAAATTTTTTTCATCTATAAAAAAAAAGTGAGGCAATCCTCCAATCATATCAATAGCATCTATTCTGGTTCAAAATTGATTATTGACCCAAGTTCTATTAAAAAAGAAGTGCTTGGTTTCTTCAAAATTTTGTTTTAAGAAAACTGTCATTCCAAACATGTCCTCCCTCTAAATCTATTCAACAAATTGTCACCAGAATTGGCATCCTCTCTGGAAAGATAATTTTCTCTTAAAGAAGTAAAGTCTGCAGTTTGAGATTGTGACAGCACTAAGGCACCTGGACCAGATGGGTTCAATTTTGGGTTCAATAAAGCAGCTTGGAATTCTATTGGCAATGATATTTTTAATATGGTTCTAGCTTTCTACCATTATGGAAAATTGCCAAAGAGAATTAATTCCTCTTTTATCACCCTTATCTCTAAAGTCAGATGAGCTTCTAGCATTAAAAACATTAGACCCATTAGTCTTATTGGATGTTTATATAAGATAATAGGAAAGCTGCTGGCAAACAGGCTTAAAGGAGTCATGGATGGGATTATTCGTGAAGAACAAAGTGCTTTTATTAAAGAAAGATTCATCCCTGATGGGTCCTAATAGTAAATGAGATTATTCACTCTTTAAGAAGCACAATATGCAGGGGTGTAATGCTGAAAATTGACTTTCATAAGGCATTTGATTCAGTATCCTGGAGTTATCTAGATATAGTTCTTGAACAAATAAATTTTTGTCTTCGATGGAGATCATGGATCAAGAAGTGCACCTCCACTACCAGGGTCTCCTTTTTAATTAATGGCATCCCTTCAAATAAAATTCCTCTAAAGAGAGGTCTTAGATAATGAGACCCATTATTGCCTTTTCTTTTTCTCATTCCAACTGAAGATCTTTTTAAACTTATGAGAAAAGTCTCAAATCTGAATCTATTCTCTAGAATTCAAGAGGTGCTCCTCCACTACAATTGTTTTGTATATGAAACATTGTAAAGTTTTAAGGAACTCCTATATAATTAAAGTATTATTCCCTAAGATTTATATGTATTGAGTTAAGCTTTTGTATAAGACATCCTTATAGTAATGTTTTCAATTTGTTAGAATAGTAATGCATGTTTAAGGAATTGAGTTAAGTGATATAGTTTAGCTAATAGAATTAAGGTGTTACAATTAGTGATATCAAAGCATCGGTTTAGCCGTTTCTGGTCTATAAGTGTCTAGAGTTGTTCTCATAGAAAGTTTTTTTGTGTTGGCCTAATGCAGATATCTCTGTTTTGTTTTGTATAGATTGAAAAATGGATAAGTTGAAAGAGTCTGGTAAAAAGATCATTAAAGTCAACAATTCAGGGGCATTGAGCTTGTTTGACCTCGATTCTGTGAATGTAACTCGTGATGAGATGCCTATTTCTATACTAGATGATTTAAAGGAAATGAATCGCATAATGAATCAGATTTTACAAGAATTATCTGAGCCTAGAGTATCAAGTGTTGTTAAAGGGAAAATTGAGACTAAAAGAAATCGAGATGAGAATGCAAAGAAGATGGAACCAGGAAAAAGAAATAAGATAATGGAAATAGGTTCTTCTAGCAACACATCTTAGCATGTGCAAGGTTTAGCAAGGAAAAGTCAAGGAATTCAAATTCCTAAATGCTTATATTGCACGAGGAATTATTAGGGTGTTTGTAGGGCTTTAACAGGGGCTTGTTTTAGATGTGGGAAAAAAGATCATCTTATGGCTAATTGTCTAGTACTGCCAAAGAAAAGTAAGGCATCAATAAGGAATGAAAAGAAGCTTATCATTTCTAGTATACCATAGGCAAAAGAGATAGACCATAATGAAAGAGATAAACTTATACATCCAATTATATCGATTCAGATCGGTAGGACTGAGGTTGCATTAAATCAAGATGTTATTAAAGGAGCTTCTGGTATTTATCTTTTCTTCTTTAATATTTTTTCATTTGGATTGATAGATTCTAAATACGGTAATGCAATTTTATTCTTGTAAGAAAGTTTTGATATAGTGGAGCCTTGAGAATGTTATGTATATTTGATCGTTATGTGAATTATAGTATAAGTACATTAATAGAATACATAGAGTTCTTTATGAAGGTATGGAAAGGAGTTATGTTTAATTAACGAAAAATCTATAGTTAAGATCATTACGATGATAAGTTAAGGTTAATTATGATGCTCGGTATACCTGTCAATGGTTTCTTTTTTAGTTCGGGCAATTGATTAAACATTACACATAGGATAGGGCTAAACATGAACAATGCATGAGAATATGCATTTGCATTTTATTGCATACATGAAAGCATCATTCATTCATAGCATAGCATCAAACATCATATGGAAAAACATGAATAGCATCATATCACATATACAAGCTCCAACTGAGGAAAGAAACTGACAGGATATATCCTAAGCATTGTAGTCAGTACTGGGCCCTTATGTTTATTGGGATAAGCAGTTGTGCTTAAGTGGGAAGCTCAAGTGATTAATTTACTTAACCTAAATAAAAGCTAGATTTTTTTTGCTTTTTAAAGATTTTGGGCATTAGATACAAAGCCAGAGCAGGATTTTGCATTAAATTAAAATAGATCGATATATCTAAATCTATTGGCAATACATAATGTATATATAACCATATTCATCTTGCAGACGGAGGTTACTTCTGGTATTTTATTCTCTGTTGTGGATGTCAATCTACTTTGGGGGTTTATTCTGTGGAGATATAATTTATATTTTATTGTTGCATTGAAGATGGGACTGTGTTTTTGATCTCGAATTTTGCTGGTATTCTGCCTTATGAAGGAATTATGTGTGCACGTTGCTGGTACTCTTTCTTGTGTATAACACGTGTCTTTTGCAATGTTTTTGATTGTCATCTGAACAGTGGAAGCTCTTTTCAATTTTGTCAGCATAGGAATTACTCTAGTGTGTGCTTCTTTTATGGTTCTGCTGGTCTATTATGTCTAAGCAGGGGACGCGAATGAACACTTTGTCCTTGGGAATTGTTTATCCTGTTTATGGTTATTGACATAATACTCAATTTGTGCTATGGTCCTGGGTCTGATAGATATGCTTTATTAACTTGTATTAATTTTTAGATTAATATTCACCAATAATTCAAGTAGCTTATAAAAAATAATGGTTTATACTTGTAGTGGATGACCTTAAGTTATTTTAAAATAATGGTGAGTACATAGTTATCAAATCTAATTCTCTAGGCTCACACATAATTTAACATAATATATTAGATTCATAAAAGGAATAACTGCTGCATGACTCTAGACTCTATGGGTGAAAATATTTGAGGTTGAAAGAAAATCCAAATGAAAAAAAGATGAAACTAGCTCAAGGTTGAAAAGTCAAGTAGATAAAATAATAAATTAAACAAGTGACAACTGGTAGACTGGCTAGTTACACTTAAGAGTGAATGTTGGAGAGAATTCTAACAGAAAATGAGATACACTTTGTAGATTTTTTTTATTTCGTTTATTCTAGGCTTCTGTTAGTATATCTTTATTTCTTCTATTCTAGGCTTTTATAAGTATATCTTGTTGTTGTATTTAGTTGAGATATGTTTTTATCAGTTAGTTAAGCATTTTATAGTGGCAATTAAATGTAACTCTATATATATTCATCCTCATATGAATCAAGCCTTCATTTTACAATCTTTGAGTATCTTTTTATATTGTCAGAGCTATAAAAGCTCCTATGAGCAAACACCTATTTCCCCACTTAACTATCAGTCCAGCTACAAATGGCCTCTTCTTCCAATGTTACCAATGCTGATAATACAGCCACGACCAATACTATTGTCCAATTCAATCCAACCGCCCATCAAATTAGCTGGAAGTCATAACTTTACTATTTGAAAGGCTCAAATTGAAATGCTAGTGCATGGCCACGATCTGTTTGGTCACCTTGATGGCTCAACACCCACCCCTCCTCAAACAGTAACTAATAATAATCGTACCATACCAAACCCAGCATACCATAAATGGTTCCACCATGCTAAACTCATCCATACTATTATCTTAGCTTCTGTTGATCCAACACTTGCCTCCACCATTGCCATCTCAACCATAATGCATAAGGCATGGGAATCCCTTCATATAGCATTTGCTAATAAATCCTAAACACGGATTATTAGCCTTTAAGATAAATTAGCATGCATTACTAAAGAATCTCACCCTATCACTGATTATCTTCGTGACATTCACTCAACTATCGATGAACTTGCAACTGCTAGTGAGCCTATTTTTAATTCTCAGCTTATAGTTAGGATTCTATAAGGCCTAGGTCCTGACTACAAAACCATCTCTGCAGCCATCTGCTCTCGTTATACTACCATTACATGTGAAGAACTTTATGAAAAGCTTCTTGATCATGAGTTTTTTCTTCAACATGAAGAAGCCAAAGTAACACCTCCCATTCCAATTACTATTGCATAATGCACTAACTCTGGATCCCCTTACACTAATGGTCATCAACCAACCAACATTAATAACTCTATTCAGGTCTCATAGTGGTGCCAACAGCGGTCCTCTAATAGTTCCAACAATTGCAACAACCAACGGTGCTCTAAATGCAATTCCAATCAGCAGCAAGCTCCCCACAACAATGTTCGTTGTTAACTATATGATCGTACTGGTCACGTTGCTAAAGTATGCAAATCTAAATCTCATAATCATTTTTAAGTAAGAGCTAACTTCGCTGCCTCTTATCCCCATAATCAACATATTTGGATTATTGATTCAAGCAAAAGTCATCACATCGCCGCTGATGCTCAAAATTTAGCTACACACAAGACTATCACGGCCCTGAAGATATCAATATGGGCAATGGGAATACAATTCAGATCACTCATACTGGTAACGCTAAACTTAAGGCATGAAATCTTAACTTTTAGTTATCAACACTCTTTGTGCTCCAAAAATTATAAAGAATCGTGTCTTTTTTTCCCAATTTTGTCGTGATAATAACACCTCTATTCAATTTTTTCCATTTCATTACTTTGTGAAGGATCTGATTGATGGAATATGACATGGTATGATAATCATGATAGCACAGCGGAAAAACAAAAATTTTATCATACATACCATACATATCCAAAGATAGAATCAAAACATGCAATTTTAGGGTTATCGAACTTACAACTTTTGATGCCTTTTAAAACTTTTATTCCGATGATGACCAGCAACAAAGATGGCTTTGTCCGCCTTAGATCTCGATCACCAATGCCAAGGAATAGCCTTTTGCGCCACTCCCTCTATTCTCACACACACAATTACACCGTCGGCTTAAAAACGAGATTGCTAGATCTCTTTTTCGGTATTGTGTAAGGGTTATAGTTTGAAGCTACAAAACTTGATTTTGTACTTCTTTAGATTGCTATTACTGCTCAATAACACAAGAGAATGAGGAACAATCCTTTCTCCTTGTGAAAAATTGAACAAAAGAATTAAGAGAGAGAGAGAGTCACTATTCACGAGTTACTATTCATGCCACAAAAAAATTAGGTTTAGGGTTTTATTTCTTTTAATATATATGCTTATCCTTTGGCAAGTCATTAATCTGAATTCAACTATCCTAAGATAATTAATTCAAACTCTATCACTTCCTAAAGATAAGTAATATATTTTGAATTAAACTCCTTTGAATTTAAATTCAAATTTGAAATAAAACATAAGACATTTAAATAAATGAAATCACTTAATTTAAATATATAGCATGTGCCGAAATTCCTTGATTTCCCTCTTGAAATTTCAGCCACATCATTAAATATATAAGTGATTTAATTTAATTTAAATCCCTTTAGGCTTTAATATTCAATTAACTTAATTAACACAAGATAATTAATTAATTGAAATTAAACCTTATGGGCTGAATTTCTCTCTCTCATGGACCAAAGCCCAATAGCAATATTATAACCCATTACATACATTAATTTGACTTTAATTAAAAGCCCAAATTAATGTCCAATACTTAATTTAAATATTTTAAGCCCAATGCTTTGTGTGCGATCCTATAGGTCCATTTAATGTTGGCAATGAATTAATAAATTAATTCAAAGGCTATATATATTCTCTAGCAAGATATTATAGCATTCCAAATTAAATGAAAATGCATATGGCATTTGGTGACCTAATGCAATTTTGCATAGTCCCTTACCCATAAATATCAGAATTGATATAAGGCATGGAACTAGTCATCCTTATATACATTAATTCATTTCTTGATATTCCAATGACACTGAATTCTCAGATAAATAATGATTACTCATTATTTCATGTCGGTATGGCCATACACTTCTCACTTCACTGATCAAGTGGCCGGTGATATTTTTCTCTCTTATCGAGAGGGGTAATCCCTTCACTTCTCTCATGCTCTCTAACATGAATCAGTGCATACCCAATCATACCCGTACTTGTCACTCTGTTACGAGCACGTTAGGTGTATGTCAAAGTACACAGTAATTCATAAAAAGTTTCATAGAGATTTCAGGTCTAAGAACTCCGATACAAAACTTGCATATGAGAAACACTTATGACTTGTACCATGTAGTGTTTTCATGAGCGGATCGAATTCAGATACCATGTTCTTTAACATGTATCTATGATCTCTGATTGACACTCTTGTCCTAATGATCCGTAAGATAGAACTCATAAGATCAGAGAGAGCATACTAGTCTTAATTCATTTGTTATTCCCATAACAATGACTGACTAGGGATATTTAGAATGATGTCTCATTTGTTTCAAGGTCTTACAATCCATGTGCCTCACACATGATAACTTAAACCGAAACAACACTCTTCGATAGTTTTATCAATTGATATGCACAGGAATACAAAGGATAAAACAAATGCCTCATTTTATTAATTTCAAGTGTTTCGTTACAATGTATTGGGGCTAGGGCTTACACTAACAATCTTCCACTAGCACTAGTCCCAATTGGGCATAGCCCTAAGACCGAATGCTCTCAAATGAGCTTCGTGCAGATTTGGACGTAACTGTTTCGTCAAAGGATCTGCTACATTGTCTTCACTTGATATCTTGCTAACCTTGACGTCCCCACGATCAATGATTTCTCTGATCAGGTGGTACCTTCTGAGTATGTGTTTGGATTTCTGGTGTGACCGGGGCTCCTTAGCCTGTGCGATGGCCCCGTTATTGTCACAGAAAATTTCTAATGGATCTAGGATGCTTGGGACCACTCCTAATCCATTAATGAAATTTTTAATCCAAACAGCCTCTTTTGCAGCCTCACTTGCTGCAATATACTCAGATTCTGTAGTTGAGTCGGCAACGGTTTCTTGCTTTGAGCTTCTCCAGCTGACAGCACCACCGTTCAAAACAAAAACAAACCCAGATTGCGATCTAGAATCCTGAGTGCTGGTCTGAAAAGCAGCATCGGCATAACCTTGTATGACGAGCTCTTCTTGACCACCATACACCAAGAAGTGATCCTTAGTCCTTCGCAGGTACTTAAGGATCCCTTTTACAGCAGACCAGTGCTTCTCACCAGGGTCTTGCTGAAACATACTGGTTATACTCAGTGCATGAGCAACATCCAATCTAGTACATAACATAGCGTACATGATAGATCCAATAGCAGATGCATATGGGATTCTACTCATGTTGTCCCTTTCCTCTTTGGTTTTAGGGCACTGTTCTTTAGTCAAAGGAACTCCCAAAGCCAAAGGTATGTACCCTTTCTTTGAGTCTCCCATACTAAAACGCTTTAGTACTTTGTCTATGTACTTTTCTTGACTTAGTCCCAAAAGCCGATTCGATCTATCTCTATAGATTCGAATACCAAGTATTGTCTCGGCTTCACCTAAGTCTTTCATTGAGAAACATTTTCCCAACCATTGCTTAACCTTTTGCAATGTTGGAATATCATTCCCAATGAGAAGGATGTCGTCCACATATAGGACCAGAAACACTACTATGCTCCCACTAACCTTCTTGTACACACAAGGCTCATCTTCGTTCTTGATGAAGTCAAATTCTTTGATTGCCTCATCAAAGCGAAGATTCCAACTTCGGGATGCTTGCTTTAATCCATAAATGGATTTTTGAAGCTTGCATACCTTCTTAGGATGCTTGGGATTGACAAAACCTTCAGGCCGTGTCATATACACATCCTCAAGTAAATTTCCGTTAAGGAAAGCAGTTTTGACATCCATTTGCCATATCTCATAATCATGATATGCAGCTATGGCAAGCAAGATCCTAATGGACTTTAGCATGACTACAGGCGAAAAGGTCTCGTCATAGTCTATACCATGAGTTTGTCGAAAACCTTTTGCTACTAGTCTACCTTTGTAGGTCTTATCAGCTTTTAGTTTGAATAACCACTTGCATTCAATTACCTTAGCACCTTCTGGTGGATCAACCATGGTCCAAACCTGGTTATCGTACATTGATTGCATCTCGGATTTCATGGCTTCAAGCCAATTATCCGAGTCTGGGCTTTCAATAGCTTCTCGGTAGGTAGTAGGATCCTCACGATCTACTAACTCAATAGTGTCACTGTCAGTGATTAGAAATCCATATCTCTCAATCTCCTGACGTACCCTACCAGACCTTCTAGGTACTTGTGTAATGGGTTCTTGTTCCACAACTGGTTGTGAACTTGATCCCATTTCCAAACCATCCTCTATTGGAGCTTGTGGCACTTGAATTTCTCCAAGTTCTACTTTTACTCCCACTGTCTTTCTTCAGAAGGAACTCATTTTCCAAGAAAACAGCCTTGCGAGCAACAAATACTTTGTTCTCGGCTTGTGAGTAAAAGTAGTATCCCTTTGTTTCTTTGGGATAGCCCACAAATAAGCAGACAGTCGATTTGGACTCTAGTTTGTCAGATGTTAATTTCTTAACATGTGCTTCACAGCCCCAAATCTTGAGAAAAGACATATTAGGTTCTTTCCCAGTCCATACCTCGTATGGTGTCTTCTCAACTGCTTTAGTTGGAGTACGGTTCAATAGAAACGCAGCAGTTTCTAATGCATAACCCCAAAAAGAGATAGGAAGATTAGCTTGACTCATCATAGATCGAACCATGTCCAACAAAGTTCGATTTCTCCTTTCGGACACACCATTCCATTGCGGTGTTCCAGGAGGAGTGAGCTGTGAAATAATACCACACTCTTTTAGATGATCATCAAACTCTTGGCTTAAGTATTCGCCACCTCGATCTGATCGAATGGCTTTTATACTTTTGCCAAGTTGGTTTTCTACTTCGTTCTTAAACTCCTTGAATTTCTCAAAAGTTTCAGACTTGTACTTCATTAGATAGACATAGCCATATCTACTGAAGTCATCTGTGAAAGTCACGAAGTAGCTAAAACCACCTCTAGCATGTGTACTTAAAGGTCCACATACATCGGTATTTATTAGTTCCAATAAGCCATTAGTCCTTTCACCTTTTTTTATTAAAAGGACTCTTTGTCATTTTTCCATGCAAACATGGCTCGCATGTGTCATAAGACTCTAAGTCGAATGACCCAAGCACTCCAGTTTTGTGGAGTCTTGAAATGCGTTTTTCGTTTGCATGTCCTAAACGACAATGCCAAAAGTAAGTAGGGTTCAATTCGTTTGATTTAACCCTCTTTGTATTAATGTTGTATATCGACTCTTTGTTTTGTAAATCAAGGATATAAAGGCCATTTTGCAACATGGCATTGCCATAAGAAATGCCTTGGCGACGAATATGAGCATTGCCATTTTTAATAACAAAATCAAATTCATCATTATCCAAATATGAAACTGAAATAATGTTTCTGCTCATAGCAGGCACATAATAACAATTATTCAAAACAATACAAAGTCCGGAAGGTAAAGTGAGGTGATAGTCGCCTATCTCCATGGCAGCAACTCGTGCTCCATTCCCCACACGGAGGTCCACTTCATTCTTTCCAAGTAACCGCCTATTTCTTAGCCCCTGCACATTTGAACAAATGTGAGAACCACAACCGGTATCCAATACCCAAGTGGTAGAAATAGAAAGGTTAATTTCAACAACAAAAATACCAGAACTGGACGCCTTGGCTCCATTCTTCTTTTGTTCTTCCTTGAAGAGAGCGCAATTCTTCCTCCAATGCCCTATCTTGTTGCAATGGAAGCAAGTGCTCTCACTCTCTTTGAGTTTTGGCGCCTTGGGCTTGGATTGGGCCTGAGGTGCACTCCCACTTGACTTGGGTTTTGCCTTTCCCTTTCCCTTTCCCTTAGCGGGTCCCTTCTTAATTCCCTTTTGAACCATTAGAACGGGATTGGTCTTTCGAATGTTCTCTTCAGCATTCTTAAGCATCCCATGAAGCTCAGTGACTGACTTGTTCATTGCATGCATGTTATAATTCATCACAAATGGATCATAAGCAGCAGGCAATGATCCTAAGATCAAGTCAGTGGCCAATTCCTTTGGCACTAGTACCTCAAGCTTCTCAAGAGTATCAAGATACCCTTTCATCTTGAGTACATGGGTACTAACAGGTGTACCCTCAGCCATCTTGCAAGAAATTAATGCCTTTGTTGTCACGAACCTCTCGTGATGAGCTTGCTCTTGGAACATCTCCTTGAGGTGCACCATGATCGCATAAGCCTCTTGGTCCATAAATTGCTTTTGCAAGTCAGGCACCATAGTGGCCAGCATCAGATAGGTCACATCGTTGGAGTCGCTCTTCTTGATCTCAAAAGTTTCCTTTTGAACCGCAGAGGCGTTCCTTCCTGGTTCCACAGGCAAGGGTGCATCCAAAACATACGACTTTTTCTCTTGCTTAAGAACTATTCTTAAGTTTCGAGACCAGTCTATGAAATTGGTGCCATTTAATTTGTCCTTTTCAAGGACCGATCGCAATGAGAAATTGTTATTTGAAGATGCCATTTTCAATCTACAATAAAATTTAGCAAGATTAAATGAGGTCTTATTAATGATCCCACAAACCGAATTAATATCCCTTTAAATAATTCGTGTTAGTGATTTAATGTGGGCCAAGATCCACTTTTCACAACAACTTATTAGTCAAGCTGAGCTTGTACACCTAACAAGTTAAGTTACTTAGGTAGGAAAACTCCAACCATGTCTCGTACATGACTCTTGGATCAAATGGGCTAACATCTTAAGATGTTATAGCACAACCCATTTATTGGTTGCCTAGGTCCGGGCATCCCTTTCCATGTTAAGTCCAACCTACATTCACAACCCATGCCTCACAAAGATAATCGGGCGCATCTAGGACTCCTAGTCTACGTGACCGATGATCGATGCCTTGACATGTTTCGAATTAGGAAGGCAACTTTGTGACTTACTATTTTTAGGGATTCATTTTATTACGGCTTATATGGCATACGCTTTGTCATCCATACATATCATGCATATATATATAATTGCATAAAGTAAAGCGTGACAAACATGGGCCCAAAAACCTACAACTAAGATTCTATACTATTACATAAAAATCTTCGAGTTGGGCTTCTCCACTCCGGTGGGCTTCGTCTTAATTTACAAAGTCTTCAAATAATTCTATTCTAAGAAATAATTGAAACTTTTACAATAAAATATAATGACACGCAGGCCATATTTAATTACAAAAACCCAGGGCCCATGAATGCACCATGCATATCCATTCATCACACCAAACAAGCAAATAAATATACATAGCATTCATGGATTAGACAAAGTCCAATTTTAATCAATTTAGCCAAGCCTATTAATGGAAATTGTGTACTTGAACCTTTAAGAGAAGACCCCGTGATGGGCCTGGGCCGAAGCCCAATGGACTAAATCCTCTTATTGAATAAGTTCTCTTAAAAGCCCAAAACACAAACTAGTTAGATTTGTGCCATAAATCAACTCTAGTATAATTTCCAATTTTGTCATTTTTAATTTTATGTCGTACAGCCCATAAACATTAAAAATACATATAATATGTGCTAACATGAATTAAAAATAAATCATGAAGAACACATATAATAACACACGGCATTTATGCAAAAACAAACAAACAACAAAACTAGTTGTTTAATGCTTATGTAATGCCATGAAATGCACAAACATTTAAATCAATTTTATGAGTCATTTAATAATCTAAATAAGTCCATAAATATTGATTTAATATTCTGTACAAATCTGATCTAAATGTGTTTTTACCATTTTAATCAAAACAAAACAAACTATGTTGATTAAACATGTAACAAACACAAACTAGACATAGTTTTAAGTGATTTTAAAATTAATCAATTAAATTGTCATGGACCAGAATTAAAACCAAATTTAAAATATGTCCAGACCTGATAATTAATCTTTAAATATCACTTACAAACATGCCAAAAATGTTTTTACATTTAATTTTGAAAACTAGTTGTTAAACTAGCAATTTACATGCCAACTAGCACCTAGTTTCATAATTAACATGTACCATCAGGTATAAATAATTAAATCCGACCATTACCAGCCCTAATAACATCTTAGGACAGTATATTAACATGTCATATTAATTATAATACCTATCTAATCAATTAAAATCATTTTTACACCAAAACAATGCAAAAAACTCAAAACAGAAAATTTCAGATTTGCATGTTTTTAAAATAACGATTTTTAATTAATTTTTTCATGCATCTAAAGCACTAAAATAAGCATGTCTAGGCTCTGATACCAAACTTTTGGAATATGACATAGTATGATAATCATGATAGCACAGCAGAAAAACAAAAATTTTATCATACATACCATACATATCCAAAGATAGAATCGAAACATGCAATTTTAGGGTTATCGAACTTACAACTTTTGATGCCTTTTAAAACTTTTATTCCGATGATGACCAGCAACAAAGATGGCTTTGTCCGCCTTAGATCTCGATCACCAATGCCAAGGAATAGCCTTTTGCGCCACTCCCTCTATTCTCACACACACAATTACACCGTCGGCTTAAAAACGAGATTGCTAGATCTCTTTTTCGGTATTGTGTAAGGGTTATAGTTTGAAGCTACAAAACTTGATTTTGTACTTCTTTAGATTGCTATTACTGCTCAATAACACAAGAGAATGACGAACAATCCTTTCTCCTTGTGAAAAATTGAACAAAAGAATTAAGAGAGAGAGAGTCACTATTCACGAGTTACTATTCACGAGTTACTATTCATGCCACAAAAAAAATTAGGTTTAGGGTTTTATTTCTTTTAATATATATGCTTATCCTTTGGCAAGTCATTAATCTAAATTCAACTATCCTAAGATAATTAATTCAAACTCTATCACTTCCTAAAGATAAGTAATATATTTTGAATTAAACTCCTTTGAATTTAAATTCAAATTTGAAATAAAACATAAGACATTTAAATAAATGAAATCACTTAATTTAAATATATAGCATGTGCCGAAATTCCTTGATTTCCCTCTTGAAATTTCGGCCACATCATTAAATATATAAGTGATTTAATTTAATTTAAATTCCTTTAGGCTTTAATATTCAATTAACTTAATTAACACAAGATAATTAATTAATTGAAATTAAACCTTATGGGCTGAATTTCTCTCTCTCATGGACCAAAGCCCAATAGCAATATTATAACCCATTACATACATTAATTTGACTTTAATTAAAAGCCCAAATTAATGTCCAATACTTAATTTAAATATTTTAAGCCCAATGCTTTGTGTGCGATCCTATAGGTCCATTTAATGTTGGCAATGAATTAATAAATTAATTCAAAGGCTATATATATTCTCTAGCAAGATATTATAGCATTCCAAATTAAATGAAAATGCATATGGCATTTGGTGACCTAATGCAATTTTGCATAGTCCCTTACCCATAAATATCAGAATTAATATAAGGCATGGAACTAGTCATCCTTATATACATTAATTCATTTCTTGATATTCCAATGACACTGAATTCTCAGATAAATAATGATTACTCATTATTTCATCTCGGTATGGCCATACACTTCTCAGTTCACTGATCAAGTGGCCGGTGATATTTTTCTCTCTTATCGAGAGGGGTAATCCCTTCACTTCTCTCATGCTCTCTAACATGAATCAGTGCATACCCAATCATACCCGTACTTGTCACTCTGTTACGAGCACGTTAGGTGTATGTCAAAGTACACAGTAATTCATAAAGAGTTTCATAGAGATTTCAGGTCTAAGAACTCCGATACAAAACTTGCATATGAGAAACACTTATGACTTGTACCATGTAGTGTTTTCATGAGCGGATCGAATCCAGATACCATGTTCTTTAACATGTATCTATGATCTCTGATTGACACTCTTGTCCTAATGATCCGTAAGACAGAACTCATAAGATCAGAGAGAGCATACTAGTCTTAATTCATTTGTTATTCCCATAACAATGACTGACTAGGGATATTTAGAATGATGTCTCATTTGTTTCAAGGTCTTACAATCCATGTGCCTCACACATGATAACTTAAACCGAAACAACACTCTTCGATAGTTTTATCAATTGATATGCACAGGAATACAAAGGATAAAACAAATGCCTTATTTTATTAATTTCAAGTGTTTCGTTACAATGTATTGGGGCTAGGGCTTACACTAACACTGATGATGGGGGCATTGTTAGTGCAAGGGAAAACTAGAAATGGCCTTTATGAATGGCCTCAACAAAATTCTGTTCAAGCCTTCTAGGCAACAAAATCTAAATCTATTAAGTTTCGACAACATCGTTTAGCTCATCTAAATATGTGCAATCTTGCACCAAGTTTTAAATCAATTTTCAATTCCTTATCATTGCAATAGTCAGCCTATTCTTTGTCTTTCTTATTCTACTAATAAAATGCATAGGTTTCCTTTTTTAGAAAATAGCTTGCAAAGTTAAAAACCACTTCAACTTATTTACAGTGACTTATGGGGACCATATCCCTTAATTTCACTAGATCAAAAAAATATATTATATTCCTTTTTTTATCAATTTTCATGATACATGTGGTTATACACACTTAAAATAAAAGATGAAGTCCAAAGTGTTTTCAAAAGTTTACATCTTCTTCTTGAAAATTGCTTTAACACAAAATTTTATCTCTTTACATTGATGGTGGTCAATTTCAAAGCTTATCAATTTACGTAAAAAACACATGGTATTGAAAATCTAATTTCACCCTCATACACTTCTTAACGTGTAGTTGTAGTTGAACGTAAACACAATCATGTTGTCGAAATAGCCAAAACATTAATAGATCAAGCCTCTTTTCCCCCCAAGTATAGAGTTTTACTTGTACCCATGTAGTATAACTCATAAATAAACTTCCAACACCTATTTTGCACAACAAATCTCCACGTCAAACATTTTTTCATGAATTTTCCAAACTTAATTCATTGCATATTTTTGGTTCGTTATGTTACCCTTGACTATGTCTATATACCAAATATAAATTGGATCCATGGTCAAAACCATATATTTATTTGGGTTTTCGAGATAAATTCCACTGTCATCAATGTCATGATCCAATTTCTTCAAAAATATATCTTTCCAGAGATGTTATGTTTTTTGAAAACAATTATCTTTTCAAAAAAAATTCAAAATTAAAAAAAAAATACAAATAACTACTTGGGATCATCTAGCAGGCAATAATATTTAAAATATTCAAATTTTCCACAATCAGCATAATTGCCACCTTCTCTTCATCTAATGCCACCTGTGCCCATCTTTGCTGCCTTGCCTAGATCTACGCCACCTAGCTCAGGTACTTTCACACCACATATCTCCCGTAATAAACCATCTGAATCCCAACAACATCAACCACCACCTCTCCAAACTTACCATTGTAAAACTCAACTTCCATCAGCTCCACCTCACTCTCTCCCCTCATCCTCTCAAAACGTCCAACCTCCATAAATTTCTACGCCTCAAATCCCTTATACTCCTATTCCTTCAAATACTCACTCTATGATCACACACTCTAAAAACAATTTCAGCAAGCCAAAAATCTCTCTCTTTTCTTGCCTACACTCCTCTTCCCACTGAATCAACCACTTATGAACAAGCCCGAAAACTACCTCATTGGAACCAAGCCATGAAAGAAGAATTTGATGCCTTAATTCAGAACCAAACTTGGAATAATAATAAGATATGCACTCCTTTAAGGGAAATGAATGAACACCATAACACATGCATCATACCATGTGTTCTTGAGCTGACCGAGGGAAGGGATCTTATGTGACTGATATAAAAAAATTTTCTAGTGTGAGACCCTATTTTCGACCTTTAGGACCCTTAACTTATACCAAAAGTATAGTTCAATATGGCTAGCTTAGTTAGTCTCCAAACAGTCGTGAAAAAAAATCAGCCAGACGGATCTAACTAGAAAAGCGAGTAAGACTATGATAGATGGCACTTAGTAAAAGGGAAAGATATTTTTCGATCACATTCGATGGTTTTGTGGTTCACTGATATACCTATTGTAGTTTTTATAAGTAGAGGCATAATAGTTAACACAAAAATTATTTTTATGAGATCATGAGATAAAACAACGAATATGAAAAAACTATCTAGGATTTGGGATACAGTTGTGAGAAGATTTTATTTCTCGAGACGTTATATATCCCTAATAAGTGTATAGCATTAGTATTCTTGATGTGTGCCAGTCACACGAACTATCTGTCTGTATGTGTTAAGTTGCTAAATGAGCACTTATTTGATTGATTTTTGCTTAATATTTTGTGCTCTTTTAAGTCAATTTTAGGTGCTTTTCATTGGTTTGTTTATTTTTCTGACTGTAGGAGTGAATTTTGAGAAAGTTGCATTTTTGGGGCTAATTGTTGATGATCCGGAGAAGCAAAGACTTTTTGAGGTAGAATTGAAGCAAAGAGCTGATAGTTGGAAATTCTGGAAAGAGCCTTGCCCAAGGGAAATGCTTAATTGCCCAAGGCAGGAAGTATCCTTGCCCAGTTCCCTTGCCCAAGTTTCCCAAGGGAGTTGCCCAAGGAAAGTTTACAGTGGATGGCATTTTTTCAAGATAAATTCAAGCAAATTTAACCTAGCCGCCACTAAAACCCTAGCTGGTATTTAGGAGTTTTAAGACTTTATTTTAGGAGTAAAAAGGGGAGTGATTTGAGGGATTTAAAACCCCTTTAGGAATTATCTTTTAAATTTCCTAGTTGGTTAGATTTATTTCCTGTTTTTGGTTTGTTTTATTTAAGAGTTCTTCTTGGAGGAGAGTTCTTCTGCGTTTTTTTTTGGACGAAAATACGATAGCAGGGGGTTCCCTCTGCGATTTTCTGAACTGAAGTTTTTTTCTCATTCTTTATTTGTGGTTTTGTAACAGCCATGAGTGGCTAAATATTTATTTCAGTTAAAGATTAATTCAAGGCCAGGATTTCTTTTACTGTGAGATTGTTATGTTTAATTTTTGTTCTTAATTTCATATAGTGTTCATGTTATTTACTGTGGATTAGGGAAACCATATCCCGATTATTATTTGTTAGGTGTGCAATTTGAGCTCGTTGTGCATTTAATTAAGTAATAAATTGCTAATTGAATTTGCTAAATCCGTAATTGTTTAGTGAAGTCAATAACAAGTAGCAATCAGTGTAGCTCCCTCGTAAGGGCTGTTATGTTGAGTAAATACATGATTTGGTCTAAATCGATCTCGCTTGTAGATTGGTTGGCTTAGGTCCGGTCTTTCTAATTCGTAATGCTATCAATAGATTAAATTCTTTCGCTTGTTAAGGGTTGTTTATTGATTAGGAATTAATTACAGTCTTACTTGATTAATTCATTAATACGGAAAGATTAGGTTGCGATGACTATAACTGGTCCATTGTTTGGTTTTAAGAATTATTTCTTCATCAATGATCAGTTGATTGAATCCTGTGCTACGAATGTCTTTAACTGAAATTTTCCATCCATTGATTTTCTCTTCATTTATTTTTTTTGTATTTTTATTTTATTGTTTTGATTTTGCTTTTTATTTATTTAATTTTTAGTTTACAAAATCCCCCCATCTTTTATTTTTAGTTTGTTAATTTTTTAGTTATTTAAAGAATTAAAACTCGACCAATCCCTGTGGATTCGACCCTGCTCATCACTAATTACAAGTTAGTTTTAAGTAGGAATTTTATTTTTGTTGGTTTCGACACCCACCAGTATGATTGGAGAGAATGACTAAAAATCGTTTCGTTATGTACAAGTGGGAGATGAAGGAGTTTGGGATACACCCATGACTCACAAGATGATAAATTAGCCTCAATATAATAGAGATAATATCAGAATAGAAAATAATTTATATGAGATTAGTTTCATATTGAATTTTTCCTTAATTAGGAAGTCTACCATTTATGTATTTATTAATATGGCAGTTATATATATTAATTTTGTAACTGACATATTTAATATAGCATTATTTCCTTTTCTTAATATTGTAACTGCCAATTTAATTCATCATTATTAAGGCAATTTATGTTACCTTAATTGGAGCCCTATATAAGGGCTAAATTTTTTCATTTTGGAAAGAGGAGAAAAATTAGAGATACCAAAACTCTGTTGGTTTGTGTACTCGTGTATTCTCTCTTTGTCCAAGGGGTTTTTAGTTCGTGGACCCATATTTTTATCCCGTAATTTGTGACACGTGGATGAAAGGCTTTGCCGGTAACTTGAAATAATCGATTTCCATTTCAATGATCTACGCTTTGAGAAGTATTAATATTTATTTCTCGTAATATATTGTGATATATTTTCTTTCATACATAAATTAATTGATCAAGATTTTTAATTGATTTTTTACACATCAAAAGTTTCATTCAGACATATAAAATTGGTATAAAAAAATTAAATAAAATTAATTTAAGTTAAATATATGAAATGGATTTATCTTGTTATTGTAGCTTTACTTAAATATGCGATATGTTCTAATTTGTTTCATTCGTTTGTTAAAAATTGTAATACTCTATTCATTTTACTAGAATATATTTGGGACTCACAAAATGTATGGTAATTGTAGGATTTTTCTAGTGCAAAATTAATCACATTGTAACTTTAAAAAATTGTGTAATGTGACACATTTGAGCACGTAGCTATGTAAATAATTAATTAAGCAAAAAATAGCTGGAAAAATCTTTGACATTTTTTTTTTTTTTTGATAAGCTGAATTGAATTGTAAAAAAGGTCAAGAAGCAGCCCAGAACAAAGTTCAAACAGAGTCCAAACATCAGGGGGACTCTGCAAACAACTAACAGCACAGCACAAGAACAAAACAATACCCCTTTTAAAAAAAACCCCAGATAACTGAAAAGAAACCCTGAGCAATAGAATCTAATTCGAGATAAGAAAAGATAACTGAAAAGAAACACATAGAAAAAAGGCAAAGAGGTCTCCCAGGTAGCCTAGAGAGGCTGCGATTTACAGATGAGCAGAGGATCTTAGTTTTCAAAACCCCAAAAAGTTCCAATCTTACTCTTTGATCCAGGCCACCAAGTCAGTCACCCTTGAAGAGCCCTGCTTAGCCAAAACGTCCGCGAAATGGTTAATATTAGAATTCAACATTTTCTAATTATTTTAATTATTCCATTTAAGTTTTCCTTTCATAATATTAGAATTCTTATGTAGAATTTCTGCCTTTATTGTAACTTTTTTCTATATTGCAAGTTATTTCCTATTATAGCCATGGCTTTAAGTTCGTATAGATATATGTTCTATGAATCAAATATTTCACAAGTTGGAGTAGAACGTACG
Organism: Excoecaria agallocha; assembly: GCA_037975025.1. Classification (NCBI taxonomy): domain Eukaryota; kingdom Viridiplantae; phylum Streptophyta; class Magnoliopsida; order Malpighiales; family Euphorbiaceae; genus Excoecaria; species Excoecaria agallocha. Next base: position 129,306 of record CM075810.1, on the reverse strand, counting down.
CAAGTCGCTAGTGTTTGTAGGCTCTTCAGTATGGATTTAGTTTAAAAATCTGCAATTGGTGATGGGCATCAGCTTCCCCGCCGCTGCAGCCTTCTATTGCTTGGTCAATGATGGCCATCTTTTAATGTTGTTAGATAATTTTGAGCATAAAAAATTGTGAAATGTGACCCATGTGGTAGAATTATTAACCAGGCAAAATAAGCTGTCAAATATATATCTGATATTGGCACATAAAATATTTAGCTTATTATGCATCCTATGGAATAATTGATTAATTGTTAATTATGGATACCGATGGGATAATTATGAATCATCCTAGAAACTATGTTAGCCCACATAGGCACGATTTAGGAAACCTATATAATACTGCCACTGATTCAGAGAATGAAGCTTTCATGTCTAATTATCCCACGTTGAAGGAATCTATTTCATTAACCATTTTTTTTTATTTATAACTAAAAATTAAAATATATTGATTTAATTAATTTAAATTCTTATCAAATAGGGTTACAAAAGTTATTTATATTAAAAGATTAATTAAGCTCAATACAGTTTTTACTTCAAGTTTAGATCAAAGTTTTCATTCAGAAGTTTTAAAGTAATATATTTTATATGATCTTGCTCTTATGTATATTTGATAAAGTTTTTAATTCCAGTTATTAAAAAGAATTTCATATATTCAATTTACTTTTATTTCATACATAATATCTAATTAAACTTTTAAATGTCATTAAAACGAATTAGATTTAAAAATTCTTGCACTTTTACTCGAGTACTAACAAGAACGAAATTGAAATTTGATATCAAAAGAGGAGAAAATTTCACGTACTATTTTTTTAAAATTAAACTTTGGTTGTATGAAACTTGAAGAATACAGAGGGCCATAACAATTGAAAATATTAATAACCTATTACCCTAAAATACCAATATTAAAAAAATTAAAATTGATTGAGGTTATAAAATCTGTCACATGAAAAATTAATTTGAGGGACCATAATACTGAAATTGCATTGAAATTTTATTACCTTAATATACTAATATTAAAAAAAATAACAAAAAATAAAATTGAGTGGCCATTGCCCACTTTCGTTCCCTTGCTGGCCACCAGATTAACTTTCACTTTCAGTAGTTATGTAACTTTCTCTTTTGGAGTATATTGGGAGCTAACAATTTCTCTTCTGAGTATATTCGGAACTAACAACAGCAAAATCAAATTAGTTTAGCTAGATAGTTGGCATTTTTAGCTGTGGATTTTTCACTCGTTTTCTTGATAGCAATGTTATTAAAACTGGACCTGATAAAGAACCGACAAGGTTGAGGTTCGTGGTTCGACCGAGTTTTTTCTATTTTTAAAATATTATTAATTAATATAATTTTATAAATACTACTATATAAAAATTTAAAAAAAAAATATTCATCAAACATTAAATATATGTCACAAATATCCTAATAATAGATTACAAAATATAATTTCAATTTTATTATTATAAGTGATTAATTATTGATTTTTGAATATCATATGTCAGAAACATAAAAATATAATCATATCATGAAAAAATTTTCTTGTTTAGATGGAGTACTAAGCAAATACAGAGAACATTGATCTTGCATATATGAGTATAATTATATTTGATTACAATAAACCCAAATGGATAAGAAGTATATTTAATTATTAAATAATATTTTTAAAATTTAAAATACTAATTTTTTCAAATAAATAAATAATAAAAATTTACAAATATATATGTGTGTGTGTGTGAAAATATATCATTTTAGCCAAAAATTCGGTTTTACCCGATTCTCCGATTTTTTTAGTCCAATTTGATTTTTTACCAATCCAGTTTTAAGTAGTTAAACCAACTAAATGACATGCTGGTTCGCTGTTCAACCATCCAATTCGATCCGATTTTAATAACATTGTTTAATAGGATATTAATTTTAGAACAACGACTCTTAATAAATAAAAAAAAATAGAAATGAAATGAAATAAAATACAATTGTGTATCTAGTCGGCAATTTACAATATTGCTTATCTTTTTTTTTTTTTTATCCACGATTTCCAGCTAAGTTTTCCTATAATAATTTTCCTAACAACGTAGAAACATGCATAACTCGCCCGTCACAATTTTTTAAAGTTTAAATGTGCTTAATTTTGCTCTATAAAAACCTAAGATTACTATACATTTATCATCAATCTCTGATATATAATAAAAGCTTAATTGTATCCAAGAAATAATTTTGTGAAATGGGTTCGAGAGGAGTAGCCTCAATTGCCTTTCTCCTTTCTATTAATTTGCTGTTCTTCACAATGGTGAGCTCAGCAAGTTGCCCAATTGATGTACTGAAGCTAAAGGTATGTGCAAATGTGGCAAGGATAATTCAAATCCCACCAAGTGAGTAATGCTGCAGTTTACTGGGGAATCTAGTGGCTCTAGATGCTGCCGTTTGCCTTTGCACTGCCGTCAAACTTAATGTTTTGGGCTTAATTAACCTTAACCTTCCTCTTGACTTGTCCTTGTTGCTCAACAAAATTAATAATAAGAACACAACAACAAATTTGTTTTCCTACGAAGATGGGGTTCTCTCGCTACCCCAACCCCTCTTCTCCCCACCCCTCTGTACCCCCATCTCTTCCGACCAGCAGACGGAATCACTCTCCACCGCGGGTCTTCGAGTTGAGTCCCAAAAGGTGGTTTGATGGTAGATCCAGAGATGCTTCCTCTCATAAGGTTGAGCGCTCAAATATTGGATCTAAAACATATAGATTATATGTTAACAACCTTCCCTCGGGTTGGCCGTCCTTTGGTCTATGAAAATTGTTCTTCCGGTTTGGTTCAGTACAACAGGTGTTCATTCCAAAAAAGTTGAGCGCAAGGGGAACAAAGTTTGGTTTTGTCAATCTGAGTACACTAAATAATATTGATCTCATCATCGAGCGACTGCATGGAGCATGGATGGGCAATCGTCAGATACAAGGTAACCTTGCTCGCTATGGCTATAGCAACATGCAACCGAATAGAGGAGAAGAAAAAAAATATAATCCCAAAGAAGGGAAATTATCTAGCCACAAAGACTCTAGATCATACGCCAAAGTGGCTGAGATGGGTTTGGCTAGCAGGGATGGTGAGAGGAAAGATGTCTACAGTAATCTAAGTGCGAGATCTGTCAACTTCCAATACGAGGTGGAAAAAGAAGATCGGGAATGGTTGAACAGGGGTCTTGTAGGATGGCTTCATCATGCTTCAAACGTTTCCAATATTCAAGAAGCAATGGTGGGGTAGGGGTTTTGTCTTGTGAATGCCGACCCATGGAAGGGAACTTAGTCTTACTAACTTTTCCATCCAACAAAGATAAGGATAACACGCTAGAATCGGGGCTGGAATGGCTGAGCGATTGGTTTGAAATGGTTAAACCATGGGATCCAAAGGACATTTGTAAGAAATTATTTACTTGGTTAAGATGCGAAGGGTTTCCCTTACATGCGTGCAACTCCAAATTCTTCTCAACCATTGCCTCTTTATATGGTAATTTTATATGGTTACTGTAATGGTCTGAACACCAGATAGCCGTGAATAATATTTTCCGATAGTGAACAGTATTTCCGGACTGAAAAGTACATCTGTAGTTGAAAAATATTTTATTTAATCATCAAAAAATATTGATCACAGTTAGTCCGAGGTTAAAATTTGAAGTGAAATTGAGGTCAAATAGGCCTCCAAAATTCAAAAATATGAAAAACGAAGCAGTTTGATTTAAATAGTAACGAGTTCATCTAGATTTTACCGAGTCTTTTAAAATAGCAAATGGGCTCTAAAAATTTTTAAAAATTTCATATATACCTAAAATGATGTGTAGAATATTTTGGCTGCAAAAAGTAAATTTTTTTGTGACACCGGTAATTGTTAAATTGGATTGATTTGATTGAATCGAACTAATAACCGACTCCGATCGGGCTGAAATTTTACATGCAACCTATTTTAAACATGATAAGAATGATGGAATCAAAATTGAATTGATTTAGATTTGGGAAGTGATTAAAAGAAAGTGGCATAATGGGATTGATTTTGGGCTTTTGGGCCTAAATTAATGGATTTGGGTTGGACCACAAACCCATTCAGCAACTATAAAAGCCTATTAGGAGATGATATTTTGAGCAGCCAACCTTATTTCTTCAGCCTTGATCTCCTTTTTTCTTTGTCCGAACCATCATTGTTCCTTTTCTCTCTATTTTCTTCAAGTTTTCTCTTTCTCTCTCAATCCAAGCATATTAAGTGAAGTTCTACCTCTCTAAATTATTTCTTAATCTTCTATTCTTTGATTAGAGGAAGATAAGTAAAAGAAATCAAATGGAAAAGCTTAGGATGTCAAAGTGAGGTAAGAGAAAATCATGATTTTAAATTGGTTTAAGGGTGTTATATTTTATGGTATCAGAGCAATGGTTTAGGCGATTCTAAAATCGGAGTGGGATTAAATGATTGATTTGTTTGTATATACATGCCAATTGTCAATGAAAAAGGTGTTATGGGATCTAATATGTACTTGCTCCTTTTTGTTTTATAGTGCAAATATATCCTCTAACCGAGATAGATAGGTGGGAGATGGTGAAAGTGAGACTTCCATAGGCACTGGACAACAGTAGGCCCCACAGCTGTAGGCTCCTTCGCTAGCAGTGCCACCTCTACCCCCACAACTAGATTTTCTAAACTTGATGGTAGATTATATTCAGCAGAGGCTACAGGCAGGTCAGGCACAACCTTCTCGGGAAATAGTACAGGTTCATCTAGCTCCACCTAGAAAAAAACCTATTTCGGAGTAGTTAAAAAGATTAGGAGCTGAGAACTTTCATAGACATGACCCACTGACACCAGCCAAGGCGGAGGAATGGTTGTTTAAAATAAAAAGACTATTTGAGATCACAAATAGCCCACTAGAATAGAAGTTTGAAGGTATAGTGGCTTTACTTCAAGGATCGAATTTCATATGGTAGGGCTCAATCAAGAAGCACACCCTAGTGGATCAGTTGAGTTGGGAATTCTTTATGTCTTAGTTTAAAATGAAGTATATTGGGTTAAAGTACAAGGTAGTAATGCATGATGCATTATGAAGGCTTAAATAGGAGAATAAATCAGTGGCAGAATATGAGCGCGAATTTGAGCGCTTAAGTGCCTATTTAGATGAGAGCCAATCCACAAAAAAAAAAAAAAATTTATGTCAGAGATTTGAGAAGGAACTGTACGCTGAGCTCAGACAGATAATTGGAATCAAGAAATACCCTGATTTAAAGGTTATGGTTGAGGCAACAATTAAATTAGAAACCATTCAAATAGAAAAAGCTGACAAAAAATCCTAATTTCAACAAAAAAGAAAGCAGGAATAGTCCCGTGGTAAAGGTGGATAGGGTAAGAGTCCAAGAAATCTCCAGCACCTCAGGACCATTCACTAGTTGCTACAAGCCGAGGGCAGGGTAATGCACCTTGTGGTAGGGCACTAGTTGCTTCAGCAACCATCACAGCCCGAAATACAAACAGTGGGATAGTAGTAGTCTATGACCATTGTGGCAAGGTTCATCCAGGGGAGTGCAGATATTTGATTAAAGCATGTTTCGGGTGTGATTCGAGGGACCACCAAATCAGAGATTTCTCTGAAGTACAAACTGCTTTAGCCACCTCACTAACACCAAGTACTAAGTCTTCTGCATCGAGAGGTCGTGTTAGGGGAGTTAACCCCATCACTTCAACTTCTAGGCCAGCTAGGCAATCATCTCAGGGTAAGAGATGAGCTGCAGGTCAGACCTATGCTGTTAGGGCCAGAGAGGATAAAGATGCTCCAGATATGACCGTAGATAAATTTCTCTTGTTATCTGATTCAGTACATGCTTTGATAGATCCTGGTTCTACTCATTCCTACATTAGCATTGATTTAGCATAGGGTAAAGGGATGAGAGTGACCAAGACATCTTGGTGAGTAATCCTCTAGGATATAGTATAGTGGTGAACAAATTATACAGACAGTGCCCTAGTAGTACCCAAGGTTATGTATTTCTAGCAAATTTGATTTGACTACCATTCCATGAGTTGGATGTGATTTTGGGGATGGATTGGTTATCCACCCACCAAGCTGCAGTTGCTTACAAAAGAAAAAGGGTCACTTTGAAGCTTGAAGAAGGTCGAAAAATCACAGTTGTAGGTAGGTATAAAAAATGACTTCTTATCTGATATGATATCTGCTACAACTGCTAAAAGAATGATTAGAACAAGGTGCATAGCTTACTTGTGTTATACAGTAGAGGTAAAAAGAGATAGTCCAAAGGTGTCAGAAGTGCCTACTGTTAGAGAATTTCTTGATATGTTCCCTGATGAGCTACCAGGCTTACCACCTAATAGGGAAGTGAAATTCTCCATTGATGTTGCTCCAGGAATTACTCCAATCTTTATTGCTCCTAACAAAATGGTACCAGCAGAATTGAAAAAATTAAAGATTCAACTACAAGAACTGTTTGACAAGGGATTTATTAGACCCAGTGTTTCTCTTTGGAAAACACTGATCCTATTTGTGAAAAATAAAGATGGGACACTCTGATTGTGCATAGACTAGAGATAGTTGAATAAGGTGACTATTAAGAACAAATATCCCTTTCCTTGCATTAAAGACTAGTTTGATTAGTTGAAGGGAGCGGGTGTATTGTCAAAGATTGACTTGAGATCGGGCTATTACCAGATTGCAATGAAAGAAAAAGATGTGCCCAAGACTACTTTTCACATTAGATATGACCATTATGAGTTCTTGGTCATGCCATTTGGGCTTACAAATGCACCAGCCACCTTTATATACTTGATGAACAGGGTCTTCCATCCTTATTTGGATCAGTTTTTAGTGATCTTTATCGATGATATCCTGGTATATTCTAAGACACCGGAAGAGCATGACAAGCATCTAAGGATTGTTCTGCAAACATTGAGGGAAAAGCAATTGTATGCCACGTTCAGCAAATGTGATTTTTGGCTGAATGAAATATCCTTTTTGGGACATGTATTGTCTGCTGAAGGTATAAAAATGGATCCTTCAAAGATTAAAGCAATTCTTCAGTGGAAGTCACCTAAAAATGCTACTGAAGTGAGGAGTTTCTTAAGTTTAACCAGGTATTATAGGAGATTTATTAAGGGCTTCTCTACTATTGCAGTTTTTTTGACTCAATTGCTATAGAAGAATACTTCAGCGAGTGGATCCAGTAGCTTACTAGTTGAAGCTACCATCGGAGTTGAAAAAAAATGCATGATGCGTTCCATGTGTTCATGCTCCGAAGGTATAGATATAATCCTATCCATGTGATCACACTAGAGAAAATTCAAGTGCAGATCAATATGACCTATGAAGAAAGATCGATGAAGATCCTAGCTAGAGAAGCCAGATACCTCAGGAATAAATAGGTTCCACTAGTGAAGGTATTATAACACTATCATAATGTGGAAGAAGCTACTTGGGAGTTAGAAGCTGCTATGAGATAACAATATCCTTTACTCTTCGATACAAATAAATTTTGAGAATAAAATTTCTTTTAGTAGGGAAAAATTGTAATGGACTAAATGCCGGATCAATCATGAATAGTATTTTTCGATAGTGAACAGTATTTTCGGGTTGAAAAGTACATCCAAAGGTGAAAAATATTTGATTTGACCATCAAAAAATATTGATTACAGTTAGTTCGGGATTGAAATTTGAAGTAAAATTGAGGTTAAATAAGCCTTTAAAAGTTAAAAATACAAAAAATGAAGCGGTTCAATTTAAATAGTAACTAGGTTGATCTAAGTTTGATCTAATCTTTAAAAATAGTAAATGAGCTCTAAAATTTGGTAAAAATTACATATATGCCTGATATAATATGTAGAATATTTTGGCTATAAAAAGTTAATTTTTTTGTGACACCGGTAATTGTTGAATCGGATCGATCTGATTGAATTGAACCAATAACTGACTCCGATCAGGCTGAAATTTTGCATACAGCCTATTTTAAATATGATTAGAATGATGGAATTGAAATTGAATTGAATTGAATTTAGTAAGTAAGAGAATTAAAGAAAAGTGGCATAATGAGCTTGATTTTGGGCTTTTGGGCCTAAATTAGTGGATTTAGATTAGATCAAAATCCAACCCATTTAGCCACTATAAAAGCCTATTGGGAGATGATATTTTGAGCAACCAACCTTATCTCTTTATCCTTCATCTCCTTCTTGCTTTGGCCGAACCGCCATTATTCTTTTTCTCTCAATCCAAGCATATTAAGTGAAGTTATACCTCTCTAGATGATTTTTTAAGCCTCTATTCTTTGATTAGAGGAAGATAAGTGAAAAAATCAAATGAAAAAGGTTAAAGTGTCAAGGTGAGGTAAGAGAAAATTATGATTTTAAAATGGTTTAAGGGTGTTGCAATCACATGAAAACACTAGGAAAAAGTACTACTTAGATATGGCCAGAATCCTCATAGTGACGTCTTATTCAATTATTATTAATGAAATACTGAAAACCATGATCGATGGAGTAACATATCCATTCAGGGTGCTAGAAGAGCCATCTAGTTTTTGCCTAGCTCCTTTCAAAAAGGGCTTGGTTAAGATGACAGTAGGCAAGACGGATTTGCAGCAGTGCTAGCAATCGAAGATTATGGATAGTAAAAGGTCATTGTCTTCTAGCAGTTCTCCCTCTACATCGAAGATTGGATCTGCTCCTTCTTTGGCGGCGTATAATCCCTCTACTTCAAAGATTAAATCTACTACTTCTTTGACGATGCACATTCCACAAGTGGATACCTTAGAAAAGGATTGTCAGTCAAAGGAAGCATGTAGGTCATCCTTATCAAAGCAGATTTGGGATAATAGTTATTCTCGTAAATCTAATTCCAGGCTTTCTCCAGGTACATATGTATATTCCAATTTTAGGCTGAATTCTTCAGCTAGATCCAAGCCAATGGAGTTAGAGAGCTTCTTCCCTAATGGGTTGGATAATGTGGTTTTTGTTTGTCAACCCACTCTAGACAGTGAGGTTCATAGGCCTGATTTTAATGAATTGCTTATCCAAATTGTTTCCAATGGGAAAGCTGCAGCAAACTCGACAAGCTTCAAAAGAAAAGCAAAAAAAAAAATAGATCTTTTTACAAATTTGATTGTGTTAAATCTGCTATTCAACATCCAAATTTGAGAAAGAGGAGGAGAAAAAATGTAATGGCCTGAACATTAGGTCAGCCATGAATAATATTTTTCAATAATAAATAGTATTTTTAGGCTGAAAAGTACATCCGAAAGTAAAAAATATTTTATTTGACCATCGGAAAATATTGATCACGGTTTGTTCAGTGTTGAAATTTGGAGTGAAATTGAGGTTCAATAGACCTCTAAAAGTCAAAAACACAAAAAATGAAGCGGTTTGGTTTAAATAGTAACTAGGTTGATCTAGATTTGATCGAACCTTTAAAAATAACAAAAGTGCTCTAAAAATTTCCAAAAATTATATATATACCTAAAATGATTTGTAGAATATTTTGGCTATGAAAAGTTAATTTTTCAATGACACTGATAATTATTGAATCGGATCAATCTGATTGAATCGAACCAATAATTGACTCCGATCGAGCTAAAATTTTGTATACAGCCTATTTAAAATATAATAAGAATGATGGAATCAAAATTGAATTTATTTGAATTTGCAAAGTGAGAGAATTATAGAAAAGTGGCATAATGGGTTTGATTTTGGGCTTTTGGGCCTAAATTAGTGAATTTAGGTTGGACCAAAGCCTAAACTATTCAGCCACTATAAAAGCTTATTGGGAGATGATATTTTGAGTAGTCAACCTTATCTCTTCAGCCTTCATCTCCTTCTTGCTTTGGCCGAACTACCATTGTTCCTTTTCTTTCCATTTTCTTCAAGTTTTCTCTCTTTTTCTCTCTCAATCCAAGCATATTAAGTGAAGTTCTACCTCTTTAAATGATTTTTTAAGCCTTTATTCTTTGATTAGAGAGAAAGATAAATGGAAAAAATCAAGTGGAAAAGCTTAGGATGTCAAATTGAGGTAAGAGAAAATCATAGTTTTAAATTGGTTTAAGGGTACCTACAAGTATTTTAAGATGTTTAGAGTTCAATTATTTGGTTAATTTAAGTCGGTTCTTACACCTACAAGTGTGATTTCCCGACCTTCTTCAAGCTTCAAAGTGATCCTTTTTTCTTTTGCAGTCAACTGTAGCTTGGTGGGTGGATAACCAATCCATCCCCAAAATCACATCAAACTCATGGAATGGTAGTTCAATCAAATTTTCTAGGAATACATGACCTTGGGTACTAATAGGATACTATTTGTACACTTTGTTTACCATTATACTATACCCCAGAGGCTTACTCACCAAGATGTCCTGGTCTAAGCATGCATCTTTCACCCCTTTATCCCTTACTAAATCAGTGCTAATGTAGAAATGAGTAAAACTTGGATCTATCAAAGCTTGTACTGAATCAGATAATAAGAGAAATTTACCTATGATCACATCTGGAGCATCCTCATCCTATCTAGCCTTGACAGCATAGTTTTGATCTGCAGCTCATCTCTGACCCTAAGATGACTGCCCAACTAGCTTAAAAGCCGAAGTGATGGAGGTAGCTCCCCTACCATGATCTCTCGATGCAAAAAACCCAATACCTAGTGCTGGTGAGATGGCTGAAGCAGTCTGCACTACAGAATAATCTCTGATCTGATGGTCCCTCGAACCACACCTGAAACATGTTCCACTCAAATATCTGCAGTCCCTAGGATGAACCTTTCCAAAATGGTCATATGCTACTGTTGTCCCACTATCTCTATCTCGGGGTGTGTTGGCTGCTGAAGTAATTGGTGTCCTACCACGAGGTGCACTACCCTGCCCTCAGCGTATCGCAACTAATGAACGACCCTGAGATACTAGAGATTCCATTAACTTTTTACCCTTTCCTTCTTTACCACTGGATTGTCCCTTCTTTCTCTTTTCTTGAAATTGGGACTTTCTATCGGCTTCTTCTATATGAATGGTTTCTAATTTAATTGTTGCCTTAACCATAGCCATTAAATCAGGATATTTCTATATTTCAATGATCTCTCTAAGCTCAGTGTGTAGTCCTTTCTCAAATCTCTTATATAAATTTTCTTCTGTAGACTGGCTCGTATCTAAATAGGCACTCAAGCGCTCAAATTCACGGTCATATTCTGCTACTGATTTATTCTCCTATTTAAGCCTTCAGAAGGCATCATGCATTGCTACCTTGTACTCTGATCCAACATACTTCTTTTCAAACTGAGACACAAATAATCCCTAACTCAGCTGATCCAATGGAATGTGCCTCCAGACTGAGTCCCACCAGATGAAAATCAATCCCTAAAGTAAAGCCATTATACCTTCAAACTTCCCTTCTAGTAGACTATTTGTGATTTCAAACAATCTTTTATTTTAAACAACCATTCCTCTGCTTGGACTGTGTCAGTGAGTCACGTCCATGAAAGTCCTCAGCTCTTAACCTTTTTAACTGCTTTAAAATAGATTTTCTTCTAGGTGGAGTTAGTTGAACCTGTACTATTGCTTGAGAAGGCTATGCCTGACCTGCCTATAGCCTCTGTTGAATATAATCTGCCATTAAATTTAGAAAATCCAACTGTGGGGGTGGAGGTGGCACTGCTGGCGAAGAAGCCTGCTGCTATGGGGCCTTCTGCTATCTAGTGCCTATGGAAGCCTCACTCTCACCATCCTCCACCTATCTATCTCGATCAAAGGACGTCTTTGCACTATAAAATAAAAAGAGCAAGTACACATTAGATCCCATAACACCTTTTTCATTGACAATTGGCATGTATATACAGATAAATCAATCACTTAATCCCACTCTGATTTTAGAATAACCTAAATCATGGCTCTGATATCACAAAATGTAACACCTTTAATATTACAATCCTACATATTTAAGCGATTAGCCGAAATTTTTTTTCTTCTTATCTTGAAAATCATACACTTAACCAAATAATTCATTAATTGTCAAATCTTATCCATTATTCAAGTTTATAAATCCAACTTGTCGCTGACCTATAACTGTCCAATTTTACTATTCATTTTATAAAAATCCGATAATATAACGGTTATAAACTTGACTAGTCCTCCGAAAAATAAACAATTCAACAATTTCTCAGGGGCACAACAGTATATAAATAGAATATACATCCATCCATTCATTCTCAATTCCATTTCAAAACATCATTCAAACCATTTCCTGTCAACATACATATTTATACATACATTTACAATATTGTTCATATACAATCACCCTTTACTTCAAACCAACTAAATAAATATATACATGTCAGACTACAGCATTGCTCACTTGGTGGGATAAGTCAAGAGGAAGGTTAAGATGAATTAAGCCCAAAACATCAAGTTTGATGCCAGTTTTAAGGCAAACAGCGGCATCAAGAGCCACGAGATTCCCAAGTAAACTGCAGCATTGCTCACTTGGTGGCCCTACCACATTTGCACATACCTTCAGCTTCAGTGTATCTATTGGGCAACTTGCTGAGCTCACCATCGTGAAGAATAGCAAATTAAGAGAAAGGAGAAAGGCAATTGAGGCTACTCCTCTTGAAGCCATTTCTCAAAATTATTTGTTGGATGTTATTCAGATATAATTGTATGAGAGAAGGATGAGAATGGTAGGTTTAGGGTTTTTATAGAGAAAGTTAAGCATATCTTTAAGTTTAGAAATTTGTAGTGTGACCCATGAGATAGAATTATTAGGCAAATTACGCCAAATATTTGACATTGGCACATAAAAGATTTAGCTTATGAGGGATCCTGCCCAATAATTAATTAGCTTATGGTAGGCGCGTTGAGTAACATATAAATATATCGTGTGGGAATTTTTTTTATTTTTTATTTTTTTAGAGTCCGAAGTTTTCATAGCTGAGCATCCATATTGAAGAAATCTATTTCATCTAATGATCGGGTTCGGATTTATGCCTCTAGATATCTGCTATCGGAACATATTTATAAAATTAATTTTTATTTTAATTAAAAAATAATATTTACACTCTTATAGTATATATTAAATCTGATTTATAATTTTTTATATTAAAGTATAATTTATATTTATAAATTATGTAATGCACTTTATTAATAAAAATATACAACTAATATTTAATATCTTCAATTAAATATATCAATAATTTAATTGATTATTTATTTTAAATCATATTTTAGATATTGTTGGGCACTGCTAAAGGGGTTAGGATAAGTACGGATTATATACAAATTTATTTTAAATTAGGAATGATCATAGGGTGAAAAATCCTGGCTCCCGACGGAGAATCTCGGTCCCTCCCCGAATGGGGTGGGAAAATCCTGAAAATTTTCCTATGGAAGTAAGGAAGAGGAAAAAAATATTTCCTGATTTAGAATTTGGAATAAAGATAGGGATGTGGTCCCGCCTGAAATTTAGTAATTAAATTTAATTATATTTATATAATTTAATTTTAAATTTTGTTTAATTTTAGTTTTGTCAATTATTAAAATTTATATTAATTTAATTTGTGATTGAATTTAAATTTTTTTAATTATTAAATGTTACATTTTAATTATAAATATTATATTTAGCTATAATTGAATATTTTAAAAAAATACTTTTGAGTGGAGGCAGAGCTAGAGATCCCCACGGGGGTGAGGATGGAGGGAAATTTCCCCCCATAATTATGTCGAGGGTGGAAATTCTCCGTCCCCATCCTTAGATGGAACAATAAGTGGGGAGCTATTCCCTGTCCCCGTCCCCATCTGTAATCATTCCTAATTTAGATATGTATATATTTATTTAGAGGGCATCCTTTCTATTCAGATATGTGGCTATATTTATTATTTATTTTGAGGGCACCCGATCTATTTAGATATGTAGATGTATTTATTTGGAGGGTACCCTACCAATTGCCATCGCTAGTGATATTGAAAGTATCTCTATTTGAGATGAAGTATTAGGGATGGAATATGTATAAAAGGAATCCGCAAATTTGACAATTATGACAATTTTTGCGTATACCAACATTTCTAAAACATATAATAATTTGATATTTGAATTGTAAATTATGTATTACTATATGGTTAGATCACGAATAGGGTTCCACATAATAAACAATTAGGCGGAGAACATTCATCAACGGCAGGTTGTTTTTGCAGCTTAAAACTTAGTACTGCTGAAAAATCTTCGCTAGATGATGAATTCTATATTCCAACACTCTAATTTCAAAATCAAATTTGAGCCATTAAAAAAAAAAAAGTTTGAAAATCAAAAATACAAGAAACTGGCTCCTTCAGTACAACATATGGAACAGCGAATTAATTATACAAAAATCATACGTAGTTCTTATTGAAGACATCAAACTTATAAGCTTCTTAAAACTCAAATGTGTAAGCGAACACAATAAATGAACCCAAGCCCGTAACTCAATGGGCAAGTAGTTGCTTCTTTTTTGAACTCTACTGCAGCAGCGTGCATTTATATAATTCTAACGGAACATGCACAATCACTTCAACATAATAAATTTGCAATGTAAGAATATAATAAAAGAAGAGGAAATAAAACAAAGGCCACCGATTTGGCAAATTGCACCAACCCGTGATTATGTTTGGAGGGCTCCGTTTTAATTTTCAAGTAAACAGCCCAACTTCATTTTGAAAACCACATTGGCCGAGACGAGTTAACAGACTATAAAAGAATATGTTTTTCCAGGATCAGGTCGGAAAGAAAATACATATCAAGCTATTTGTTTGAAGATGTAAAAGGAAGCTACAACCATTATTTTTTCAGCTGACTGAAAATTCCAAAAGCAGACAGATGAACTAAAGAGGAAATATTAGACACAAGTAAGCGTACAATTCCTTGCACACTGATGTTCTTAAGGTTCTCCGCCCAGCTCCACCCGCAAGTTGTCATATGGGTAAACTTTTGGTGCCTGGTAAACAATGTCAAAAATGTTAAATTTGGTGGAAAAATAGTTAAAAAAACACTAATCAAGTTCTGGCATTGAAGGCACAGAGGTGAGAGACAGCCAAACACTCATTAGGTACATAAGACATACAAGTGTTAGAATAAGCTCTTGCATAAGAATTATACAAAAACTGAATTCAACTAATGAATGAAAATAAAAAAAAAAAAGGGAAAAGAAAGGAGAAAGGAATTATTGAAATCGGAAACAAAAATAATTTTTCCACATAAACAAGGCATAGAAAACTGCATGATGCTGAAAATACCTTTAATAAGACTTGATATATGTGTATGCGCATGTGTGCATAATGCCTAAATGATATTTCCTCCCACATTTTGGGATTGAATTACCTAGGATCAGTATATTGTTCGGCGAGGATATTCCCCTGATAAACTTTGCAAGAGATGCAAATTTTAAGATATTCCACATCAAATAGTATGGTTTAAGCCTTACCAAATAAATAAATAAGATTAAAGAATAGTATGGTTCAAAGGTCCCATCGATATAAGAAATTCTCGCTAATTAAAGCAGGCTCAATAGTTTTTCTGAATGTTACTGGCATTACTACTGATATGTCTCCTATCTAAAGCAGGGAAATCAACTCTCTTGTTAGCAAATTTTCAGCTTATACAGTCAGTCGAAACAATCCACAAACATACTGATACAGATTATGATCCAGGACAGCATATTCAGGCCCAAAAGCCCATCGTTTGGAGAGTCTATACATGAAGAAACAGAAGGAGCGTGGCTGCTGAGCTGGAGGGAGGCTGTTAGGCGTGTGGAGGGGCGTTATAACATTAAGTATAAATAAGTGTAAGGGAGGGGGATAGGTCATGCTTTTTGGCTGTGATTATTGTTTTCACTTTTTGAAGTGAAGGAGGGATCAAGGAGAGAGAGGTGCTCTTCTTCTTGTGTATTGGCCCTTGTTATTTTGTTTTAGTTGTCTTTAATCTGTTGATTGTAATATTCTACCAGCGAGGTTGCTGGGAATCATTTCTCTTGTAACCAGATATTACTAATCAATAGACTTGAGTTTATTTCCTCAACTGTTGCTGTGTGTGTTGTTCTTGTGATTGAGTATTTGTGTTAGTAACTGTGTGCTATCATTGGTCCGACCTGCCAGATAACCATGGAGACCCGACAACAGCGTTTGGAATCAAGGTTTGAAGAATCTGATCAGAGAGTAGATGCGCTGGCGGTGAGTGTGGCTGAGCTAACAAAAACTGTCTCTGAGTTTCATGCTAGTTACCAAGCTGATAAAAGAAAGGAGTAAGAATTTAGGGGATTTGTGATGAATTTAGTTAAACGATTGGACAAACAGCCTCAATCAATGGAGGAGCTCAACTCCCAAACAGAAACCAGAGAGGAGGGGACCGGGATTCAACAGGGGCAAAACTCTGTTTCTCGAATGCAATATCAATTTAATCCCAACCATTTTTCAGATTCTCATCCAACACTGCAAAAAATCAAACTCCCAATGTTTAATGGGATTGACCCTAGATGATGGATTATTAAAGCAGAAACCTATTTTCGTATAAATCAAATAGCTCCTGAGTTGCGATTACGTTTAGCAGAAATCTCCATGGAGGGTGCAACCATCAATTGGTTCTTAATGCTTGTTGATATCTACCCAAACTTAACATGGGAGAAGTTCAAGGTTGAGATGATGAGGAGGTATAGTAGTTGCTACTCTTCTAGTCCTTTTGAAGAGTTGGCAGATTTGCAGCAAATGGGGAGCGTTGAAGAATATATTGAGATCTTCGAGATGGTGTCGGCAACAGCTCCAGGATTACCCGAACAACAATACATCGGATACTTTATCAGTGGTTTGAAGGATGAAATTAAAGGGTGGCTGAGGGTGCATCAACCAGAGGATCGTGTGGAGGCGATGAGGTTGGCACGTTCCATTGAAACTACTCTGCAACTGGGAAAAGGAAGAATGAACAAACCATGGCCAAACGTTTTGCGGGACAAGGAAGGGGCCAGCAAAATGACTACGACCCAGGGTGGTTGAAATGGGTCAGGACGTGTTGGGCCAATGAACTCTATGCCCAACTCCATACCCAGCCCAATGAATCAAAGACCATTCTCCAGCCCATTATTCCAATAGCAACCCGTATCCACACCTTCATCTGAACCACCACGATGGGGACAAAGGAGAACCGGAATCCGACAATTAACCAAAGCAGAATGGGAAGAACGGCGAAGGAAAGGGTTTTGTTTCCAATGTGGCCAACAATATTCCCCACAACACAAGTGCCCAAAAGCACAATTGTAGGTGATGTTGCTAGGAGAAGGGGGCGATGTGGATGAGGAGGAAGAGTTCTTCGATGTGGAAACCAAGTCAGAAAGCAGAGATGCGCGTAGAGGGAGAATGTCGAGTGTTGGATTTGCATGACATCCATTCCCAAGCGAGATTGTGCAACGTTTAAGGAGGACTGAGGACCATTAAACTGAGAGGGACCATCAATGGCGTTCCATCCCTGATGCTGGTAGACAGTGGTGCAACCCACAATTTCATATCCAGTCGGTTGGTGACCATGCTGGGAATCCAGGTATGTCCTATTAAACCTTTGGGAATCAGATTAGGGGATGGGCATGTCATTGGGATTGAGGAGAAATGTGTAGGATTAGAGCTCCTAATGACTAATTACCAAGGCACGGTTGATGCTTTGGTAACCAATTTGGGAAGTTTCGATGTGATTTTAGGAGTTGAGTGGTTGAGAACATTAGGGGATATCCCTGCAAATTGGGCTATGGGTTGGCTGAAATTCAAGGAGCATGGGAGATGGGTAGAGCTGAAAGGGGTGTCCAGTGGGCAGGGACAAGAATTGGCATTGACTAAGTGGGTAGATAGTAACCTCACTCAATTGGAGGAAAATGGAGAGAGTACGGCAGAGTTGCCATGGGGAATGGTGAGCCACTTGGATGAAGACCAACACAAGCCACTGGTTCAAGTCCTCAATCAATATCCTTCTGTTTTCCATGAGAATGGGGGTTACCTCCATGGAGGACTGTCGAACATTCTATTTTCCTTCAACCGGGACAAGGGCCAGTGTGTGTCCGCCCTTACAGGTATCCCTACCACCATAAGACTGAGATCCAGCGACAAGTGCAGGAGATGCTGGGCAAAGGTATCATCCGACACAACCAAAGTCCTTTTTCAAGCCCTGTTATTCTAGTTAAAAAGAAGGACAATTCCTGGCGTATGTGTGTGGATTATCGAGCATTGAACAAAGTAACGATTCCTGATAAGTACCCTATTCCGGTGATAGAAGAATTGTTTGACGAATTGTGTGGAGCTAAGTTCTTCACTAAGTTGGACCTTAAGGCAGGTTACCATCAGATTAGGGTCCGAGAGGTGGACATTGAGAAGACCGCTTTCCGAACTCACGATCGGCACTACGAGTTTCTGGTTATGCCCTTCAGACTGACGAATGCTCCAGCCACCTTCCAGTCAGCCATGAATGAGATCTTTCGGCCATTGCTTCACAAGTGTGTCTTGGTGTTTTTTGACGATATATTGGTCTACAGTAAGACTTGGGAAGAACATGTTCAACATGTGGAGAAAGTGCTCAGTATTTTGGCAGCCCAACAGTTTGTGGTGAACCCAAAGAAATGTAATTTTGGGCAGTCGTCGGTGGAGTATTTGGGCCACATAATTAATGGAGCAGGAGTTCGAGTAGGTCCTAGTAAGACAAAAGCGGTTCAGGAGCGACCAATTCCCTCCACAGTACAAGGTGTAAGGGGATTTTTGGGTCTCACCGGGTATTGCAGGAAGTTCATTGAGGGGTATGGAAAAATAGCAAGGCCACTTACAGAGTTGACAAAGAAGAATAATTTTATATGGAATGAGGCAGCTCAGCAGGCATTTGAACTCTTGAAACAGAAGATTATGTCTGCTCCTCTTTTGGTGTTGCCGAATTTCTCAAAACCTTTTGAGGTGGAGTGTGATGCTTCGGGGTGCGGGATAGGGGCAGTCCTTATGCAAGACAAAAGGCCAATTGCTTATTTCAGCAAAGCACTGTCCCCCAAGAACTTGACCAAGTCTGCTTATGAAAAAGAGGTTATGGCCATCGTCTTAGCAGTGTTGCACTGGCGGCCGTATCTCTTGGGACGACCTTTTATTGTCCACACCGATCAACAAAGTATTCGGCAATTGTTGCTTCAAAGAATTACAACTATGGACCAGCAAAATTGGTTAGCAAAGTTGATGGGTTACAAGTTCGAGATCCGGTATAAACCAAGGAAAGAAAATAGTGCAACCGATGCTCTGTCTAGAGTAACCAGCATTGGGGGAGAGATGCACACCTATGTTGTGAGTCCACAGTGGGTAAGAGGACAGGAGCTGTTACAAGGGGTGAACCAGGACCCACAAATCCAACAGATTCTGCAGGACTTGCGAGTCAACCCCTCCTCTCATCCTGTATTTGCTGAACACCAAGGACACTTGTACTACAAATCCAGGCTAGTAATTCCAGCTTCATCTCCGTGGATTCCCAAATTGCTGGAGAAATTCCATACTAGCCCTTTTGGGGGTCACTCTGGTTACTACCGGACTTACCGAAGGCTGGCTTCCCTTCTTTACTGGTTTGGTATGACCAAAACAGTCCAGAGACTTGTACAGTCATGTGACACTTGCCAGCGGTACAAGGCATCTACATTGGCACCGGGAGGTTTGTTACAACCCCTACCAATTCCCGAACAAGTTTGGGAAGAAATTTCCATGGACTTTATTACCGGACTGCCCCGTTCCAAGGGATTTGACACGGTGTGGGTAGTGGTAGACCGGCTCTCCAAGTATGGACACTTTATACCCCTAAAACGTCCTTATACAGCTCGCTCTCTAGCTGAAGTTTTCCTTCGAGAGGTTGTTCGTCTTCATGGGTTGCCAAAATCCATATTGAGTGACCGAGACCCCTTGTTCATAAGTCGGTTTTGGCAAGAGATTTTCCGGCTGCAGGGCACCAAACTGAACCTTAGTTCAACATACCATCCACAAACCGATGGACAGACGGAAGTTGTTAACCAATGTCTTGAAACGTATTTGCGTTGTTTTGCGACCGATCAACCAAAAACATGGTCCCATTGGTTGTCTTGGGCAGAGTTTTGGTACAATTCTACATATCATGACTCCATTGGCACTACTCCATTCGAGATAGTCTATGGTCGTAAAGCTCCTACTGTATTACAGCATGTTCCAGGAGAAATACGAGTGCCAACTGTAGGGGGAGAGCTCATGGACCGTGATGAAACGTTGCGACAACTGAAAATCCATCTGTCTCGAGCACAGTCCAAGATGAAGTATCAAGCAGATCAACATCGTCGCGCAGTAGAATTCAGTGTTGGCGATCTGGTTGATGTGAAGTTGTGCCCTCACCACCAGCAATCAGTCACTTCTCGAATTCACCCTAAACTTGCTCCTCGTTTTTATGGACCATTTCCGATTGTTCAAAGGATTAGGATGGTTGCATATAAGCTGGAACTACCCTTGGGAGCAAAGATACATCCGGTGTTTCATGTCTCTTTGCTGAAGAAAGCTATTGGAGCAGCCCCGTCCTCTTCTTCTTTACCAGCTGGCCTAGAACCGGATGAGGTACATACTGCAATCCCTATCTGTATACTAGCTCAACGCACCATCACCAAACATGGAGAGACCATACCACAGTGGTTAGTTCAATGGCGGGAAGGGGGAAGCGACAGTGCTACTTGGGAGGATGTATTCACCATTCAGCATCAGTTTCCTCATCTCAGTCTTGAGGACAAGACATGTTTCCCACCCGTCAGCAATGATACAGATTATAATCCAAGACAACATATTCAGGCCCAAAAGCCCATCGTTTGGAGAGTCTATACACAAAGAAACAGAAGGAGCGTGGCTGCTGAGCTGGAGGGAGGCTGTTAGGCGTGTGGAGGGGCGTTATAACATTAAGTATAAATAAGTGTAAGGGAGGGGGATAGGTCATGCTTTTTGGCTGTGATTATTGTTTTCACTTTTTGAAGTGAAGGGATCAAGGAGAGAGAGGTGCTCTTCTTCTTGTGTATTGGCCCTTGTTATTTTGTTTTAGTTGTCTTTTAATATGTTGATTGTAATATTCTACCAGTGAGGTTGTTGGGAATCATTTCTCTTGTAACCAGATATTACTAATCAATAGACTTGAGTTTATTTCCTCAACTGTTGTTGTGTGTGTTGTTCTTGTGATTGAGTATTTGTGTTAGTAACTGTGTGCTATCACATACCAAACTTGCTAAATAACAAAAAGAACACTGCAATAGAACAAATTTCTGTCAACACAAATTGCACCATGTAGAACAATATTTTGAAGATGGAAGCATACAAGTGAGATGGTATGTCAATCAAGTACCAAAGAAGTAAAAAGGCAAGTGCATACAAGGACATAAGTTAACAATTTATCAGATTTTCCTATTCAATGTAACACAGAAAGATCATTTCCCTGCTTGTACTGAGAACCTTGTACGAAACAATTTATATGAAAAAGTTTGGCAGCAAAGAAATCAACCAACATGTTGCAAATTCAGGGCAATAATTTGCATACATCTCATTCAGTTCCAAGAGAACCATCTCAAGGTTTCAAAATTGCACCAGACTCCAATTCCACTCCTCACCCAAACAAATTAATTTTATTCACAGAAAATCAAAATCATACTTCAATTCACAATAAACTGAAGAGAAGTTTTATCTTACGAATGGAATCTTAGAAGCTTTATCATTCCACACAGCTAGCAATCCAAGTGAAGCGAAAAATCCCAAACCTCCACACATCCAAGCCAACGCCTCGTACTATTGAGACCCCAAAAAATCGATAAACAAAAATTACATTTTAATTCCTACAAAATCAGATGATCACTAAAAATCAGATCTTTCTAAGCTGATAATAATTACCTTTCCAACAGTATCTGCAATGCGATCGATACAAGGCTCGGGAAAGGGAGTTCCATTGTCCCAGACCAGTTCATCGTTTACGGGAACCTCAAAGAAATAGTAAACAAATGGAATGTTTTAGGGATTTTAACAGTATTCGTAATGTTGTAGAAAATTGGAAACAACTTAAGTTGAAGCAAAGGGGTTTAGGAGTATAGGTAAGCAGATACTAACAGGCTTGTCAGGGACGATGTGTTTGCCGACCGGGAGGCCCATGCCGGAGCGGAGACGGAGAGAGGAGGCGACAGAGCGGCCAAAGACGCCGTTTCCTCCCATGATCCTTGACCCCACGTTGCTCAATCTTCCTGCCATTTTCTTCCTCTTTTGCCGGTTTCACTCAATCTACCACTTCTCCGTATTCAATCACTAAAATTTCTTCGTGCTGGCTTCTACAGTTTAGCTTTGCGACCAACACCATGGATGCGATACTGCGAGCTAATTAGCTTGTGTTGCAGTATTGGGCCATTGCTTTCATCAAAAGTGGGCCATCCCAATACAAAGCCCAAATCCAAGCTCTAAAGTCTTATTGTCCATGCTCGTCTCCAGGTCTTTGTAGAATAAAATGAATAGAAAAAAAAAATGGATATTCAACCAGCAATTAGGAGAATCTAATTATTTTTGTAACATTAAATAAGTATGAATAACTTAAGTTATTAAGCTCACAATTGCAAGAATGTAAATTTTTTGTAACATCACATATTAATCGACATTAACCAATTAATGTTTTTATTATGTAACACTTTTATGGAAAATAATTAAAAATTTTGAAATTTAGTCCTTCCATTGAATTTAAAAAGAAAAACCATCAGGGTTCTATAGTTTTGTGGTATAATTTGAAATATAAAAATAAAGTCATGGAGTCGATAATTTTTGCAATATTGGACTATTATAATTTACACACGTCAAGTGGTAGTAAGGCTGATGTTTGATTGGTCATGCAATATTGGACTATTATAATTTACACACTTGGATCTTTGAAACTGATGATTAATTGCCAGAAGCCTAATTTTTTTGGCACTTTTAGAGCCAATAATAAGTGGCAGTAAGGCTTATGCCTTTATTGGGAAGCTTGGTTTTCCTTTTTCTCAATTGAGGCAACTGGTTTCTCAGGTGGTATTTGTTTGAATAATAGCCAATTCATCCATCTAAAGTTAGAGAATAATGGTAAGTTGGTCTCCTTCTTGACAGTTGTTTACGGGCACCCTGCACCAACTCGTCGTATTCCTCTTTGGCGCAATCTTTTGGAAATTAGCTACTCTATCAATGATCCTTGGTTCTTTATGGGTGATTTTAATTCTATTATAGACACTTGTGAGAGGTTGGGTAAAAAGCTTTGCAGGAAATTTGGGTGTTTGTAATATTTTTCGTGCTGAAACTTGGGTTGTTTTTCATGGACCGAAACTTGCTAAAAAGCTGGATCTCCAGCACATCATCATTGAAAGTGATAGTCTTGGAGTGATTAATATGCTTAATGGAAAATCTCCACCTCCAACCGATTATCTATCGCTCCAATGCTTGATAAGTTTACTGAAAACTACCTTTCTTTGTGTCCTCTTTGTGCACTCCCATCGCGAAGCTAATTTCAGTGCCGACTTCCTCACCCACTTTGCAGTTGATTTGTCGCCTGATCTCCACTTTCTAGATGATCCTCCGGATGGTCTTACAAAGTGGCTTTGTCATGATAATTACGGTGTTACGATTTTAGATAATCTTGTTGTTTTGTTTTGTTTTGAGGGCTTAGCCCTCTCTTTCCTACCAAAAAATACTATAACTAAATGTTTCTCAAATAGTAGAATATAATTTCCATCCAAGTGATATACAAATTTATGGCATGAAATAGGTATGTCATTTCTACTTGATTATCACAGGAGTACAGAAAACTCATTACAACACAAAAAATTAATTGCCATCGCATGCAATGTTTGATTACATTGCAGTCACTTCTCTTCTCTTTTCCCCTGTTAAAAGCACTGGGATATCAGAAACTAAAAGGGGCTAAAGTTGTTATAAGATAGCCTAGAAGCTGAACCTAAACATGTTGAAATGGTTGTAGCCCAAATGAGCAAGTACAGATACCGGGCAACCTAAGCTATATCTGCTGTTGCACATTGCAAGCATGGGTTCTCATTTGATTAAGATTCTGAGATACTTTTCTCATGCTGTAATAGAATAAACAATGCAGGCACCATATTGGCAACAGCTACTCATGACCATCACTGTATATATATATATATATTAAAACAAAGGACTGAAAAAAAGGCAAAAAAAAAAGTTCATTTTCATCTTCAACACTACAAATTTCAAACAAAATCACGCTTGGCGTTCAGTGGAACAAGACTACATCTTATAAATATCAATCTGTATGGACCAAATGGCTGTGATCCTTCATATTCCCAATTGGCTTTGCACCTCTAAGAGAGTCTTAGCTGAGTTTCTAAGTCGCTCTGTTTCTTCCTCTGTCAAATGCACATTGGTAACCCCCAAGACTCCACCTCTACCTAGCTGTGCTGGCAAGCTCAAGAACAGATCACCGCCATCAATGCCATAGAAGCCCTTGGCAAGAACTGAGACAGGGTGAATTCTCCTCTGGTCTCTAAGTATGGAGCGAGCCAAGTTAGCCGCAGAATACCCAATTGCCCAAGATGTGTATCCCTTTAGACCAATCACTTCATATGCACTATTCACGACTGCTTTGTGAATTTTCTCCAATGACTCTTTCTCGATGGAGATTTGCTGTTTCTCTAAGAAGCTCAAGATTGGCACCCCACCAACACTAATACTGGACCATAGTGCCACTGAGCTATCACCATGCTCACCAACAATGTAGGCCTGTAAATTCAAACAATCTTGGATAATTCATTGACTCATAAAATCACATCATATATTGACCTTTTTTTGTCCTGTTCTTTTAGTCCAAATCATATATAAAGTCAAAAAAGTTCAATTCCCATAAGAAGTAAATAATCAAGCACTACAATATTGGTTCAAATAGGGATTCAAAGTTCAAACTCTAAACCCCTAATTTTTATTCATATTTTATCCTTCTTCATGCTAACTAAATATGAAATAAAATATAACCTGCCCGGCCGCCGGATTTCTTTTTACTGTTTCAATCAACCCCCAAGGCCCGAAATCAAAACAAAGTTCCTATGTTTAAGTCTTTATAGAGGACCTGAACTAAAAAACCATTCGAACATTTTGACGAAAATCATGTTTATGGTATGATAACTGCAAATTTGATTTAACCTAACCTGCACATCCTGAGCATTGACGTCGAGATGATCCGCGATCAAGAACCGAAACCGTGAGCTATCCAGGTTCGTGCCAGATCCAATAACCCGATTCGAAGGGAACCCGGAGAGCTTCCACGCGACATAAGTCAAAACGTCAACGGGATTAGAAACAACCATCAAAACGCAATCCGGCGAGTACCTGGCCAGAGGAGGAATAATATTCCGAAACAGGGAAACATTTCTCTGCAGCAGATTCAGCCTAGACTCGCCAGAGATCTGGCGAGCACCAGCCGTGATGATACAGAGATCGGATCCGACGGTGACGGAGTAGTCGACTGAGGCCGAGATTTTGGTGCGGGGGAGAAAAGCGGCGGCGTGTTGGAGATCAAGCATCTCGCCGCGGAGCTTGTCGGGTTGGCAGTCGACGAGAGCGAGCTCGTCTGTTAAGTCTTGGGTGAGGATGGTTTGGGCAATGGCCATGCCGACATTACCAACGCCGATGACGGAGATTTTGGTGTGGCGTTTAGTAGGAGAAGGCTGAGCAGCATTGTGAATGGGCTTGAAGAAGGCCTGGGAAAGGTCCAAGCCACCGGGACCGAGTGAGGAAGCCGAAGGAGTTTTTTGCATTGTGAAAGCTTTGATCTTTGAATGCTGAAATTTGGTGAAGAAAAGGACGGTATTTATATATTGTTGAAAAGAAAAGTCAGTTCTTCTGGATGTACGCAATATTCTTTTCCAATGGTATTAGCCATTAGGCAAAACCACGCGTCATTCAGCTCCAAAATTTCGTATTAGTTTGGCCAGTACATCAAGTACCTAAGGATACGAACCATTAGATATCTAACCAATCAATATTAAAGAATTGTTTGTAGCAAACTTATTCAGCCGGTACTCTATAAAAACAATATTCACTTAAGAAGAGAGAGACAGAGAAAGAATGACCATCCATGGCCATTGAACTTCACAAGTTCTTTTGAAGATTTGGGTTTCTTTGTCTGACTTTGTTTATGCGTTGCTATTCAGCCATGAAAGCTCGAGTAGAAGCTTGATTTTCTTTAAATTTCTTTAACTTACTCGTATATATAAAGACGTATTTCTCATGCAAACTTTTACCTCTAGATCTATCTGCTCATGCCATGCATCTTCATTCTTCCATCTCCGTTTCTAATTCTTCCCAACATGACGATTCTCTTGAATTGATTATCATCAATCCTTATGAGTTACTGAAAATTGAACTGCATAGTTACAATCTGTAAACAACACAACTCAATCTCGTTTCGCCTTTCTTCTCAATCTGTCACCTTCCTACTCTTGTCTAAAACAAATAACAATCATGCAGGAAAGAAATTAAATGGTTTATAAAAATCTAACTTAAAAATCATTAAACCTGATCTAAAATACACTGATTAGGGTGTGATTTGCTACCCACTAATGGAAAAATGCAAGGTTAAACCAGGTCATGTGTCACACATTTAGTTCTTGGTCTCACGTATATTGATCTAATTAAGTCTTTTGACCGTCCCAATTGGGATCTAGAATTTGAATTGTCTAATTAATGTCACAACCAAGTTTTAATCTTTTGATTTTGAATATGTTCGGCATAAGAATATTCAATGTTGATGGTGATTCATGGAGATTTCAAAGACCTTATTAATCAAATTTTATTTTATTCAAAAAAATTAAAATTTTCTTATCCCATGTGAAACTAAAAATAAGTTTATCTCTATCAAATAAATAAAATATCTATATTGATATATAGCAACTTATTGTGGTTTGTTTTTCATTTGAGCAATGCTGTGTGGATTAAAAAAAACAAAAACAAATATTTTCGTTCTTTTCTTAATTTCCAGATTACCCTAGTCTAAAATAATGGAATAAAGGTCAGTTTCATCATCAGTATTTATGGTAAATTTTCATCACAGTAAGATATAGTTACAAAAATTAATTTTGAAATAAAATTAGTTACTTTCTATGCATTAGTTTGAGCTTTAATTTTTAATTTTTATTTGTGTGCAACTTATTTAGATCCAATCCATAAAAGTTTTCAATAATTAAATAAACCAATACTAAAATGTCATTTCTGCATGCTAATAACCACGACTTTTTTTTCAATTAATTTATATTATACGATAGATTTTTATTAATTTGATTTATAAAATTCGTAAACTCTGTCAAAACTGTTTTAAATATAAAGACTTAAACATGAAAAATAACTTATTAGAACAAAAACAAGAATTTTATTAATATTGAAAAAATACAAGCCAAAAAATCGTAAGTGTTTAATTGCAATTACATAACAACAAAATTCAGTGGATTAGAAATGTAACTGAGTAACCCTCTGTTCTTTTCTAAAAATTAGAAATGTTATTTTGTGATATGTTTAATTATTGGATAATTGCATGTATTATAGTTATATCTATGTAGTTTCATATTAAAAACTGAGCTGGTCCTCCATACTAAGGTTTATATGCCCAACTGACTTTGCACCTCCAAAATAGTCTCAGCCGAGCTCCTGAGCCGGTAAGCCTCTTCCTCCGTCAAATGCACATTGGTAACACCTAAAACTCCACCTCGACCCAGCTGTGCCAGCAAGCTCAAGAACACTTCGCCACCGTCGATCCCATAAAACCCTTTAGCAAGCACAGTAACTGGATGGATTTTCCTCTGGTCTCTAAGTATGGAACGAGCTAAGTTAGCTACAGAATACCCGATTGCCCAACACATGTATCCCTTTAGACTAATCACTTCATATGCACTACTAACAACTTCTTTATGAATTTTCTCTAATGTCTCTTTCTCGTATGGAATTTGCTGTTTCTCTAAGAAACTCAAAATTGGCACCCCCCCAACACTTATGCTGGACCACAATGCCACTGAGCTGTCACCATGCTCACCCACTATAAATGCCGGTACGATAAAATATTATACACGTTTAGCAAGCAAGATTCAAACTCGAGGGAGATAAGCCATAGCTTGTTGGAAATTTGGAATATAAGCTCACCTGAACATCTTGGGCGTTTACATCGAGGTGATCGGCGATCAAGAAGCGAAACCTTGAACTGTCAAAGTTAGTGCCGGATCCGATAACCCGATTCAATGGAGGATTTTACAGGTGAGGAACCTTTGACGCCAGCGGCTGCAAAGGTGTGGCTTTTCAAAATAAAGAGATTGTTTGAAATTACCCACACTTCTGAAGAGGAGAAGCTTGAGGGTATCATTGCCTTGCTACAAGGTCCAGCTTTCATTTGGTGGGACTCAGTCCGGAGGCACACACCAGCAGACAATTTGAATTGGAAGTTTTTCATTGATCAGTTTGAGAAAAAATATGTTGGGTCTGAATACAAGACTGCTATGTAAGATGCTTTCTGGAGGCTGAGATAGGGCAATCGCACAGTGGTTGAGTATGACAGAGAGTTTGAGCGCTTGAGTGCTTATTTAGATGAGGACTTGGCTACAGAAGAAAGATTATGTCAGCGGTTTGAGAAGGGACTGCATACTGAGTTGAGGCAAATCATCGGGGCCCAGAAATACCCAGATTTGAGATCCATGATTGATGCAACCCTTAAGTTAGAAACTACTCAAGCTGAGCAAGCAGAGAGGCAGCCTCGATTTCAGCAGAAAAGGAAGCAGGGACAGAGTAGTGGGAGGTCAAGACAGGGTAAAAAACAGAAGGGTCAACAAGCATCTCAGGGCCATCCACCAGTAAGCCGAGGACAAGGTAGTGCCTTCATGGCAAGTCTATTGCCACCACAGCATCTAGTACACCCCGAAGCAAAGAGAGTGGATCAACAGTACAGTGTGAGCACTGTGGCAGGACACATCCTGGGAAGTGCAAATTTGTGACAGGAGCTTGTTTTAAGTGTGGGTCTAGAAAGCATAAGATCAAAGATTACCCGATGATACAGACTGCTTCAGTAGCTTCACCAGCTTCTGGTACTGGATCTTCTGTACCTCGTGGTCATGGTAAGGGAGCAGCCCCTAATCCGTCAGCCTCCAGACCAGTTGGTCAGTCATCTCAGGGACAGAGGCGGTCAGGGGGACAGACATATGCTGTGAGAGCTCGTGAAGAGGAGGATGCTCCTGATGTGATTGTGAGTAAGTTCATTCTGTTATCCGATTCTGTATATGCATTGATAGATCCTGGCTCCATACACTCTTATATTAGCACAAAACTGGCATGGGGGTAAAGGGTTGAAAGAGGCCTACTTGGACCAGGACATCTTGGTGAATAATCCTCTGGGACATAGTGTGGTAGTAAACAAGATATATAGACAGTGTCCTATTGGTGTCCAGGGACATGTATTCCTGGAAAATCTTGTCGAATTGCCCTTCCGTGAGTTTGATTTGATTCTTAGGATGGATTGGCTATCCGCCCACCAAGCAACTGTCGATTGTAGAAAGAAGAGGGACACCCTACAGCTTCAGAATGATGATGATATCACTATTGTGGGTGTGAGATCTGACTTTCTGTCTGATGTGATATCAGCTACTGCAGCAAAATGATTTATCAGAAAAGGCTGTGAAGTATATATGTGTTATGCAGTGGAGGCGAATAAAGATAGGTTAAAGGTGTCTGATGTACCCACTGTTAGGGAGTTCTAGGATGTGTTCCCAGATGAGCTTCCAGGCTTACCACTTGATAGAGAGGTGTAATTCTCCATTGAGGTTGCTCCTGGTACTGCTCCTATCTCCATTGCTCCGTATAGAATGGCACCTGCAGAATTGAAAGAGTTAAAAATTCAGCTTCAGGAGTTACTTAATAAGGGGTTTATCAGACCTAGCACTTTTCCTTGGGGAGCACCTTTCTTATTTGTAAAGAAAAAGGATGGGACTCTTCGACTATGCATAGACTACCCGGCAACTAAATAAAGTGACAATCAATAACAAGTATCCCCTCCCTCGCATCGAAGACTTATTTGATCAGTTTAAGGGAGCGGGTGTCTTTTCCAAGATAGATCTGAGATCGGGTTACTATCAAATGGGGGTAAAAGAAGTTGATGTGCCCAATACAGCTTTCCGTACTAGGCATGGCCACTATGAGTTTTTGGTCATGCCATTCGGGCTTACAAATGCACCAGCAGCCTTCATGGACCTGATGAACAGAGTTTTTCATCCCTACTTAGATCAGTTTGTGGTGGTCTTCATCGATGACATACTGGTGTATTCCAAGACACTAGAAGAGCATGATAGACATCTGAGGATTGTATTGCAGACATTGAGGAAAAAGCAGTTATATGACAAATTTAGCAAATGTGACTTTTGGCTGAATGAAGTATCCTTTTTGGGCCATGTCATCTCTGCATAAGGTATTAAAGTGGATCCTTCAAAGATTGAAGCAATCCTTCAGTGGAAGCCACCCAAGACTGTGACTAAAGTGCGAAGTTTTCTAGGTTTAGCTGGATACTATAGGAGATTTATCAAGGGCTTCTCCACCATTGCAGTTCCTATGACACGACTGCTACAAAAAAATGTCAAATTTGTGTGGACTGATAAGTGGCAAGAGTGTTTTGAGAAGTTAAAGACGATGTTGACAGAAGCTCCTATACTTACTCAACCTGAGTCAGGCAAGGACTTTGTGATCTATAGTGATGCTTCCAGGAATGGTTTAGGCTGCGTTCTGATGCAGGAGGGCAAGGTAATAGCTTATGCTTTCCGACAACTCAAAACTCATGAGAAAAACTATCATGCTCATGATCTAGAGTTAGCAGCCATTGTTTTTGCATTAAAGATTTGGAGGCATTACTTGTATGGAGAAAAATGCTACATTTATTCGGATCACAAGAGTTTGAAGTATTTGCTTACCCAGAAAGAACTCAATCTTAGACAAAGACACTGGTTGGAGTTGATTAAAGACTATGATTGCTACATCGACTACCATCCAGGAAAAGCAAATGTAGTGGCTGATGCGCTCAGCAGAAAATATATGTCAGGTAATGTTAGTGCTTTTGAATGAACTTGTACAAGGTATTGATAAGTGTAAATGATTAATAATGATCTTTGCAGCTTTTCGGACAATGAATATTAGCTTAAGTTTGGCGGCAGATGGAGCTATAGTAGCTGAACTACGAGTTAAACCAGATTTTGTACATCAAGTGAAAGCGGCTCAGAAAGGAGATGACAGACTAAAGGCTATTATGGAAAAGCTACAGCATAACAGTGAAAGTGACTACTCATTGTCAAATGATGGAAGCCTTTATTTCAAAGGAAGATTTTATGTGCCAGCTCAGGAAGAATTGAAGAAAGAGATTCTGACAGAAGCACACCATAGTAGCTATGTTATGCATCTTGGGAGTAACAAAATGTACCAGGATTTGAAAGTCTACTATTGGTGGCCAGGTATGAAGCGAGATATGACTGAATTTGTGAGTAAATGTCTGACATGTCAACAGGTGAAAGCAAAACATCAAGTTCCTTCTGGACTGCTTCAACCACTTGTTATTCCAGAGTGAAAATGGAATTAGGTGACCATTGACTTTGTGACTGGGCTACCTATGACTAGGGATGCTCACGGGGCGGGGAATCCCCGATCCCCGCGGGGACCCCCCCCCGAACGGGGTGGGGATTCCCCGATTTTTCCCCCCACGGGGGCGGGGACGGGGATTAAAAAATCCCCGAGGTGCATTTCGGGGCCGGGGGCGGGGAATGGGGTATCCGCCCCGCGGGGATCCCCGACCCCGTGTACAATATTACTGTATTAACCTTAGTTTTATAATTAATTACATATGTGCCATTCCCTATAAATACTCCCCTCAAAACCCTAACCTCACATAATTCTCTCATGCGCCGTTTCTTCTCTGGATACAGCTGCTCTCTCTAACAAAGAAATCAGTCTTCAAATCGAAGACATAGCTCTTCATCAGTCGTCACCGTCACCGTAGCTCCTCGCCAAACTGGATCTATCTCATTCGCTTCTCTATCCCTACAACCATGGTCAGTATCTTTTCTAGTCTTCACTTTGCTCTTCTCTTTTCGTCCGTTTTGTTCTCATTTTTGTGGTTTTTGATCTATGATGTGCGCTTGATAGTTAGTCGATTAGTTTCTTGATTTTGAAAAAAAATTATTTTCTTTTTACTTCTTTTATTTGAGATCTGATTTGGCCTTTGTTTTTGCTGTAGATCTTCCTACTCGATATGGATTAAGATATATCACAACTACATTAGCTTGATCCTTTATCTGTTTTTTTCTGCTTGGCTGTCTGTGGATCTTATTCATGATGTGAATGTTGAGTGACTTTGTTAGGCTAAAAAGAAGAGGAAGCGCAAGCCAATGCAGGTCTGCTTTTCTTTTTGTTTGTTTGTTTTTTGTAATGATTCGAGTTTGATTATTTACGATGTTATGGTATTTGTTCAGACAGTTGATATCAAAGTGAAAATGGACTGTGATGGGTGTGAAATAAGAGTTAAACATGTTGTTTCTAACATGAAAGGTTCATTTCCTATCTCTCTCTCTCTCTTTTGTTTCTTGTATATATGCTCTTTAATTTCTTACGCCCACAATCATTTCTGAATCCAAATTAACCGAACTTCAACCTTTTAATCAAGCTTGCATGACTATGTATCGAAAAATTGAAATTCTTCTTGCCAAATCATGCCCAATGCGTTTAAGACAAACTAAAAAAGCTTCTTTGTATTGCAGTACTAGGAGGAGACCCAGCCAGCGGTGACTCCCTTCTCTCATTCATGACAAGTAGTACTATTACACCATCTGCCATCATAAATTTTTTTGCAGATAATTAATTTACTAGCACCCGAAAATTCAACTTTACTACTTTAAATGTTCAATTTTAACTTATTGAAAAAATGATTAATATATTTACAAGGAAAAAGACATCTTCTCTAACCTTCTTAAGAATATATAGCCACGGAACCCAACTAGACATAGTAAATGTAGCTCCCTTTTCCATAATAAATGTAGCTCACCAAATCTAACTAGACATAGTAAATGAACCCAACTAGCTCCCTAGATTTACCTCTACTCAATTCAAAACATACTTTTAAGTTGTGTTTGTTTGTATATAAAAAAAAACAGGGGTGAATTCGGTGGAAGTTAACTCAGGAAGGTTGCAATGTCGAATCTGGTTGTTATGGTTGCTAGGTATAGGTAACTGTATTTTAAGGTCTTAGGTGGAACTTCATATGACAGGATATTATGGTTCATTTATTTGTGCACATAGGATTGTTAGATGCAAAATTGTTTAACTTGTTAAGAGGGGATAAACTGAACCAATGGGAGCTCTGATCTTTAATAAGTTGATTGTAAAAATCATTCATTTTCTAATTGTTTTCTTTGGCTTTCTCTGTACAGGCTAATGCGGCATCTGGAATGGCTATGCATGATGACTGAAAGCTAAAGTTTTTGGAGTTGAAGGCTAAACGAACATACCGATACATAGTTTATAAGATTGAAGAGAAGCAAAAGCAAGTTGTTGTGGAAAAGCTTGGTTAGCCAGCCCAACTGGATCTTGCTTTTTTTTTGTTGGTTTTTTGCCTCTCGTCGTTTTCGATTTGTTGTTGATTACCCAGTAGTTGGATGTCCAGGGACTGGGCCAAGAATTGGTGGATTCATGCGGCATCTAAATATTTTTTGATTATTTGTATTATTGTAATTTTATTAACTTTTGGTTATTTGTATTTAATTTAGGATTATTAAGTTTTAAGTTATATTTAATTTTATATTTATTAATAGTTAAATTTATGTTAATTTAAATTGTGCTTAGATTTTTTTATTTATTAAATGTTATGTTTTAATTTTAATTATTTGTTAAATATTATATTTTAAAATTTAAAAAATTATGTTTTATGGGGGTCGGGGATCCCCGCGGGGGAACGGGGATTTATTGAGGACAGCTTGGGGAATTAATCGGGGAATTGGGATCCCCGCGGGGAATGGGGATCCCCGCGGGGCGGGGACGGGGGGGTTTTTCTCCCCGTGTTCCAGGCGGGGGCGGGGACGGGGAATCCCCGACATTGCATGGGGCGGGGAGTGGGGACTCTTTCCCTGCCCCCGCCCCGCCCCGTGAGCATCCCTACCTATGACTCAGTGGAAACATGATGCCATTTGGGTAATAGTTGATCGCCTCACCAAATCAACTCATTTCTTGCCAGTTCGGATAGATTTTTCTTTGACCAGGCTGGCAGAACTCTACATAAAGGAGGTGGTTAGATTGCATGGAGTGCCTAAATCCATTGTGTCAGACAGGGACCCCAGGTTTACTTCTCACTTCTGTAAAAGTTTTCAAGATGCTTTGGGTACTAGACTTCGTCTAAGCACAGCATTCCACCCTCAGACTGATGGCCAATCAGAACGAGTGATTCAGATTTTAGAGGATATGCTTCGGTGTTGTATCCTTGAGTTTGGTACTAATTGGGAAAGACATTTGCCATTAGTTGAGTTCGCCTACAACAATAGCTATCAATCCAATTTGAAAATGGCTCCATTTGAAGCATTGTATGGTAGGAAGTGCAGGACTCCTTTGTGCTGCATTGAATTGAGTGAGAAAAAACTTTTGGGTTCGGACTTAATTCATGACTCTGAAGAAAAGGTCCAGATCATTAAAAGCAGATTGAAGGAAGCAATGGATCGTCAGAAGTCCTATGTAGATTTAAAGAGAAAAGATATTGAGTTCCAGGTCAGAGATAAGGTCTTTTTGAAGGTATCTCCATGGAAAAAGGTTTTGAGATTTGGAAAGAATGGCAAGTTAAGCCCTATATTTATTGGTCCATATGAGGTACTTCAAAGAGTGGGTCCCGTGGCCTATAGATTGAAACTACCATCTGTTTTGGAGAAGATACATGATGTCTTTCATGTGTCCATGCTCCGGAGGTACAGGTCTGATCCGAGCCATGTGATAACACCTGAAGAGATACAAGTCCAGACTGACATGAGTTATGAAGAAAGACCAGTAAAGATTTTGGATAGAGAAATCCGACAGCTTCGAAACAAACAGATTCCTTTGGTGAAAGTTTTGTGGCATCACCATAATATTAAAGAAGCGACGTGGGAACCCGAAGCAACAATGAGACAGCAGTATCCTCTACTTTTCAATTCAGGTAAATTTCGAGGATGAAATTTCTTTTAGTAGGGGAGAAATGTAATGGCCTCAATACCGGATTAGCCGTGAACAGTGCTTCCCGATGGTAAATAGTACTTTCCGGGCCCGAAAGGACACCCGAAAGTCAAAAATATTTTATTGGACCATCGGAAAGTATTGGTCATGGTGAGTTCGGGGTTGAAATTTGAAGTGAAATTGAGGTCAAATAGGCCTCCAAATGTCAAAAATACGAAAAAAGTAGCGAGTCAATTTCCATAGTAGGGAATATAATTTGATTTTGAATAAATAATTAAAAATAGTAAACGAACTCTGAATATTGCCAGATTTTGCGTGCCTACATAAATTTT
This sequence comes from Excoecaria agallocha, assembly GCA_037975025.1. Taxonomy (NCBI): domain Eukaryota; kingdom Viridiplantae; phylum Streptophyta; class Magnoliopsida; order Malpighiales; family Euphorbiaceae; genus Excoecaria; species Excoecaria agallocha. The sequence continues at coordinate 93,708 of CM075810.1, read as the reverse complement.
TGTGTAGAATATTTTAGTGATGAGAATGAAATTTTTCGGTGACACCGCAGTTGTCGAATCGGATCGATAAGTTTGAATCGAACCGATAACGGACTCCGATTGAGCCAAAAATTTGCGTACTAGCTATTTTTGATGTGATAAGTGTGATGGAATTATTTTTGGAGTGATTTGGTGGCTGGAAGAGAGAGAAATTTGATTGGAATTTAAAAAGGCTTAAATGGGCCTTAAGAGAAAAATAGGCTAAGCCCATTGGGTTGGCCCAATTTTGGGCCCATTGGAGAGGTATATAAGAGGCAGAAATCTAAAAAAAATCTCCAGAAATCAGCTCATCTTCTTCCTCTCCTTTTCTTGGCCGAATTTCCTTCCCTCTCTTCTCTCTCTCTTTTGCTTCTTAATCACCCAAAATTTCTCATAAATTCCAACTTAGGAGTTGTAGTTCCATCCCTATAGATCACTAAAATAGCTTCACTTGTTTGATTTGGGCAAAGGAAGTGAAGAAATCAAGGAAAGAAAGAAAAAGGGGTAAGTTGGAGTTTGAGAATTTTAGTGTTTTAAATTGATTTCTTAGTGGTTTTCCATAGATTTTTGGGTGTAGATTATGATTATGAGCTTGGTTTTTGCATTTGAGAACAAGAAAGTGAAGAAAACTAATCTTGAATGGGCTGCCCTATGTAGGTGGTGAAGAAAGAGGGAGTTTTTCCAAGGATAAAGGCAAGAGAAAGGAACCTTAGACTCCCTAATTCAAGATAAAATTACAAGTGACTAATTAATCTTTACATTTTCTAAGTTTATGAATTTTTCTTAATTATGTAATTAGGGTAAAAATGTTTAAAGTTGTTAATTGATGTAATTATGTTAGGGTAAATAAAATTAGACATGAAAGAAGATGAAATGAAGGCTTTAATGGAAGAAATATAATTTTTAGGAAGATGTTTTAGTGGTGGCCGAATTTAATAGTAAGGAAAAATAGTGAGAAAAATGCAAATAATTAATATATATTAGCTTAAAATAATAGTAGATATGCTAATTAATGTCCATGAATTTTTAGAGAATAATTGGAAATTATTTGGGAATTTTTAAGATTATGTATAGTGTATGTACATAATGAATTTTGTGATTTTTAGTGAATTAAGTGATTATTTTAATGAAAAATTATAATAAATAATAAATAATGCATAAATAAATTTTATTGGCATTTATTGAAATTATTGTGATTTTATATAGAATTTAATGTTAATATGTATATTGAAAATAATTGAATTATTAGTTAATAATTGCATAAAAATGTTGAAAATGGTAAATTTATATGGAATTAAATTAATGTCAACGAAAAGAAATAAAAAGTCAATTATTGAATTTTTTGGACTTAAAAAGAATTAATAAAGTAATTATTACTGTGCCCTTAGAATTAGTCTGGCAGTAAAAACTAGTTCTGAATATAGTTGGCTAGCCATAGGAATACCTTTTACCACGAAGCGAGTCATAGCGACTTACTTTGCTATGGGTAGAATCATTGATCTCCATAGCTTAAGTGTAAAGTAAAAGTAAAATGTGCAGTGCTCTGAGAATGGTTCCTTGGAAATCATTTTTCTTTTTAGTGTGGGGTCCATGTTCCGTGTATCCGGTCTGAGATTTTCTGCCGGGTTTGTACTAGGGGCACATAATGGTAATAAATTGAGAAAGAAATGAAAAGACAAGGAAAAGTAAGAAAAGAAAGTGAAAAAGGACCATAATGAAAGAAAAAGAAAATTTAGGGGCATAATGGTAATTTTCCCCAAAAGTGTAAAAAGTTAGTAAATTAAGTGAGAATTAATTAAATAAGGATAAAACAGTCAGATAATAGTTAAATTATTTAAAAAGTGAATTTTATTGACAACAAGGACTGAAATGTAATTTTGCTTATAAATGACAAATTAATCATAAAGAAACGTAAATTGCTTCATTTATCAGTTTAAAAATCATAATTGAATTTATAATGGCAAAATTGTAATTATGTGACTAAAATGAATAATCTTATAGAAAATATTAAGTTAGTGTTTTGAATGTGATAATAACTGATTTTATAATTATGTTTATATATATGTGTTAATACTTAAGAATAATAATAATAATGTTAGGAAATGTATCGATTATTAGTCACCACTGAACATGTTGAGTGCTCAGCGTGTAGTTTTACTGCGCGCAGGTAAACAGAAACAGGAGCAAGAATTCAAATTACAATATTTCTTTTAGGTTGCTATGGTTGTATAAATTTTGGCATGTATATATGTGTAAACGTTACTGATGGACATGTACTGTAAACTGAAGTTACTTTAGTAAGTTGTATGTGAATGGTGAATGAGATGATATGGATGACAATGAATGGTTATAGTTGATATTATTGATTGTTGTGCCTCTGAGAGGCTGTGTGGTTTGTTTGCTTTTCAAGAGGCTAGTACTATATACAGCCGTTATATTGCAAAATTCTTATTAAATGCATAGTAAATTAGATAGTTGTATGTTATCGGCGAAGGGTAGCTAATAATTAAGTAAATATTAATAAGGTTTTTAAATTTAGAGGTTAAGTTGGAAAAAAAAAATTTCCGGTCTTCGGTGTGCCGGAATAGTGTTAGAAGAGATTTGACATTAGTTTAGATTGAATTTAGACAAAAGTCATGAAATAAATTACTAGAAATTTGACATGTAAGATTAATTGGTTAAAAAAATTAGGATGGTGGTTAATATTATACACATGTAGTTATTTACCATTAGTTTATCTGTAAAAGTTGTTTAAATTCGATCTAGATAATAATTTTTGAATAAAAATTTGATAAATTCTCATTTGCAATACTCGAGCATCTGTATATATCTAATTTACAATCATATCATACTACATATTTTCCGCGTGTGTTTAATCCGAATGTGATCAAAGTGCATTAAATGTTTCACACCCGTTGATTATAAAAATTAAATATTATTTATAAAGATTTTAGCAATTTTCACATTACAAATTTCAAATGATTGCTTTTAAACTTGAGTTATATCAAATCCATTTTTAAATTAGTTTATAACATTTATTCTCATGCATTTTCATTTACAAAAATTATAGATATATGGACTTGCATTTTCTTTATCGCCTCGAGATAAATTCTAAAATTGTGCAGAAATAACTCATTTCTAATGATAGACCAATATGAAAAGTATCAACATGTATAAATTTCTTACTAAAAATTGGTAAGTACTATTATTTATGTGCTAATACTTAACAATATATAATGTGGATCAGTATAAATTTATTTATTTGCTGGAGATAAATATAATAATTTTAGATTTTTTTTTTTGTAAAAAAAGGGATCTAGTTGAAAAATAAAATTTTAGAGTTTTAGAATAAGATATATATATTTTTTTTGAAATTAGAATAAATAAATTAATTTCATCAAAATAAAACATGGTACTGCTAATATGCTTTTAAAAGCATTAAGATATCGCACAAAGCTTCCTTTTCTTACATGCCAAAAAAGTATTTTATTCTATTTTTTTACTTTCCATAAACTTGAAACTGATTTTTTAAGATTAATATTAATTGGTGGATCATAGTTATTATTTGAATTAAATTGGAATAAATGGTCAAAAAAGAAAAAACCACATGAGTAATATAATAATATAATTTCCTTGACTATGTATCTGATCTATGTAGAAAAAGCCAATAAAATCAAGATTAAATTAATAATCGCTCCTTTTTTTATCAGCTATTTTTACTTAAATTAAGAAATAATAAATATACTTAAATTTAATATTAAATTATATGATTAAAAATAAATTATCAAATTTAATTAATTTTAATTTTATTAAAAAATAAATTGAAAAAATACATTAAATTATATTGAAAATTTAAAAATAATATATAAATAAAATTTAAATTTTACTCAAAAGTGATACATAAAACAGAACATGAAAAGTACCGCTAAATGTATAAACGTAAGTATCTAATTAAAGTCTAAGCAGCCCCGTTAAACTGAAGTTTAAATTAGTAATAGAAAAATGATTGGACGAAACTAGTACTAATTAATAGGAGTTAATTGACAGTTAAGAATTTAAAAACCAGCAATTATTTATCCAATAAAAAAAGTGGAAAAGTAGTATCTGTTGCACATATTTATGCAACAAGGTTTCTTTTCTACCATGCATATATCTATTCTTTGCCATCACATGCGATGATGTTAGAAACAATAGAAGTATTTTTGCACCCGGCACACAAATTTCTGAATGCTGCTTATAACAAACCAGCTCCTGCGTACTTTTCTTCTTCTTGCTGCAGCCACATTTTTCATCGATTTTAATTGAAACAATTGGACATTTTATATTAACAATTAATAATTATTGAAGAAAGCAGTTTATTCTTTTTTAGAAATAAAAAATAAAAAGTTCAAAATAAATATTCTGTATGTAGGTTTTTAAAATGTTTAACATATGTGAAAACACTCGACTTCATTTTATAATTTATTTAAATACTTAAATTTTAAAAATTACCAATTAAATAGTTATACTTATTGTTTTTGTAAATAATAAATGATAACAGTTTGAAAATTACCGGATTGATATCTAATCCAACTCAAATAACTGAGTTCCTTCGAGATACCTGAAACCAAAGAAATTTCAGTAGTATACGACGAGAGAACTTTTCAACGATTAAATCGATGAGAGTATTTTTCAATGATTAATCCCTTTTAGAGAGAGAGAGAAATACCTGACCATCCACTTATTTACAGGTATCCATCATTTTTTAGCTAAGATTCCTTATGGACATAAGAGTTCTCTTCAAGAAGGAGCTCTCCTTGAATAGGAAGCTAGGCCAGGCTTCCAAAATAAGAGTCCAATACTGTTTGGATGACTAGGTATCCGTACTTGGGTAGGACTGCCAAAACCATGCCGTTAGAAAACCCCATCAGGATCCTAGACAATCCAGACAAGGAGAAAATTGGGCCATGGGCCCGGATCCTAAATACAGTCCGGTTATCAATACACACACTATAAGAAAATATCAAAATAGCAATGAAAAAATAGTAACGAAATTATTTACGTTGCTAATTTAGCAACGAAATTTGTATTTTCGTTGCTAAATTTGATTGAATTTTTATATTTAGCAACTGAATAAAAAATGATGGTATTCTGTTACTAAAAAGGGGGAAAATTTTATCGTCAAAATATAGCAACGGAAACCTATAACCGTTGCTAAATATGGCACCATTAGATTGCGAAAAAATTTTGGAACAAAATTTAGCAACGAAAAATAAATTTTGTTGCTAAAATAGCAACGGAATATACATTCCGTTGTTAAATAGCAACGAAAATGGAAATTAAATTCTATTGCTAAAATAGTAACGGAATATAATTTCCATTGCTAAATTAGTAAATAGCAACATAATGTATATTTCGTTGCGATTTTAGTAACGGAATTTATTTTTCGTTGCTAAATTCAATATTGCTCTAGGTATAAACACTCCAAAAAAAATCAAAATAGCAACGAAATGAATTCCGTTGCTAATTTAGCAACAAAATCCCAATTTCATTGCTATTTAGCAACGAAAAATTAATTCTGCTACTAAAATTAGTTGAAGTTTTAAGAATTTAGCAACGCAATACAAAATGGTTGTATTTCATTGCTAAAAAAGGGAAAGATTTTAGGGTCAAAATATAGCAACAGAATACAATTTTCATTGCTAAATATGGTTGCACTTTACAGCGGAAAAAATTTGTGATGAAATTTAGCAACGGAAATAAGTTTCGTTGCTATTTAGCAACGAATTTAATTTTCGTAGCTAAAATAGCAACAGATTTCAATTTCCGTTGCTAAAAATAGTAACGAATTTAAATTTCGTTGCTATTTTAGAGTTGAATTATGAAAAGGTATTATTTTTAGCAACGGTTATTATTTTCGTTGCTAAAAATAATACCTTCACATAATTCAACTGTAAAATAGCAATGAAGTTTAAATTTCGTTGCTATTTTTAGCAACGAAAATTTAAATCCATTGCTATTTTAGCAACAAAAATTCAATCCATTGCAAAAAATAATGCTTTCACTTAATTCAACATAAAATAACAACAGAATTTAAATTTTAGTAACGGACTTTAAAATCTGTTGCTATTTTTCCAATGAAATTTTAATTCTGTTGCTATTTTAAAATCGTTGTTAAAATAATTTCGTTGCTAAAAAAATAATATATATAAGAAAAAAATCCTATTTATTTCATTTTTGTTCTTCTCTTCACGATCTGGCATTGTTCTCTTCTCTCCACACTCAGCCATTTTATGTGGCCATCTGTTCTTTCTCAGATCTGCCACTTTCCGATGATCGGTAAGTATTTTTATGCTTGATCTTTTGTGTTTATTCGTTTTGTTGTCATTTTTCTCAATCTTTTCACGATCTGCCATGTTTCTTCTTCTCTTCACGCACTGCATTTTCTCTCGTTGTTTGTTCTTCCTCAAATCTGCCATTTTTCGGTGAACGGTAAGTATTTTTATGCTTGATTTTTTGTGTTTCTTCCTTCCGTTTTCATTTTTTTATTTTGTTCATGATCTGCCATTTTTTTCTTGTCTTCATGCACTGCATTTTCTCTTGTTTTTTTTTCTTCCTTAGATCTGCCATTTTTCGATGAACGGTAAGTATTTTTATGCTTGATTTTTTGTGTTTCTTCCTTCCGTTTTCATTTTTTTATTTTTTTCATGATCTGCCATTTTTTTTTCTTGTCTTCACGCGCTGCATTTTCTCTCGCTGTCCGATTAGATCTGCCACTTTTCGATGACCGGTAAGTCTTTCTCTGCTTGATCTTTTGTGTTTCTTCCGTTTTCATTTTTCTTCTTCTCTTTTACTCTCTACCATTTTCTATTCTTTGGTCAGTTCTTTCCATTCGATCTTTCCCAGATCTGCCCCTTTCCGGTGATCGATAAATCTTTCTTCCTTTCTCTTTCATTTTTCGTCTCTTCACCCTCTGCTCTCTGTTATATATTTAATTTTAATTGCTAGAATCCAGATCTGCCTCTTTCTTGCTTATTGTTAGAATCCAAAATTTCTTGCTTATACACGATTTGATGTAATAAGCTAGATATGGAATAGTTCTAGCTGGAAATTAAAATAGTAGTGACATTGTATGAAAAATATTTGCCTTTTAAATATTTTATACTTCTTTTACTGCATATTAGAAAAAATATCTTTACAGTACTTTCCGAGCATTTATGGCTTCATGCATATTGGGTATTGCCAAAGATTGTATTTTGTGATATGGAATTGTCCATAGTTTTGGCATATAAAAGATAGTGGTTTGGATTTTTCATAGTTTTAATTAAAAATAATAAATAATTATATTTAAATTTATTATTAAATTATTTGATTAAGATATGGATTCTTTTTACTTGAATTAGGAAAAAAAATAATTTATATGAGTGAAAACAAGAAAAGACCAAATATCCCTGAAAAATTTTAAAACTTTAAACTAAAAAATGACAACCTAAACGTCATTTTTGGGCCCGAAAAATGTTGTTACAAGAGCAAACCTCAATAAAAAATGACCGTCTTGAAACTAGCTTTCCGAAAACATATTATAATAAGAAATCTGACACTTGTAGTAAAAGTTATGAAAAAAATATTATGTATCGTAAAAATAATCCATTTAGGCTTTATGTTAGATTTCTTCATTTCTTCTCAAATTCTAATTTAATTTAGGATTTTTATTATCTATATTTCTGGTGATAAATTTTTGGTAATTGTTGATTTTATCCATAATATATTGAATTATATGTGTTTGTTGCTTATTTACATATGTTTGGTGGTTTGGTTAATTACTTTTTTTTGTGCTTTAATTTGTATGAACAACTAATGTACGTCATATGTTTGATCAAATTCCATAATCAATTTCTATCTACCATCATTTGTTTTTTCATACATTTCTTTACATTCCTTTGTTGCATCAATTTCATATCATTCTTACTTCTCCACATGAGTGGGATCATTTCATGCATGTATATTGCAAAACTTTTACACTCACTAAATTAACGTGATTTTGTGTGCATTTGGATTTTGTTGCTTATGTTATTTTCATGATTTCTTAGCATACTTTTCTTTAATTTTGTTACTTATGTTATTTTCGTGATTTCTTGGAAAATTATTAATTTTTCCACACTTTGTTTTGCTCCTTTATTGCATTGGAGTTGACTATGACAATATTTTATAGTTATGGGACCAAAGTGAGCAAGGAATGACCAAACCTCTTCTTCTAAGGCATTTGGCTTATCTACATATGCTCCACTAGCATATGCAGACTGCCACCTTATGTAATGCCTATATACCATCTGGAAAGACATAAATGAGAACATAGGTCTAGTAACAACTTTATAGAAAAACCAAAACTATTCAATGATTTTATTATAATAATTGTGTAATACATGTCTATTTAACAATGTAATTAAGTACAGTGCATTTCAACTAATTATAAGATCACATACATGAGGGCATACACACACACACACACATTTGTAGTTTATTGCAAGATGATGTTTGATTATTATACAAAAATTTTATTCACTTCATATTGATTACAATTCCAAAAATAGCGACAAAATTCTGAAAATGTGGATGAGAGTCGGATATTCCTTGATATAGTTGGTGGTAAGAATAACCGAGGAAAGATTTTTGGCTTAGGATCTATTGCAAATACATCCCATTCGTATTTCTCTGCATCATCCACAGCTGCTTGTAGTTGGCATTTTGAACCTTCTGAGAGAGTCATTCAGCTAGAGAATACTGTCAGCATGTTGCTCGATATTGTAATCCAACTAAAGAATGAGATAAAAGAGATGAAAAGCAAGGGCAATACCTCTCAACAGCCAAATCGTCCTCCTTCACCAACTATATAGTTTATATTTGTAATATTTAGGTATTGGTACTGATTTTGAGTTATGTTTCTATATATTGGTTTCTATGAATTTTACTGTACTATTTAGATATCGATACTGATTTTATGTTATGTTTCTATGGATTCTTACTTTACATGTAAACTATGTTTTAAGAATTTTTATAGTCGTACATTATAATCAAATAAATTGCATTATATTTATTTTATGACTAATCAACTTAGATTGAAATTAAAATCTTATTCAGATCCTAAAAATTTTGATAATTTCAATGGCTAAATTTAGTAACGACAATTATCGATGAAAATTTATGTAACATTGCGAATTTTGACATTTGGTTGCTAAAATTAGCAACGGAATTGACTTTTTCATTGCTAAAATTATCAACGGAAAATGAATTCCGTTGCTAAAATATCAATTCCGTTGCTAAAAATTACCAATTAACCGAAAATGAGTTGGTTGAATTTAGCAACAGAAATAAAATTCTGTTGCTAAAAAATAGCAACCGCCGGATTAGCAATGAAAATTTCTGTTGCTAATTTTCGTTGCTATTTTTTATTAGCAAGGGAAAATATCTATTGATATTTTCCGTTGCTAAATTGCATTTTTCTTGTAGCGAAATAGCTTCCTCTTTTTCTCTTTGTTCTTAATTTTTCCTCCTCCTCCCCTGGCACTCCGTTCTCCTTCTCGTCCGCCGCTGCCATCCACCTCTCCACAAAATATCTTCCCCAAGAGCTTGCTTCTCCTTCTCCATCAAAGCCATGGCTTCCTCTACTAAAAAGGTAATAATCTCGAAAGCGACACTTCGTCTCCTCTAAAACCACGAGTCTTTTTTCTTATTAAGTTCTAATAGTTATTATTTTTTTCTGTGGTGTTTTGTTAGGTTTTGGTTCTGATTGCGAATGGAACGGAACCGATGGAGGCGGTTATAACTTATAACAATAGACGTTATAAGAAGAGCTGGTGCTGACGTCACTGTTGCCTCTGTTGAGAGTCAGCTTCGAGTTGAAGCCGGCCACAGCATCAAGATCATCGTCGATGCTCTCGTTTCTGACTTTTCTGGCACCGGTTTTGACCTCATTATTCTTCCGGTAGCTCTCTTTCTTGTTTTTCAAACGGAATTAGCTGTGGTTGTGAATTTGTGCTAGTTGATTGCTGCTGTTGCTTGTTATGCTTATCAGTGGATTCGGGAGACCTCGTGTAGGACTTGGCCTAGATGATCTAATTGTTGGATTTTATAGTTTTTCTTACTTGAAAAAGTCTTTGAGCTGCTGGTTTGTAAGTTCATTCTTGTTTTTAATGGATAGTGGAAAATCGATTGGTGTGATGGAATTTATGGTTGTTTCTAGTCTATTCTGGTGTATGAGAAAATCCTTAGGCAGGCAAATGTGCTTGATTTTTTCATGGAAGATTAATGGTGGATGCTGGTATTCCTCAAAAAAATTTAATCGTTTTCTCGATTGAAAAAAATATGATTTATGAATTTTCTGTTGGATAATAGAAATTATTCAATCACAGAATAAGAAGAAGCAACTAAGAAAGTGATAAAGAAGAAGAATTTTATTGATAGAGAAGAACAGAGATTGACAGTTCTAATGCATAAACAACGAAACAAATCTACTTAAATAGTAAATGCTTAACTAACAAATCAGAAAAATCAGTAACTGATCAGCTAAAAATCAGCCACTCCTTATTGACTGCAACAGCTCCTAAAGAAAAGTAACAGATTGTACTAACTAGCCGTTACTTTGAATCATTCAAACCAACATCCCCCCTTGATTCAAACTTGCACACTCCCAATTTCCTTCTCAGCTTGCAGAATCGTGGCAAGGGAAGAGCCTTTGTAAAGATGTCTGCCATTTGATCTTCAGTTTTCTGAAAAATAAGCTTGATAATTCCTTCTGCAACAAGCTCCCTGATAAAGTGATGCTTTATCTCAATGTGCTTAGCTCTTCCATGGAACACTGGATTTTTAGTCATAGCAATAGCTGAACAACTATCACTAAAAATGTTTGTAGTACCATCCTGTTGCAATCCCAAATCAACGAGTAACTTCCTCATCCATAATGCTTCACAAGCTGCAGCTCCAATTGCAACATATTCTGCTTCACATGTTGAAAGTGCCACTGTGCTTTGTTTTTTTGAACTCCAAGTAATGACTCCTGTTCCAAGAGTGAAACAGTATCCAGTTGTGCTCTTCCTATCTTCTGTTGAGCCAGCCCAATCACTGTCTGAATATCCCAAGAGATTGAAGTTCTTTGATTGACTGTACCAAATTCCATTGTCTACAGTTCCTGCTATGTACTTCAATATTCTTTTTGCTGCTCCAAGATGATGTTTTGATGGCTTATGCATGAACCTGGAAACCATACCAACAGCAAACATAATATCCGGTCTGGTATGACATAAATATAACAGACCTCCCACAATGCTTCTGAAAATTCTCCCATTTGCAGCTTCTGTACCATCATCTCCTAGAAGTTTCTCATTTGCATTCATAGGAGTATCACACTCCTTGCAGCTACTTAGATTGAACCTTTGCAGCAAATCAGTTGCATATTTTTGCTGAGATATGAAGATTCCATCTTCTGCTTGTTTGATCTCCATGCCTAGGAAGTAATGTAACTTTCCTAAATCTGTCATTTCAAAGGTCTCCATGATTCTGACTTTAAAATCTGCAATTAAAGAACTGTTAGTTCCCAAATAAATCATGTCATCTACATAAAGACAGACCAGCATGAAATCTCCTTCTTCATAGTTCTTCATGTACATGGTTGGTTCATTTTCACTTCTTTTAAAACCACTTTGCAGAAAGTAACGATCAATCTTGAGGTACCAAGCCCTTGGTGCTTGTTTCAGCCCATATAATGCTTTCTTGAGCTTGTAAACTTTCTCTGGATTCTTCTGCATTATGAACCCTTCTGGCTGATCAACATATACTTCCTCACTTAATTCTCCATTCAAAAATGCAGACTTTACATCAAATTGATAAACAATTAGTTTTAATTGAGCAGCAATTGATAAAACCAATCGTATAGTCTCAAACCTTGCAACAGGAGCAAATGTTTCATCATAATCTATTCCTTGCTTCTGAGCATATCCCTTCACAACTAATTTGGCTTTGTACTTCTGGAGTGTGCCATCAGAATTATATTTTGTTTTGAAAATCCACTTCAAACCAATAGAATTTTTACATGGTGGCAAATCCACTAGCTCCCAGGTCCAATTGTTTTTAATTGCAGTCATTTCTTCCTCCATGGCATGCCTCCATTCCTGTTTATCTGCTGCATCTTCATAATTTGCAGGATCTGAAACATACAAAGCAAAAGTACATGTTTCATCAATTTCCGTTAGTGACCTGAACTTCCTTGGGGGTGTCTCTTCATCAGTGGAGTTGTTGCTTGGTGAATTTTGACTGCTGCCGGGTGTGTTTGAGCTACTGCTTGGTTGATCGGTATGAACTGATGCTGTAGGACTTGTAGGTTGTACTGTAACTAACTCATCATCATGATTTTCATCCTCTCTTGGTACATGCACACCTGATTGTTTACTTGTGTTATCCCATGACCACCTTTCATCCTCACTGAAAATGACATTCCTGCTTATTAAGAGTTTACCATTTGCTGGGTTGTAGCATCTGTAGGCTTTAGATTGAGTACAGTAACCAACAAAAATGCATTTTGTTGATTTTTCTCCCAACTTGTGTCTTTCCTGAGGATTAATAAACACATATGCTATACTACCAAAAACCTTTAAATGAGTAACTGAGGGTTTCTTTCCATACCAGGCCTCGAATGGTGTCTTATTCTGCATGGCTTTTGTTGGTGAGATATTGAGCAAATAAACTGAAGTTGTCACTGCTTCAGCCCAAAAGCTATCAGGTAATCCCTTGGTTTTCAGCATACTTCTGGCCATTTCAACAACAGTCCTGTTCTTCCTTTCAGCAATCCCATTCTGTTCTGGAGTGTGAGGTGCTGTAAGCTCTCTGTGAATTCCATGCTTCTCACAAAACTTCTTAAATTCTATAGATAAAAATTCCCCTCCTCTATCTGTTCGTAGTACTTTCAATTGGCTTCCACTTTGTTTTTCTGCTATGCTTTTAAACTTCACAAAGTTCTCAAAGGTTTCTGATTTCAGTTTCAAGAAATATATCCAGATCATTCTACTGAAATCATCAATGAACAGCATAAAGTACTTACTGCCACCTAGAGAGTCAGTTCTCATAGGTCCACATAAATCTGCATGTACTAACTCAAGTGGTTTTGATGCTCTCCAAGCCTGACCAACAGGAAATGATCTCCTGCTATGCTTCCCATAGATACATCCTTCACACACCATATCGAATTCTTTAATTTCAGGCAGTCCAGTCACCATCTCTTTCTGATTCAGCAGCTTTAATCCCCCTGAATTCAGATGTCCATATCTAAGATGCCATAATTTTGAGGCATCTTTAGATATTGCTGCAAAAGCTTGCATTTCGAGCTTGTCAATAACAAGAGGGAACATGTGATTTTCTGTCATTTGCACCTTAGCTAAAACATGTTTGGTGGATTTTTCAGTAATTATGCACATATCATCATCAAAGAGAATTGTAAATCCACTAACCATTAGTTGACCTATACTCAACAAGTTGTGTGCTAAATCTGGAGCATACAAAACATTTGAAATCTGCTTATTTGTTCCAAGATCAGATTTTACCTCCACTGTGCCTTTTCCCTCCACATGTATCTTCTTGTTGTCTCCCAGCCTTATAATTCTTTTATGAGTTTCATCCAAATCTTTGAACATGGCTCTCTCCCCTGTCATATGATTAGAGCAGCCGCTATCTATGAACCAGACAGCTTTCCCTTCATTCCTTTGCTCAATTACAGCCATGAATAAGTAATCTTCATCAGCTTCAGTCTCCTCTGCAAATTCAGCTAGATTACTTCTGTAGTCTTTAGCTAAGTGCCCCGTCTTTCCACATGTATAGCACTTCCTCAGCTCTATCCATCCTCTTCCTCTGCCTCTCCCTCTATAGCCTCCACGAGCTTTTCCTCTATTGCTTCCTGCTCCTTCTTGATTGACATGAAAGGCTTTTTCTTCAGATTTCTCCTGCGACCTGTTCAACCTGTCCTCATGGGCTTGCAAGGATCCCATCAACTCATTAACAGAAAGCTTAGACAAATCTTTTGACTCCTCTATGGCAGCAACAACATGATCAAATCTAGAGTTCAAACTTCTCAGAATTTTGGCTACAATTGTTTCATCATTAATTTGTTCACCAAAGGATTTCATATGATTAACTATTGTTTTTGTTCTAGAGAGGAAATCCTGAATGGACTCATTATTTTGCATAAACAAGGTTTCAAATTCTCTACGCAAGGATTGAAGTTTAACCGTAATTACCTTGGTAGATCCTTGGAACTCATTTTCCAGTATAACCCAAGCCTCCGCAGCAGTCTCTGCAGCTGAAATCCTTGAAAACACAGTCTCATGAAGTCCCTGTTGAATGAAAAAAAGAGCCTTGGCATCTTTTTTCTTGTTCTCTCTTAATCTGACTTCATCATCATTCTCATTGTAGCCGTTTTCAACAACTTCCCATAGTTCTTGGGATTTAAAGAGAGTCTTCATCTTGATTCTCCAGAAATTAAAATTTTCCCCTTTGAAAACAGGGATCATTGATTGTTGAGATGAGTTTCCTAAGCTATTCATTCTTGTCAAGCCTAGAAGACAGCCAGGCTCTGATACCACAAATGTTGGATAATAGAAATTATTCAATCACAGAATAAGAAGAAGCAACTAAGAAAGTGATAAAGAAGAAGAATTTTATTGATAGAGAAGAACAGAGATTGACAGTTCTCATGCCATAAACAACGAAACAAATCTACTTAAATAGTAAATGCTTAACTAACAAATCAGAAAAATCAGTAACTGATCAGCTAAAAATCAGCCACTCCTTATTGACTGCAACAGCTCCTAAAGAAAAGTAACAGATTGTACTAACTAGCCGTTACTTTGAATCATTCAAACCAACAATATATCCAAAGCATTCAAGAACCTGACGGTTCCTGGTATATCTAAATTCTTCATTTCCTTCAAATTAATACCATATGATACTGAAATCTATATATATATATATAGGTACGGACATTGGGGAATATGCTTCATATATGGGACATGGTTCGCTCTTACTCGGCTATCAGCTGCTGGAAAAACTTACCGTGACTGCGCCGCAGTGCGTGGGGGCGTCGACTTTCTGCTCAAAAATCAATGCCCCGATGGTGGATGGGGAGAGAGCTATGTTTCTTGCCCAAATAAGGTTTCTTTCTAATTAATTAATTAATTAATGTTGATGATTTCCAATCATTAAGTTTATTAAATGACAAATTTGTTTTCCTACAATTTAGGAATACATTCCCCTTGATGGAGCACGATCCAATTTGGTTCACACTGCTTGGGCTATGTTGGGTTTGATTCACTGTGGCCAGGTGTTTTACCTCATCTTAGATCATATATACGCCATTACTGGTAAACAAAAAAGATAATAATCTTCTTGGTTTGGTTTTAAAGGCAAAGAGAGACCCCACTCCTCTCCACCAGGGTGCAAAATTGTTCATCAATTCTCAGCAGGAAGATGGTAGCTTCCCGCAACAGGTATGTGTTTAAAATTGGTGATTGTGCATTAATTAGTTGAAGTTTAGAGGTATAATATAATTGTTTATTTTTGGCGTAGGATATATTGGGAGTTTTCAATAATAACAACAGCTTGCACTATCCAATATACAAGGACTGTTTCCCGTTGTGGGCTCTGGCTGAATACCGCAAACACTGTCCATTGCCCTCTAAGATTTCCATTTGATATTCATCTCAATTAAGAAATGATGGATGGAGCTACGACATGTAACCCAAAAAAAAATCAATAGAAAAGAAAAAGAGTTATTATTATTATTATTATTATTATTATCGAAGTTTGACACGAATCTTTCTTTCTCTTTTGTAATTGATTATATTATATATAAAAGAGGTTTTGAGTGATTTATGAAATAATGGATGAAGTTGGAAGCAAGTAAAGTGAATTATAATAAATAAGATGGTAAACAGGCGAGGAGTAGGGAGACACATTACATATGTAGCGTAGAGTTATAGGTAGATTTAAGAGCGGAAGGGAAGAAGAAGGAAAGAGCAATTTAGGCAGATATTGTAGTTTAAAAAAAAAACTAAAAATAAAACCGGGGGTATGGTTGAGTGGAATGGACTCATCCATCCTTACCCAAGGTCGGGCGAGGTGCCTACAATAGAATTAATTACCTTAAAAATAAGGTGAAGACAAATTAAGAATTCAACGGCCGCCCTTGCATCTCTCCCTCTCATAAAAGCCCAAACAATTCAATTTTATCCTTTCTAAACGGCCGCCCTGATACTGCAGTGTGTTGCGATAATTTGCTTCCACATCCTTTCTTCAAAAAGCTTATCAAATTCATCCATTATTAAAGTGATCATGGGTGCTCAGGCATTTAGCGGGGTGTGGAGTTTTGGGTTTCGATTTTCGTGGTAGTGTTCGTTACGGTAGTAGTTTGCGGTGATGGCTAGGGTAGCACCTATGCTGCTAGGTGTGATAGTATCGCCAGAAGGGCTCGGGTAAGCTGAGGAGTAAGGCCAGGTATGCAAATTGTGAAAGTCACCGAAGGCAAGTTAGTGATGGGGAGATTTGTGGAGGCCCCTTGGGGACTAGGTTCAAGGAAAGGAAAAACAGGTATGTGTGGGGGTGGTGGTGTAGTGCTCCAGTCAGTTTCGATTTGGGTGTTGTCATCTTCAAGGTTCATCATTTTTTCAAAGATAAAGTTTCACGCTCACTACGTCAAATAATAATATTTCAAATTTATCGAGCTGTTACCGAAGTCTGACTTGAGTCAAAGAGTTCTCCACTACTTCAAAGGTACCTAAAAATGGAGAAATTTCGGCGAAAATTTCGACTAGTAGAATATCCGACAGTCAAGTCAATAAAAATCCAAAGAGAAGTTTAGAGTAAATTTGGCTAAAAGAGAATTTGGCTAAAATAGAGAAAAATAACTGATGTCCTACCTACTTAAGGGTAAGAGTTCTATTTCAATTAGGACTTCTAGTGTTGGTAGTATTCCTATTAAAGATGTATAGCCTGAGTAGGAAACTGAGCTAAGCTTCCAAAATAAGAGTTTTACCTTCGTTAGGTAATTATGAATCCTTGCCTCAGCAGAACTTATCAAAACAACATCATCGATGGCTACAGTTCGGATCCTGAATGAATTAAATAGCCAAAAAATTGGACTATTCGAGGGAGCTAGTATGCATAGTTCGATTATCAATTACAATATAAAGCTCGGGTCAATTTCACCCACGGTCATTCAACTTTCGTTAAATCACCCAAAAGTAACCGAATTATTTTTTGTGACACAAATGTCACTGAACTTATCACATATTTGCATAAAATCACGATCACCGGATTCCGATAATGATCCTCGCCGGAATGATGACATGACGTGCCATATCATATGTCTGGACACAAGTGGCACGTTTTACGTTTGGATCAATTTCAACCATGATCACTGAACTTACAATTTATCACCTAAAAGTAACTGATTTATTTTTCGTAACTTAAATATCACTAAACTTCTCATCTTTTTTCAAAAAAGTTATCTTAACCGGATACTCATGGTGATTGATTTATTATCACATTACAAGCTAATGTTTCATATTTGACATGTCAGCAGCCAAATCACTGTCATCAGCTAATGTGTCATATTTGACACATCAACAATTTATGTGTGTCCATATATAGCTAATGACATCAATACCTAACGTGTCATAGCTGATGATGTGACAATAAATTCATCTCCATGTAGCCATGTGCAATAGTCGGTTCTGTTCAATAATCGAAATAATAGAAAACCGAACTTTTAAGATTTTAATCAATCAAACCGAATCGAATTTATAGAATAACCGAATTCAAACCGAACGAAATTTTTGGTCGATTTGGTTCGGTTAACCAAAAAACTAAAAATTAAAACTATTTTTTAAAAAAATAAAAAAATTATGTCTACAAATTATACAAAATTATAAATCATATTATACTAAAGTAAAAATATCTAAATTGTACAAAATAAAAGTTCAAATTAAAGATACAATCCCAAAATATATAATAAATAATACAACAAAATCGTTAAATAAATTTTTTCATTTAATCGATTTTCAATTTAATAGTCGAAATTCCAAATTATCACATAAACAATAGATATTAATAATTGATAAATGTACTCATATAATTTACAACTCAAAATAAGATAATTTACATGGACAAAATAATTATTCAATTAAAAAATCCAAAAAAGTTATATAATTATATACAATTTCGGTTTGGTTTGGTTTTCTATGGTTTTTTCTTCAAAAACCGAATTAAAAAAAAGTAAGTTTGGTTCGATTTTTCGGTTTGAACCGAAATTTACTCACCCCTATCTCCATGTGTGTCTGGTCAAGATGACTTTTTTGGAAAAAGATTATAAGTTCAGTGACATTTAAGTCACGAAAAATAAATCAGTTACTTTAATTTTGGGTGATAAATTGTAAGTTCAATGACCGTAACTGAAATTGATCCAAACGTGGAACATGCCACGTGTGTCCAGGCATATGACGTAGCATGCCATGTCATCAATCTGGCAAGGATCTACGCTGGAATCCGATAGTTACAAGAATTCAATAAATAGGATTTCTCAAAATTTATATTGGTTACCTGGAAATCCCACATCAGAAAATTTCTTGACTGGTTTAGGAACATCTCGACCCTCTACAGTAATTTCTCTCCGTAGTCGATACTCTTTAACTTCCCTTTTTGACATTGCAACCACTGCTGGAGACTCCACATCGAAGTTCTTCTTGAATGGAGTCAATGCATCTAAATTTGATTTCCTTGGTGAGTCTCGATACTCCCTCCTCTCAGATGATGACCAACCAGAGCCACCATAAGTGGCAGCCCCACCAAAGCATGAGTCACTAAAGAAACACAAAAATTCATAAAAATGAAGCAGCAATGAAACCAAAATCATCTAGGAATAGCAGCAAATAAAGTGAAATATTTGGTGCTTGACATACAGTCAATAAAGGGAAAGTTAGTATTTTGGTTACAGCTGAAACTTAAAACCTCAGTCACACTCACCTTCATATATTTTTTTATATAGACTGGGAGAAAAAAAGGATTACATAGAATAAAATTTTAGGGCATACAGACCCCTATAATCATGTGCACTTTTAAATACAAAAAGTAAGGCGACAAAAAAAAATTCAACGCTGAAACAATGAACGATCCATGACACGCATAAAAATATCAACTAAACAAGAGTTCGATTTTGGGTAACTAAACAAACCACGAGAAAATGATTCAATTGGGAAGAGAATTGATGAGAACCAAAGCACGCCCAAAAAATCAATAAAACGACATAATTTGAAGCAGATATATCAATTAAAAGTGTACTAGTAGGAGTTGGAAGTGCATACCAATTCTTGGAAGCACTCGATAACCTATAGTAGAAAGCTTTCTCTGGAAGCGCTCAATAACCGAAGAAGAAACTCGGGCCTGAGCTCGAAGGCTCAAAGGGGACTGCCAATCAACTCCATATGTCCAGGATGAAAAAGACAAGCATCTTAAAGGCGAGAATGCCGACAAAAAGGCCAAAGAACAGGAATTAAACGACAGGGAAGGAGGATAAAATGACGTCGGGGAAGAAGGTCTAGCAAGAGAAGGTGAAAGTAAAGAAAGAGAGAAGATTATTGTTTATGTTAAGTGAATGTGAGTGAATATGATAAATGGTATGTATAATGTTACTAATTGCATGACAAATAATAATTATACTAATGTTAATGTTAAGTGGAATTGAAGTTATTGTTTAGTGATTTTGTTGCATGCTCTATTTGATATGTTATCTCTATGAATCTAGTTGTATCAAGTGTGATAACTTTGAGTGATTAAAGACTATTTGTAAGCCTGAATTTTACATAGTAGTGGATAGATAGGCATACCTATAAAGGGGATAGTGATCGCAACTGCAAGTGTTGTCACCGGAAGGTGGCTAATGTAGTGTTTCGATACCTTTTGGCATCTAGTGAACCGAGACTTTTATGTCTCTAGTGCAATATCTAGTGTTTGTACCCGTATCCACCATTTATGAAAATTCAGGCAATGAAAGTGATCTGAATATTGAATAGTGATAAGTGACAAATAATTTAGGTGTTACATGGCCCAATGATAGTGTTAGTGCATTTCAATGAATATTGCAGTGTACTATTATACTTAATGATAATGTTAATGCTTGACATTAAATAATGAAATGTGAGTGTAAAACTAATATTGAAGTGTAAGTGAAAAACTGTATTGTGATTGTTATTGAGTGCATAATTGCTATTGAGTGTGGTTAATGTATGCACTAAATAAGAGTGACATGTTATTATGTTATATGTATTGGCATGTTATATTAATTGTGTTTGCGACTTCGATAAGAAGTCAACTGTACTGTTTACTCCCCACTGAGCCATTGCTCAGCACGGGTGTTTTTCCTGCGTAGGTACTCAGATGTGAGGAAGTGCTTTTGCTAGAGTCAACATCTGCAGGCCACTAGAAGGGAGGCGAGTCAGGGCTAATTCTAATAATGTATTATTTGTAAATGAATAATATAAAAGATTTGAACTGTATGTAATGAACTAATTTGTATTTATACTTTAAATATATGATACGTCAATTGTATAAATATATTTTTGTATAAGTAATTTAATAGAATATATGTAAATAAAATGGTAATAAGAGCGGGCATTACAAGCCCTGCCTCAGCCCTCTACTAGAAGTAATAGGATCCGAAGAACTATTACCGTGAGTAACAAAAAATCTCACAAAATAAATGCACATCATTATCAAATTAATCCATCCTTCACTGAAGCACATTTTCCTTATAATACTGGCTAAATAGCTCCATTTGACCCGATCATATGCCTTTCTCATATCCACTTTGAGAGCAGCACAACCTGCTCCACCCCTCTGCTTTCTTCTCAAAGAGTGTAAAATCTCAAAAGCTACTAGGAATTTTTCCGTGATAAGTCTGCCTGAGACAAAATGCTTTGGTTTTCGGAGATAATACAGGGGAGAACACTCTTCATTCTATTAATGAGCATCTTAGCCATTATTTTTTACAAGACATTGCATAAAGAGATAGGCTTTAAGTCCGCTATAACTTCTGCTTTTTGCTTCTTCGGAATGAGGACAATGGCAGTATTGTTTAAGCCTGCTGGAAGAGAGACATTTCGAATGAATTGAATGCAGGCCACACTAACATATTTGCCCACTACCTCTCAACAGTGTTGATAGAAAGGTGGATTGAACCCATCAATAAAATTTAATTTCAAATAAATATAAATATCTTGGAGACTAATATTAACTTTTTTATCAAAAAATATAACTACATTTTATAATCCTTTCTTTTTTTTTTGTAGATAGAAAACAAAACAAACAACACAAGCAAAATAAAATATTACCGACAGATTACAAAAAAAATCAAACAGCCTTTAGCATACGGGGTACACTACAAAAAAAAATCGATTTTACCGACGGACTCATATTCCGTAGGTAAAATAAAATATTACCGACAGATTACCGACCAAATTGATAATGTGTAAGTAAAAACAATAAATTTTATAAACGACGATAGTTTTACCGATAGAATGAATAATTTGTCGCTATATTTGCAGGAAAAATTGGCCCCAATTATTAGCTATCGCTTTACCGACGGTTACGTCCGTCGGTAACTAATTATCTCATTTTATCGACGGATCTACCGTCAGTAATACAAAAATCTTTGAAGATTTATCGACAGAAGTTAATCCATCGGTAAATAAATACAAAAAATTTTTAAGGATGAGTTATAGATTTTGCAACGGTTCCTTTTCGTCAGTAAGCCGTCAGTAGTGTTTTAATAAAATGTTTTATATTTAATATTAATAAAATGTTTTAGAGCTAAAATCCCCAATGTCTTAGATCCATATTCAAACAAGCCCTAGTTTCCATATTTTTCTCTTAGTCGCTCCAACATCCCTACCTCGCCATCTTGACGGTGAGGTTACCCCTATCGTTGGAATCGCACATCTGTTTTTCCTCGCGATTGAGTAAAGCTTTACAGTCTTCGGTGGAGACAGATGGGGAAGAGAAGCACAATATAAGAAAGGAAGAGTGGATGATCTTCTTCTACAAGGCATTGATGGTTCTTCTTTCAAGGCTGCCAAATGGTGCGTTTCACTTTTTGACTTGTTTTCTTAACAAATTCATCTCTTTCGATTCAAAGCAAAGAATTTTCTTCCCGTAGACCTCCGTCGATCAAATATCTTGAACTCTAATGACCTTAAAAATAACTCCTTTACACATCCTGATCCCATTATTCTAATTTATAGGCTTCCTGTACCAACATAAAGAGACCTCCATGGATTTGGATTTTCGATTTGGATTTTGAAAAGAAGCGAGTTCAACTTGCAATCTTCATTGTTGGAATAATAACTTTCGGCATCATAGGTATGTTCATGTTCATTTATATTTTTCGGTTCTTCTTATTCTTCCATTTTAAAAGTTCTAATTTTGTAGTTTCATGCATTAGAATTTAGGGATTTTGAGTTGCGGAGTTATTGGAGTCTCAAATCTGAAAATTTCGAATGATGACTATAGCTTTTTGCTTTAATTTCGGGAGATGAGAAATTTGGGTATCATTTGTACTTCATGACTTGAATAATCTATAATCAAGTCACAATACTTGTTTTGTGGAGGATTATGAATGGGCATTGGGCTGAAGAAGGATATTACTAATAATAATTTATTTTTGTGGGATTCTTTCTTGGTAGGTTTGATGATATGTTTCTGATCTGACCATGCAGACAAGTAGCATACAAAAAATCTAATCCAATTTTTGTAATATGGTATTTTCATTTGCAATTTACAATAGCTTCATAGATCTACAAGACAATTGATGAAGCAAGTTACAATAGCTTCATAGATCTACAATATAAACTTCATCGAAAGATTTGCAGGTAATAGACTGATTTATTTAAATTTTCATTTGCTTATTGTTTCAAGGATCACCGAATGTTTATGTAGTTTTTCTCCCTTGCAATGCTGATATCATACCATGTTTTAGGCGAAGAACATTAGTTGCAATTGGGACTCATGACTTGGACACGTTAAAAGGTCTTTTCACCTATGAGGTGGGCCTTTGTTATTCTTATTCATTAGTAATATGGTATTTTCGTGCATTTACAATATTTTTGTGAGTGACGTGCAATTTGTTAGATTCTACTTTGTTACAAAAGGTCTTTTCCTTTTTTTGTATATATGGTTCATTGAGGTTTTAAATTTGTTAGTGAACTGATCCCTTTTTGCTTCCTATAAATATAAATTCAATTCAGGCTTCGCCTCCTCAAGTCTGATTTATTTAAATTTCTAGTCTGTGGATGGTTACGATCAAGTGCTATTTCTCATTAGCCATCTAGCAATATGTTTGGTTGAAATTGTGTCACTGTAGTGAAATATCTAAAAAGATAACAGTTTCTTTTTTTTTTTTTTTCATTTTTTGTCATCAAATTGCAGCTTTTTTTTAATGTTGCCTTTACGCATTGTCAAAAATATATTCAAAATATAGTCCACTTTCTATTTGTATTATATAATTAAAAAACAATATAGGAGGATAATCCATCCAAATATAAAAATCCGACATGGAACTTAAGAATCTAGCTAAGACATTAGCAACAGAATTTACTGATCAAAAGTAAATCTAACATTTGTTAAGGAATTGCATATATCAACAAAGTCATCTACCAGAAGACCCCAATCTGAAACCAAAGAAGAACTACTATTGACAGAATTAATAACAATTTGAGAATCAAACTCAATTGATTGTATAAAAATAAATATATTTTCAATTAATTGCAGGACACTATCTCTGAAGAAATTAATACCATGGTATGTCAATAGATTTTTTTTTTAAAATTGGCACATTCAATCTAAAATTAAAAAAGAACCCCATCATCTGGTTGTTAGTAACAAAAGACGAAGAAGTTGCATTTCAATATATTTTAAATAGTGTCATATAGGCTATCATTTTTTTAAGAAAGTCATAAAATTATACGAAATTTATTTTATTTTTTGACAAAAGGATGAACTTCATTAGAAATCTGCAGTTAGGACAGAGTACAAGAAAGGTGAAGGATACTCCAACCAAATATAAAAATCAGACATGGAACTTGAATCTCTAGCTAAGCTATGAGCAACAGAGTTTGCTGACCATTTAACAAACTCAAATCTAACATTTGACAAAAAATTAGAAATAACAAAACATTCTTCAATTAAAAGACCCCGATTTGAAGCCAAAGAAGAAACATTGTTGAGAGCATTTATCGCAATTTGAGAGTCAAACTCGATAATAACATGATTCAGGTTGTGTGCTTTGATCCAACTGAGAGCTTTGCGAATTGCCAAGCACTCCACAACTGTAGGAGCATGCAAGCCAGTAAAAAGACCACTCCTTACAGCCATGAAGTCCCCTTTATCATTTCCAAGCACAAAACCACACCCTGATCTATTATCTTCAACAAACATAGCTGCATCCACATTAAGCTTTAACCGACCATCAGGGGGTTTTTTCTATTTTTGAAATATTGCACTGTCTGGATTAGAATTCCTCATGCCCAGATTTTGAGAAATGTTGGGATTTGAATTTGCTGAAATAAAACTATATAGCATATTCATGGCCCCTGCAATTACACCAGCAGCATATGTGCTTCTACCATTCCGGACAAAATTATTGCGATTTCTCCAAATACTCTAAAAAATCACAATAGCATCAACACATTTATCCCCAACTAAATTATTAAGAATTAGATTAAGCCACTCATTAAAATTTGCAAAAAGACCCCTGATTAACTTGCAATTAAATCGAAGCCAATAATATCTTGCAACAGTGCAATCAAGAAGAGCATGAAAACCTGTCTCTTCTTCTAGAGCACATAAAGAACACAGAGGATTAATGTCAGCATACCTAGCACAGAAAGCAGTATTGGTGAGAAGACAATTTGTGCTCATCCACCAAATCATATTAATGACTTTTGGAGGCCCTTTTAACTTCCATAGCCTTTTCTACAGATTTTCATAGCTTGCAGGATTCCAGCGACTGCTGCTTAGGAGATTATATGCGCTTTTAACCGAATAGAACTAGCGAAGAAAAGATGAGAAACTGAAGGGGCCCCCTAACAACATTGATGCCATGGATAACTCACTGGGCTTCAAATTTGTTCATCAACGAAGTAAGACCTTGAGCACAAAGAATGTAGAGGTAAGGTGATAAAGGGCAGCCCTGCCTCAGCCCTATACTAGGAGTCATAGGGCTCGAAGAACTATTACCATGAGTAACAAAAAATCTCATAGAGGAAATGCACATCATTATCAAATTAATCCATCTTTTGCTGAAGCCCATTTTTCTCATAATATTGGCTAAATAGCTCCATTTGCCCTAACCATATACCTTGCTCATATCCATTTTGAGAGCAACATAACCTACTCCACCCCTCTGCTTTCTTCTCAAAGAGAGTAAAATCTCAAAAGCTACTAGAATGTTGTCCGTGATAAGTCTGCCTGAGACAAAACGCTTGGTTTTCGAAGATAATACAAGGTAGAACACTCTTCATTCTATTAATGAGCATCTTAGCCATTATTTTGTACAAGACATTGCATAATGAGATAGGCTTTAAGTCCGCTATAACTTCTGCTTTTTGCTTCTTCAGAATGAGGACAATGGCAGTATCATTTAAGCCTGCTGGAAGAGAGACATTTGGAATGAATCAAATGAAGGCCACACTAACATCTTTGCCCACTACCTCCCAACATTGTTGATAGAAAGGTGGATTGAACCCATTAAAAAAATTTAATTTCAAATAAATATAAATATCTTGAAGACTAATATTAATTTTTTTATAAAAAATATAACTATATTTTATAATCCTTTCATTTATTTTCTTACAGATAGAAAACAAAGCAAATAACACAAGCAAAAACCAAAATGAAAACCAACACTACAAAAATCAAACAGCCTTTAGCATACGAGGTCGAGACACCCCTCTTGAGTCTTCCAGTAATAGCTGATGCAACTTTCATGTAGATCTTCTAAAAATTGACATGCCCACTTGAGTGTTGTTAGCAAGTTTTGCATAGTAGTCTGCACACATGTTTGCTTCTCTATAAATATGCTTGATATGCACATCTTTGAAAAGATCCATATTATCCTGAATTTCGTGCAGACGAATTCTACAGGGATGAAATTCATCCACTTTTTGATGAATGTTGTTCACTACCTCCTGGTTATCCACTTCAAAAATAGCCCTTTTGATTTCGTTCTCTACTTCTAGCTTGAGCCCATCCAAAAGGCCCCAAAGCTCAGCACTGAAAGTGTCACACTGGCCAACCAACATCATAATGAAATCTCCTTTGCCGATGGTGGTCCCTTCTCCTCATTTCTTCCCAAAGGATCCTGCAGTTGTCAGAATGACGATAAACTAAGTTTCTAATTTGAACATCGTCAAACATCATCCTGCCTACCTAGTTACACAAAAAATGATCCAGCCGAGCCTGCACTCCCTTTCTTCTCCATGTGTAACGATGACCATAGACCCCCATAACCATCAATTGCATTTCATTAACCCTTTTATTATACTGCTCACTACTTATCAGGTAATGGGCACATCTCCCTTTTAATTTGATCCGCTAATAAGAGAACTTCATTAAAATCACCACCCAACACCCAAGCCCCTAAAACGTTATTCTTAAGACCCCTTAAACTCTCCCAAAGTAACTTACGAGCTGTTAAATTAGGAGAAGCATAAATAATGGTAAGAAAAAACTTCCCCCCATTTGGTTTTAAAATTCGAAGGTGATTAAATTAAGGATGGGTCATTAACACCTCCACTTTCCCAATGTCATCTCTCCACAAAAACCATATCCCTCCCCGAAAACCACTTACTTCAGAACGAGCATTGTGCCAACCTTTGAATTTCCTGACAAAACTCATGGCTTTATCCCTACTAATTTTAGTTTCAAGAAGAGCAAAACAATTCAGATTATGCTCTTTAATTAAATCTTTCACATGAACTCTTGTTTCTCTTTTCTGAGCTCAGCACACATTCCAAATAGCCAATTTTATCATCATAAAAAATTTGATAAAAAGAGAAAAAAGACACCTTATTCCTGTATAGCAGAAATATCACCTCTAAGACACTCCCGACGGGGTTCCAACTCCCTATGTATCTCCATAGCCCTTAGTTCATGCTCATCTATTTGTCCATCTTCAGGTAATGAACTCGGGACAACCTCATATAGATTTATTTATAACATATTAAAACTTTTCTTATTTCCCTCTTGTTTTATTGTTTTCCACCACTATAAAACTATTAGTTTCCTTTCGACCATTTCCAATCTTATAGTTACTACTAGCTTTCCTGTTCGCTGGTGACATACTAACAGAAGGGTGCCCTGCTCCAGCAGCGTGCTTGATTATTCTATAAGAGCTATTATTTTCCATTTTGTTTTTGGATAGGTGATTTTCTGCATTGGTCTTGAATAACCCTGTCTATTTTCATATTTAAATGGCCCTTGACCAACCTCTACGTCCAACTCATTACCCCTTTTATTAGCCCCCATCCTCTATTGAGTCCCCGTCATTTAACTTATTTTTATTACCCTCCCTTATCCTCTCGTTCTTATAACTCCCTTTCAACTCCTTTAATAAAGCATATATGTTATTCCTAAAAATACTGGATGTTTTTTTTATCCTTTGAGTTCCCTTGTTTACCTGGACTCTCTTTTTGAGGTTATTACCGAAACCCCATAACTTTATCCGATGCCAAAAACCAATCCTTTGCCGTCCGGCATGGTCATCTCTGTCGAGTAGGTCTCTGCGCTACCATCCAAGGACCATAATCCGTAAACACCTCCTCACGAGCATTCTCCTGACTCTAATGCTGTTGATTCTCTTCTTGTGCTATTTCCCCTTCCTGTGAACTATAT
Source organism: Excoecaria agallocha (assembly GCA_037975025.1). Lineage (NCBI taxonomy): Eukaryota > Viridiplantae > Streptophyta > Magnoliopsida > Malpighiales > Euphorbiaceae > Excoecaria > Excoecaria agallocha. Next base: position 65,733 of record CM075810.1, on the reverse strand, counting down.
GAGCAATTATCTTTAGCATGCCCACATCTTCTACAAGAGAAACAGATATGGTTAAGGCTTTCATTTTCAATTTTGTACACCCTTCTTCTTAGACGAAACTTACTTAGTAGCGGTTTTCTAAGATCAATTTCGACACTCACTCTTGCATATCTTCCACGCTCAACAGTAGTTGTCCGCTTATCAACATGAGAGGCTCGTCCTACCAAGCTACCCAACCTCATAAGAAAGCTTTGATTGTAATATTCCGCTGGCAAACCAGGGAACCGAACCCATGCCATAATTTTGTCCATTTTCTCTTCATACACCTGGAAGTTTGGTGTATCTCTACCACATGCATGGTTGGCCAAGACCCATGGACCCCCATATAAAGTCTCTCTATAGTCCTCTTGGGCAACAAACTTTCCAAGATAGAAACCATTACACAAACCGATGATGTCCAATATCACAGATGTAGTTCGCATTTTTCTCAACCGCTGAGCCATAAAAGTATAGCCCAATGGTCTCCCCATCACCTTGAAAATAATGGATGTTCTCCATTGTTTCCATATTTGTTTCTTCTCTTCAGCATGTACCCTGGACATTTTTCATCTTCATCGTCCTCATCATCATCAAACAACAGCTCTTCCTCAGTCTCCATCCAAAAATCTTCCATAAACTCTTTATCCCTTGACCTCGCCACTAGGGGTGTACAAGAGTCTGGATCTTCTTGTACCAAACCGAAGAAAAAGATCCAGAACCGAACTGTACCGTTGACTTTTTGACTAGAACCGAACCGAATTGTACCGTTGACTTTATTTAAAACGGATCTGGATATTTAATCGAGAACCGGACCGAGAACCGTATTGAATTATCTTGTACCGAATTGTACCGAAAGAACCAATATTTATTAATTATTATATATAATACTAGTAATTTATATATAAATATTACTTATAATTTTTATTCTATATGTAGTGCATAAATTTAAGTTCATAATTATTTAAGTTATATATTTTAATACACAAAATTAAGATAATAATTAGTTAATAAATTAAACTAAATATTTTAATTATTAAGAACAGAAATTTAATTATTATAATAATTATTCTATATATATGAATATGAATTCGAATATATAACTAAAATAATTTGTATTTAATTTAATTTATCTTTAATATCACTCAACTACTATTTTATTTTCTTTATACATTTTTATATAAATATTTAAGTTAATCAATTTATCATATAAGTAATTTATCAATTAATTTCATTTACTGTGAGTATCAATCAACTAATACTCATATATTTTTAGGATAATACCTTTATGAATATCTAATTAATAATGTAATTAAATATATTTATTATATATAATGAAATATTATCAATTATTGTATTATATAAGTATATAATTATTTTACCAATTAATTTCATTTATTTTTAATGTCATTCAACTAGTATGTATATATTTTCGTACAATACCTATATTAATAATGAAGTTGTAAATCAATAATGTGATTATATATAGTTATTGTATATAAAAATTTTATCAATTAATATAATTATTTGAATATATAATTATCTTATCAATTAACTTTATTTATCTTTATATTATAAATGATTAAATGTACTTATATTAGTACATATACTTTCAGTATCACTTAACTAACATTCATTAATTTTTTCACAATACCTATATGAGTAATTGAGAATTTAAATTAACAATACAATTATATACAATTATTATATTAATGAAATTTTACCAATTTGTGTGTGTGTGTGTGTGTGTGTGTATATATATATATAATCACCTTAACAATTAATTTTATTTTCTTTCAATATCTTTCAACTAGTATTTATCTATTTTTGCACAATATCTTTATGCGTAATTAAGTATGCAAATTAACATATAATTATATATGTATATAATCACATTATCAATTAACGTAATTATATGAGTATATAATCATATTAGCAATTAATTTCATTTTCTTTCAGCATAAATTAACTAAATTTCATCTATTTCTGCAATACGAAAATTTGCAAATCTCCGAATTGTACCTTACCGTATATACCCCTATATATATATATATATATATATATATATATATATATATATATATATATATATATATATATATATTTGATTTAGAATAATTAAGGCAATTTTTTTATCATTTTTTTATTTGAAGAGAATTAAGGCAAAAATCTTATTTACTCCCGTATAGGCCGAAATTGCTAGTATTCCACGTAATCTTAATAATGACAATACCAAGTGAATTTATTTTATTAATAAAGAGAGAGACGTAAATGTCAATTATTTTTAAGAAAAAGAATCTAATCAATCATATGATGGTTCCATGGGATGTGATTAGGCATGCCAAATGTATCATGTTGGGCGAATTTTGAGGAGTCATAATATTTTTTTGTATCACAATTTTTTTTTTTTAAATTATGGAGTTAAATTTTAATTTTATATTATTCTCATTAACTTTGAATAACTTGTAGAATTCTAAGATATAACATTTTTTTTAATAAAACATTAAATGTATTATAAATAACACTAAATTAGAATGGCGTTTTATATTAACTTAAGAATTTAAGAGAGACGCGGTCCACTATGAGAACTGAAGTGTTTATGTAGTGGAAAATATATATTTTGCTTTAAATATAACATAAAATAATCAAATAAATTTTTTAATTACAATTTGTGCAAAGCAATTTTCGACTTGGCAAAAATAGATAGTTTTCAGCTTATTAGCTAAGAATCAAAAAGAATATTTAATATAGAAACAATTCTAGCAAAATTCTAATTTACTCCCAAACAGGGAGAAATTGAGAAGATACACATAATCTTATTAATAGTAATATAATCGCAAGTGGATTTGTTTTCTTAATATAGAGAAAAAGAAGTAAATGCGAATTATTTTTGTAAGAAAAGGAATGTAATTAATTGATATATGTGTACGTGGGCTGTGTGTATATATAAAGGCAGACAGGAGCATTCTCCAAATCCCAAAATAAGCATACTAATACTATCACTCAAATACTAATATTTAGAGATGGGGAAAAATAATATTTTTGTGATCATGATTTTATTGGTATTGATAAGCCAGAAAGCCATTTCAGATCCCGAGAGTTGCTACCATAAATGCATGGAAATGTGTATGAATGAAATGTGCGACTCCGACTGCGCAGAGAAGTGCTGTTATAAGGTGCAATATTGTGCTGCAAATTTGCCAACTAAGCCTCGTGAAGCACAAGACAATCCGCTGTGGAAGTGAAACTCATGATTTCAGATGACGATCTTTGCTTCGACTGAATAATGTTTTTTTGTTTGATGAATAATATTTATAGTTTTCTGCTTTTTCTCTCTCTCAATACATTACATATATATGCTTTTTGCATGTCTGGTTTGGCAAAATTAACGGATAAAATATCCCATTAATCTTTTCATGAATATCTTTTTACTATAAAATTCTTGGACAATAATTCATGAACAGAATATTCATCGTAGCCTACCTGGCAGTACGAGTACTATGGCTATGAAATATGACAATTCTTAAAAAATAGAGTACTTGCATGCGGCATAAAAAATTTATTACAAATTGAAGTATTATGTTTAATAAGGTTTAAAAATTGAAGTATTAAAAATTGAAGTATTAGGTTTAATAAAAAATATATGACAATTACTGCACTCACTCTCCCATCTTCATCTCTCTCCTCATACGCATTTATGAAATGGAATGTCACAAATAGAGGCCATTTCCATATAACATATCCATCAAATTAATACCTATTCCAATATACTTCAAGCTAACACATGATCTAAAATTCCATATATAATATATGCATTTATCATCATCCCTCACTTAACTTCTTAGTTCTTATACTCCCTATTAATTTCCTAAAAAAAAAAAAAATCTTTTTCAAACTATCGTTTCATTTCTTTTTTTTCTTTTTGTTAAAAGATTTAATTGCCTTCTAAAACTGTTTATTTTATGTCAGATCTTATTATTTGAAACTTGTTTCTCCCTGATTGTATGAATTTATATGAATCTCTCTCTCTCTCTATGTATATATAAGTATTAGGTTTAAAATTTTAGAAAATAAATGTATAAAGAAAAGAATAGAGACAGTGAACTTACAATATTGCCACTAGCTTATTGAAGTTATATATAGTCTCTCCAACTTGGAACATCCTACAAATGCTTAAACCCTAATTAAATAATCAAAATCCCTTTTGAACGATGATTAGGAAATAAATAAAGAAGTTTTTTTTTTTTTCATGAAGAACCCAAGAAAATTTTTTTGCAATGAATCAGAAAATACTTCATAGAGAGTTAAAGCAGGCAAAACTGTGAAGGGAAGCATGAGCTTCCACACACCAATACCCCTCAATTTGGCGTACCACCCTCCAAAATCCACTCTAAAAGCATTAACCCAACTTCAACCTCATCAAAATTAACCATACAATAATCTTTGAAAATAACACCAAAATAAATTAAAAAGGCCAAAGTTGCATTTTTGCTTCTCATCTAATCTTTAAATCTAAAAATTTACCTAAAAATAGGAGATTTTTTCCTTAATATTTTTATGGTTTGGTCGGATTGACTCGAACAGGATTGGTCGGTTTATCTAAAAAGTTGAACAATCCTAATGTAAAGAAGTTATTTTATTAAATATTAAAATTTATTTAATAATAACGTATTGACAATTATTGATGAAAATCGAGTCACAATTAAATGTCGTAAATATGCAAGTGCTACTTATTAGCACATATCGGCTAGTAGTTTCACAAAAGGATGAAAGGCATGCATCCATCACAATTAAACAAGGTCATACCATATCCTGAAATCAGGCCTCCGAATCTCCCTAAATAATGTGCGTTACTATACATACACATATACAAATAATCAAATCTTTGAACAAATCTACATTTTTGTAGAACATAATTCTCAATATATAATTGTCTCTTCCTCCAATTTTTTCCTCTTACCAAATTTAGGTCCACAACACCACCTTCTTCTCCTGCTTCTTCTCCTTCTTCTTCCTCTTCTTCTTCAGTATCTATCATTTTTTTCCTTCTCTTTCTCACAATTCTATCAAAAACCCAGCATTCTTTTGCCATTCCACTCTCTGTGTAAGAAAGAGACAGATAGAGCTATGTTTATGATGGGATTCTTTTGCCATTCCAGACTTAACTGGTCCGGGTTTGTGTAACAAGTTCATAAAATCCATCATAAACATCGGTCCAACATTTTTGGGTGTTCCAAAGACAATCAATAATCTACTATCTGCTGAAACCAAAGATGTCGCATTCATCAGGTTGGTCTCTGCAGTCTTCCTTTCATATTAATTGCCTTTCAGCTAGTGGAAGTGAATTCTCATAGATTGGGCATCATATTGATCGTTAATCAAATTAAATAATGATTAATTGAATATGATTCTGATTCTTTTTTACATGCCTTTGTATCAACGCGATAGAGCTATGTTTCGTGGCATTCTGGGTTCAGATCTTCTCCAGATTCAGACCCTAGAGCACGTCCTGCGAATGACTCGAACATGGGATTCAGTGATGTCATTGATGCCTAAAGTGGCGATACTATTTGGGGTAACCTGGATTGGTCTACTGAAGAAAGGCAACACTGTGATTTGTCAAAGAAGACATACCTGAAAATCTTCTGTTAATGATAACAGCAGCGAAGCAAAGAGTGGTTTCCGACTAAAAGAATCAGTTAGGTATGGAAGGATAATCTCTTTTGGCAAGGCAGCATCAGAATTGCCATCTTCACAGCTTCCTTCTTTTTGACTCAGAAGTACTACTGGAAGCAGCATTTCTATTTCAGCAGCCCTTTGCTATATATCTTGTATATTAATCCGCATAACCAAAAAGAGAGATCATCAGGAATTTTTGGCTGCTCATGTCAACAAGAATTCATGATCATCATGCGGAAAGTTTTGGACTGTGTATGACGAGATAAATAGGAAAGTGTTCGGAAACTTGTGGCAAATAAAGCTTTTGCAGCCGCTTCTTCTTTTGCAAATATAGGCTCATTTCTTTCATGGGATAGCTGATAATCCGGATAGGATTGGGTTTAAAAATATTAAAAAGATTTAGAGTTTTTGGTTAATCCTATTTTTTATATTTTTTATAATATAATTATTTATGAATTTATAATTGTTCAACTAATTTAATTGTTCATAACTTCCAATTATTTAAATGAAAATTTTAAAAAATAAAGTCCTATTATTTTAACTTACCATATTATTTGTGATTGTTCTGATTAAATTTTTAATTAAAAAAATATTATATTTTTCTTAATAATTGTGTTACGAATTATTATAATTTAGATCGAATTGAATTTTGAGATGTTGAGTCCTACCAAAAATTAAGTGAAAATACATGGACTAATTTTATCATGGGATTGCTTACATACTGGTAGTTAAAATAGTTAATTTTTTTGTCATTTTTGCATTTAAAATTTAAAATTTTTACTTATAAAATTTTAGCGACTTTATTTTTAGCAACGGAAAAACTCGTCGCTAATTCTCACTGAGTAATCCAATAATCGATTCCTATGCATCATCATCTGTCTACATCAGTAGTTAACTATAGCAAAATGGTTAAAATTAACTGAGTTAAATGGTAGGTGCAAAAATATCCGATCTTTAAAATATTAGGGGAAAAAATCCTCATGAGTGACTGGATTCTCAGCTCCCAAATATTTTGTAGGCGTTGTTAGGTTATGTGCATTCTTTCTTGTTTATCTTGTTCTTTCTTTCGTTAGAGGTTCTAAATTTGGTAGAAGCTTTCTTTTTTCTTCTTTCTTTTGTTTAGTTTGGATTGTTTGATGTGTTTTCGGTGCTTCCACATATTGGGATGCGAAAGAGAGAGATAGGCATAAGCAAAGCTGCGTAATGAATGATGTCTGGATTGGTAAGTATTTGCTTCCTTACAGAAATCTGAGAAAGTATTCACAAATGCTTTGCTTGGGTGATTGTTATTCTCTTGATTTCTTCTTCACTTTATTCTTCTTGCATCTAAGGGTTTGAATTTGGCAATCCGGAGCAGAGTGTAGCTTAGTGGTTATTGGTTTCAAAAATATATTCAAAATATGGTCCACTTTCAATTTGTATTATATAATTAACTCTTTTTTTTGACAAAAAGGAAACTTTCGTTAAAGAGAAAATGCAAGTAAAGCAGAATACAAAAACATAGGAGGATAATCCATCCAAATATAAAGTTCAGACATGGAACTTAAGACTCTAGTTAAGACATGAGCAACATAATTTACTGATCAAAAGTAAATCTAACATTTGTTAAGGAATTGCATATATCAACAAAGTCATCTACTTTGTCATCAAGAAACTAGACGGTGCCTGGATTGGGAACTACAGGATCCATGTCAACTTAGCCCGAAAGGATGGCCCAGCAGCGACTAAGGTGGAAAAGACCGGTGTACCGTCTCCAGTGGTTAAACCCCACAATTGGAGAGATGGCAGGACATATGCAAAGGTAGTGGAGTCGGGTATGTCTAGTGAAGATGGCACTCGGAAAGATACTTACAAAAACCCAAGGGCAGGGGCGGCAAACTTCCAGTATGAAGTGGATATTGAAGACAGAAGATGGTTGAACCGAAGCTTAGTGGGGTGGTTACACAACGCACAGTCCGTTATTAATGTGCAGGAAGCTATGGTCGCCCAAGGTTTCCTTGAATGCGAATGCAAGCCAATGGGAGGCAACCTTGTCCTCCTAACCTTTCCTTCAGCGGAAGACAAGAACGGGATTATGGAAGTGGGGTTTGCATGGTTAAGTGAGTGGTTTGAATGCATTGAACAATGGGACCCAATGTACATTTGTAAGAAAAGATACACCTGGGTTAGGGCGGAGGGTTTCCCGCTCCACGCTTGGAACCCAAGCTTCTTCTCAACTATAGCAGCTCTTTACGGGGATTTCATTACTTTGGACAGAAATACTAGGGAGAAAATCTGCCTAGACGTCGCTAGATTCCTGATAGCTACCTCATCATCCTCTCCTATTAATGACACACTCAAAGTTAGAATAGATGATGTCATCTACCCATTCAAAATAGTGGAAGAACCATCTAGCTTTTGCCCCGACATATTCATTAAGAAGCCATGCAGTGGGGAGGCAAAACCCAACTCAGATTCTGGTCTCTCAGAGAGGAAGAAAGGCGGCGGGTACACTACTCCGGCGAACTCTCAGTTCAACCTTGGACAGATCAATATTCCCACAGATTGTTCGCCATCTACTCCTAGTTCCAAGCCAACCTCGTGTTCCTCGTCAGAGACAGGCAGTCTTGGAAGTGGGAAAAGCGTTGAGTTGTCTCCTTGCGCAGTGGATAACACGATGATAACCTTGGTCACAGATAAGGAAGGTGAGATTGGGTTCATGAAAACTAAAGAAAATGGCTCTGGCCCAGTAAGCCCACCCATCGACTTTGAGGCTGAAGCCCACAATCTGAACGGATGGGATCTGGCCCCATATACCGCCCCATCGTCGCAAGGAGAAGCTATTGGCAGGCCCAGCTCATTTGTAACCAACATTCAGTCTGGTCCAAAGGATGCTCCACAGAACAGAGGCAAGGTGGTAAAGAGGAAACTTAAAAAAACCATGTCTTTTTTTAAAATGGACCCAGCCAACTCCCATATCCCATGCTTGAGGAAGAAATGTGGTAGGATAGGGAGGGGGAAGAAAGTCTTGCCAGACGACAAAACCGACTCCAGCTGCAGTTCGGGGATGTTAGCAGCAGACTCAATCTCTGATGGCTGTATCAGTAATGTCAACCGCCGTCTTGCCATTGCAGAAGAAGCTGAAGTCGATTCCCCTAGCAGCGAAGCACTCAAGATACTTGAAGTTGCCGATCAACTAGGTATTATTCATCCTTCAAGCAGGCACGCCTTCCTAGAACAGCTGATGGAAGCCGAAAAAGAGGAAATGGCAGAATGGCAGTTCTCGAAAAAGGAAGGAAAGAAGTAATTCCTCAGCTGCAGTTAGTACCAGGTAGTCCCGTTCTCACCCTACTCCATTTCCTTATGAAATTATTATGCTGGAACCCGAGAGGTCTGAAGGCTGCCATTAAAAAGAAAATGGTTGCCTCTTTGATTGTTAAAAACAACTTCGACTTCATCATGCTGCTTGAGACAAAGTCACAGGGGTTAACTGCAGTAGATATCAGAATTATATGGGGTAGCATGAAGGTGGATTGGATTGAGAGGCCGGCAGAAGGTATCAGAGGTGGTATTTTAGTTTCTTGGTGCTCAGATTTTTTTCTTCATCACTCTCACCAGGCTGGACAGGGATGGGTAGCCATAAACGGAAAAATCATGAACTCAGACATGGTATGCAGAATTGTGGTAGTTTGCGCACCAATTTCAGCACCTGAACAGGAACTGCTTTGGTCCCAACTAGAGCAGTTTGTACAGGGGGATATCCCAATTCTGGTAGGAGGGGACTTCAATGCCACCTTATTACCTGAGGACAGATAGGGGAACAACATCTACCCTAAAGACAAAAAATTTCAGGAGTTCACTTTCAAGACCGGTTTAGTAGACCTTCCCCTTATTGGAAGGAGATTTACGTGGGGCAACTCAGTTACTAGAAGCAGAATAGATAGATTCCTGGTCAATAAACATTGGCTAATGAGATTCCCGAACTTAGAGCAATCTGCACTTCCAAAAAATCTATCAGATCATTCTCCTATTACCTTGCGCTGCGGATTGGACAATTGGGGTCCGAGGCCGTTCAAATTCATTAACGCTTGGCTTGAAGATGGGGACTTTCTCAAAAATATGGTTAGTTGGTGGATGAACAGTTGTGGGAGCAGTAACAGCAGCATTTTCATTAAATTCAAATCGCTGAAGGAATTAATCAAGAAATGGAATTCCAACAACTTTAGGAATATTGATAATGTTATAACCTCCTTGGAAAAGGATCTTGAAGATATTGATGGAGACCTTGAGAGTGACGACATCGATGAAGGGATTAGAGAAGCCTTGAATAACAGAAGAACCTACCTTATCAAATCTCTCTGGACAAAACTAGCTGCTAAGGAATCTTTATGGAGACAAAAATCAAGGGTGAAATGGTTAAAGGAAGGAGACAATAATACAAAATTTTTTCATCTATCAGCTGCGATTAGAGGTAGTCGAAATAAAATCTATAAGTTGGCAACTAAGAAGGGATCAATAGCAGAGCCTTTGTTAATAAAGGAGGAAGTGCTGAGTTTCTACAAAGAATTGTACAGGGAGAAGTACCCAAGAAGGCCTTTTTTCTCGGATTCTCCTTTCAGAAAACTCTCAAGGGATTCCACCATCCAACTTGAGTTACCCTTCACTCCGGAAGAGGTCAAAGCTGCAGTCTGGTCTTGTGATAGCTCAAAAGCACCGGGTCCAGATGGGTTCAACTTCGCTTTCTTTAAAGCGGCCTGGGACATCGTTGGTGTAGAAGTCGTTAAAATGGTCACAGAATTCTACGATAGGGGTTCCTTCCCACCAAGCATGTCTTCATCTTTCATAACACTTATTCCAAAAAAAGCAGGAGCGGTCTGTTTAGAGGACTTTCGCCCCATCAGCCTTATTAATAGTTTGTACAAGATATTAGCAAAACTGCTTGCAAATAGACTGAAAAAGGTGGTGGGGGAAGTGATATTGCCAGAGCAGTGTGCCTTCATTCGGGGTAGGCAAATCCTTGATGGAGTGTTAGTGGCAAATGAGATTATCCACTCACTGAAAACCACCAAACATCGTGGCGTTCTTTTTAAGGTAGATTTCCACAAGGCTTTTGATTCAGTAAACTGGTTATATCTGGATGCCGTCCTAGAAAAAATGCAGTTTGGATCCAGATGGAGGGGGTGGATTAAAGAATGCATCAGCTCGGCTAGAGCCTCAGTGCTCGTAAATGGCTCTCCAACTAAGGAATTCTGTTTATCACGAGGACTCAGACAAGGGGACCCCTTATCCCCCTTTCTCTTCATTATTGCTGCAGAAGGCCTGTCTGTGCTTATTAAAAAGGCCATGGAGGCAAACATTATTGCAGGAATTAATGCTCTACCTGGAAAACAGTCACAGCTGATAGTCTCTCATATTCAATACGCAGATGATACTATAATTTTCATGGATCCGTGCACGGACAATATTCTCCAGGTGAAAAGAATCCTCAAGATCTTTGCTTGCATATCAGGCTTGTCCATAAACTTCCTCAAAAGCTCCCTGATTGGTATCAACGTTACGGATGATTGGGTGACACACTGATCAGATATTATCAGATGCAAATCTCAGAGATTACCTTGTACCTACCTAGGTCTCCCTTTGGGTGCAAACCCAAGGAAAAAAGAGACATGGATGCCAGTCATTAACAAGTTCAAGCAGAAGTTGGCCGGGTGGAAAGGGAGACATCTTTCCTATGCGGGTAGGCTCACCTTGATCAAAGCAACCCTGATGAGCCTTCCTATTTATTATATGTCTCTCTTTAAAATGCCGGTGGCCATTACAAAATCTCTTAATGCCATTATGCGCAACTTCTTCTGGTGCGGGTCAGAAAATAAGAAAGCTTTCTGCAAAGTAAGTTGGAGTGATCTGGCAAAGCCTAAAGAAAGTGGAGGGCTGGGTATTGTCCCCCTTGCAACAAGGAATCAGAGTCTCCTATTTAAATGGGTTTGGAGACTTGATCCCAACAATAATTCATTGTGGCAGAATCTCATACGCTCAAAATATGATATCAAGAGAACCTTCATCCCGGGTATCATCTCAAATCCAAAGGCATCGATTATATGGAAGGACATTGACAAAAACAGATTCGATTCTCCCCTTATGAATAGCATAGCAGTGGATGTCGGCATGGGTAATCTCTGCTTGTTCTGGTACGACATCTGGGCTGTAGAGGTTCCACTTAAGGTAAGATACCATAGATTATTCCTTGTGTCCAATCAAAAAGATGCTCGCATTTGCGAATGCGGTTCTTGGTCAAGGGGGTCTTGGTATTGGAACCTTATATGGAGACGGGATCTCATGGATTGGGAAAAGCAATTGTTGGAAACTCTCCTAGCCACTATTAATTCCTTCTCACTTTCACTGGGTCAATCGGATCGAAAGATTTGGACTCATGATCCGCTTGGGAACTTCTCAGTTAAATCAGCTTGCTCTTGGCTAACAATATGCTCTTCTCAAGGTGTCCATAGGCTGAAACACTTCTCTTTCATCATGTGGAAACGACTGGCTCCTCCCAAAGTAGAGATTTTCCTTTGGCTGTGCTTGCTGGGACGAATTGGCACAAAAGCACTACTTGTACAAAGAGGTATTCTAGCATCTGATCAAGCTAACTGCCCCCTATGTTCCAAGGTTGTAGAAACATCAGATCATCTGCTGGTGGGCTGTCAGTATTCTTCAAGCCTATGGTATCGCATTATTAAGTGGTGGGGTTATGATTTTTGCATCCCAGCCGACCTCACCTCTCTTGTCCTACAATGGCAGACAATGGCTTGGGGTACTCTCCAAACCAAAATATGGAACATTATCCTCCTAGCTTGCCTGTGGACGATTTGGTTGGAAAGGAACGCTATCATCTTCAATAACAAAAGATGGGATTTGGACCAAATTTACCATTTATGCCTGGCTCGCTCTTCGTTCTGGTTGAAAGCCCACAAAGATCTCAACATTCTATCGGAACAGAACCTGCTCCTAGCATCTAGTGGCCTCAAAACTCTGAAACACAAGTCCAAAGTGAGGCCTAAGATAATTTGGACACCTCCGCCCTGGGGAGCAACGAAATGGAACACGGATGGATCGTCTTTTGGCAATCCCGGACCAGCTGGGATTGGTGGAGCGCTAAGGAATTCTGAGGGAACAATTTTGTGTCTCTTCTCCTGTAATATCGGGGTCACTGACTCTATCTCAGCAGAACTGCTGGCGGTTCTTAAAGCACTGCAAATATCCTCCGAATATCTCTCCCTTCACCGTCTGGATGTGGTTTTTGAACTGGATTCCATGACAGTGGTCTCTTGGTTAGGGAACAGCGGGAGTTTTAGACCTTGGAGGATGGGATCCATTTTCAATAAAATAGGTAATCTCCTGTCATCTCTAAGAAATGTGATTTTTGTTCACAAAAGGAGAGAAAACAATTTTTTTGCGGATCATATGGCAAAAAAAGGGGCATTCCGAGAATCAGATTTCATAGCTTGGCTAGATTGACAGACAGAGGGACAATAAGAAGCTTTTATAGATGACTATTTCTATTGCTCTTTGCTGGAATGTCGGAATAATCATCTGGTACGGAGGGGGGTCTGAGAGGCGTTTCTAGGCGCTGATGTTGGCTACGCTGCTGGAAATCTGAAGGAGAGGGTATTCCAGTTTCACTAGCATAATCTGCTGCTGCTGGGTCTCATTCGGGATGGACTACCACGTTCCTCCGATGTACAGTTGCATCTGCTGCTAGCTTTAAAGAAGATTCCTCAGGTTGTCTGTAGCTTAACCTGCTTGGAAGAGGGGTCTACTCCTCAGGCTGTTGGAGACTGGCTGCAGATTCCACGGAAGTCGTTGCCCATGAAAATGGCAGACTGGTGACAACAGTCTTCGTTCAAGTGGCTGCTTTCATTTTCTGGTTTTTGTCTTCTTAATCCCTGCAGTGGCGTTAATGGCTTGGCTTTGCTCCTGTGTGGCTCTTGTTAGTTCTGTTCTGATTGTCTGTTTTGGTTAGCTTGGGATCCATTTTGTATCTTTTAGATTTACTATTTGTTATTTGTGGCCTTTGTTTTGTTTTGTTTTGATGTTGAAGCTCCACTGGGTTTTGATTTGATCTTAGTTATGATGTGGGGTTGTGTTGCTATGGTTTTGTGGGTTGTCAGATTATGAGTTTTAGCAGGCCTATTTTGTCCTACTACAGGTCTTGTATCTTGTCTCTGTTTTGCTGGGGATGCTTATTTTGGCTCCTACTTTTCATGTTTTAATAAAGCTTCAGCTTATCAAAAAAATATATATATATATATATATATTAGAGAGAGAAGCATTTAGTAGATAATTATTGCAGGCACTAAGGGAGAAGAACTTTAAACAAATAATAGCAGCAGAAAGGATAGAGGAAGGTGAGGAAATCACTTGCGAACAGACCACAACAGCGATAAGGAGGTCTGCCCAGTTTTTATCAGCTTTGCAAGCCAGCGATGGCCATTGGCCTGCTGAGAATGCCGGCGTTCTTTATTTTACTCCTCCCTTTGTAAGCATCTTTTTTAAATTGTTAATTCTATTTCCAATGGCTTGCTGGGTATTGATTTCCTAACTTTGATCATGGCAGGTTTTTTGTCTCTACATCACTGGACATCTAAATACCTATTTTCACGCTGAGTATCGGAGAGAGACTCTACGCTACTTGTATTATCATCAGGTGGTTTTTTTTTTTTTTTTTCCGTAAAGAGAAAAAGAAAACAATGAATCTTTTTAGACTATTTAAATAAAATGCATATATGCAGAATGAAGATGGAGGCTGGGGAATAGATATAGAGAGCCACAGCTGTATGTTCTGCACAGTATTGAGTTACATATGCATGCGTATGCTGGGAGAAGGAGTTGATGGTGGTCAAGATAACGCATGCGCCAGAGCTCGAAAATGGATTCTTGACCGTGGTGGTGCCGTTTATATCTCTTCCTGGGGAAAGACTTGGCTTGCGGTCTCTGTCGTCAACATCCAATTATTTTAATTTTAATTTTAATTTTATTTTTAATTTTCGTTTATAAATACTTGCTGACTTTTAGTTTTGTTGTTCAGATACTTGGCCTCTTTGAGTGGTCTGGTTGCAATCCTATGCCTCCTGAGTTTTGGATTTTTCCTTCGTTCGTTCCTGTGCATCCAGGTTTCTTTTTCGCATAATTTTAATTTCACACTAGTTGAAAAGAAGATTTTTCTAAATAAAGCATGAACGAAATTAATGCAGCTAAGATGTGGTGCTATTGTCGGATGGTATACATGCCCATGTCGTATTTATATGGGAAAAGATTTGTAGCCAAAACTACTTGTCTGCTTTTAGAACTGAAAGAGGAAATCTTCCTTCAGCCTTATCATACAATTAACTGGAAGAGGGTACGCCATCTATGTGCCCAGGTGACTTTTATATTTAATTCTAATAATTAATCCAATGCCTTCTCTTTTATTTATTTAATTAATTATTGATTATATATATGCAGGAGGATCTTTACTACCCTCACTCTTGGATTCAAAACTTTATGTGGGACACTTTATATGCGGTTTCTGAGCCCATGCTTACACGCTGGCCTATGAACAAATTAGTAAGAGAAGGGGCACTCCGAGAAACAATGAACCATATCCATTACGAAGATGAAAACAGTCGATACATTACCATTGGATGTGTCGAAAAGGTGTAATTAACGCACTATTTTTTCTATAACACCACTGAAGCTCTTGATATTTATATATAATATTATTTTAATGGTACATATATATAGGCATTATGTATGCTTGCTTGTTGGGTGGAAGATCCAGATGGCATATGTTTCAAGAAACATCTTGCCAGGGTTCCAGACTACTTGTGGCTTGCTGAAGATGGTCTTAAAGTTTCGGTCAGTCAGACCCCATTAATTAATTATACATATTTCTAAATATATGTATGTGTGTTTTATTAAAAAAACAAAATCATCACATATATATAAATTAATCTATACATTCAGGGATTCGGTAGTCAGGCCTGGGATGCTAATTTTTGCTTTCAAGCTTTGTTTCTGAGCGACCTCGGTGATGAAGTTATGCCAGCAATAGTGAAAGCATACGATTTTATTAAGAAAACTCAGGTACCAATTTTTGATTTTTAAGAAAACGATTGCCATAAATACTGATAGGCATGTGTTTGAATGTCTTTATTAGATGAAAGATAATCCAGCAGGTGATTTTGGGGCGATGTTTCGGCACATTTCCAAAGGAGGATGGCCTTTCTCTGATCAAGATCACGGCTGGCAAGTTTCTGATTGTACTGCAGAAGGCTTGAAGGTAAAAGTCATATGGCTCAATTAATTATATTCCATCAATTATATCATAATTAATACTCAGATTGCTAATATTTTCTATTTATAAATTCTACAGTGTCTTCTATATGGCTCCCAGTTGCCTACAGAAATCATCGGTGAGAAAGCAGATTTTCAGCGCTTATACGACGCAGTCCACCTTATACTTTCCCTTCAGGTCACGGATTGACACTATCCTTTTTCTTTATTTATTTTACTGATTCAGGACTCAAGAAATTGACAAATTCATTGCCAATGCTGCCCAATATATCCAAAGCATTCAAGAACCTGACGGTTCCTGGTATATCTAAATTCTTCATTTCCTTCAAATTAATACCATATGATACTGAAATCTATATATATATATATATAGGTACGGACATTGGGGAATATGCTTCATATATGGGACATGGTTCGCTCTTACTGGGCTATCAGCTGCTGGAAAAACTTACCGTGACTGCTCCGCAGTGCGTGGGGGCGTCCACTTTCTGCTCAAAAATCAATGCCCCGATGGTGGATGGGGAGAGAGCTATGTTTCTTGCCCAAATAAGGTTTCTTTCTAATTAATTAATTAATTAATGTTGATGATTTCCAATCATTAAGTTTATTAAATGACAAATTTGTTTTCCTACAATTTAGGAATACACTCCCCTTGATGGAGGACGATCCAATTTGGTTCACACTGCTTGGGCTATGTTGGGTTTGATTGACTGTGGCCAGGTGTTTTACCTCATCTTCGATCATATATATGCGATTACTGGTAAACAAAAAAGATAATAATCTTCTTGGTTTGGTTTTAAAGGCAAAGAGAGACCCCACTCCTCTCCACCAGGGTGCAAAATTGTTGATCATTTCTCAGCAGGAAGATGGTAGCTTCCCGCAACAGGTATGTGTTTAAAATTGGTGATTGTGCATTAATTAGTTGAAGTGTAGAGGTATAATATAATTGTTTATTTGTGGCGTAGGATATATTGGGAGTTTTCAATAATAACAACAGCTTGCACTATCCAATATACAAGGACTGTTTCCCGTTGTGGGCTCTGGCTGAATACCGCAAACACTGTCCATTGCCCTCTAAGATTTCGATTTGATATTCTTCTCAATTAAGAAATGATGGATGGAGCTTCATGTAACCCAAAAAAAAAATCAATAGAAAAGAAAAAGAGTTATTATTATTATTATTATTATTATTATTATTATTATTATTATTATTATTATTATTATTATTTAATTTGAAGTTTGACACGAATCTTTCTTTCTCTTTTGTAATTGATTATATTATATATTAAACAGGTTTTGAGTGATTTATGAAATAATGGATGAAGTTGGAAGCAAGTAAAGTGAATTATAATAAATAAGATGGTAAACAGGCGAGGAGTAGCTAGGGAGACACATTACATATGTAGCGTAGAGTTATAGGTAGATTTAAGAGCGGAAGGGAAGAAGAAGGAAAGAGCAATTAAGGCAGTTATTGTAGTTTAAAAAAAAAACTAAAAATAAAACCGGGGGTGTGGTTGAGTGAAATGGACTCATCCATCCTTACCCAAAGGTCGGCCGAGGTGCCTACAAAAGAATTAATTACCTTAAAAATAAGGTGAAGACAAATTAAGAATTCAACGGCCGCCCTTGCATCTCTCCCTCTCATAAAAGCCCAAACAATTCAATTTTATCCTTTTCTAAACGGCCGCCCTGATACTACAGTGTGTTGCGATAATTTGCTTCAACATCCTTTCTTCAAAAAGCTTATCAAATTCATCTATTGTTAAAGTGATCGTGGGTGCTCAGGCATTTAGCGGGGTGTGGAGTTTTGGGTTTCGATTTTCGTGGTAGCGTTCGTTATGGTAGTAGTTTGTGGTGATGGCTGGGGTAGCGCCTATGCTGCTAGGTGTGACAGTATCGCCAAAAGGGTTCGGGTAAGCTAAGGAGTAAGGCCAGGTATGGAAATTGTGGAAGTCGCCGAAGGCAGGTTAGTGATGGGGAGATTTGTGGAGGCCCCTTGGGGACTAGGTTCAAGGAAAGAAAAAACAGGTATGTGTGGAGGTGGTGGTGTAGTGCTCCAGTCATTTTCGATTTGGGTGTTGTCATCTTCAAGGTTCATCATTTTTTCAAAGATAAAGTTTCACGCTCACTACATCAAATAATAATATTTCAAATTTATCGGGCTGTTACCGAAGTCCGACTTGAGTCAAAGAGTTCTCTACTACTTCAAAGGTACCTAAAAATAGAGAAATTTCGGCGAAAATTTCGACTAGTAGAATATCCGATGGTCAAGTCAATAAAAATCCAAAGAGAAGTTTAGAGTAAATTTGGCTAAAAGAGAATTTGGCTAAAATAGAGAAAAATACCTGATGTCCTACCTACTTAAGGGTAAGAGTTCTATTTCAATTAGGACTCCTAGTGTTGGTAGTATCCTATTAAAAATGCATATCCTGAGTAGGAAACTAAGCTAAGCTTCCAAAATAAGAATTTTACCTTCGTTAGGTAATTATGAATCCTTGCCTCAGCAGAACTTATCAAAACAACATTACCAATGGCTACAGTTCGGATCCTGAATAAATTAAATAGCCAAAAAATTGGACTATTCGAGGGAGCTAGTATGCATAGTTCGATTATCAATTACAATATAAAGCTCGGGTCAATTTCACCCACGGTCATTCAACTTTCGTTAAATCACCCAAAAGTAACCGAATTATTTTTTGTGACACAAATGTCATTGAACTTATTACATATTTGCATAAAAATCACGATCACCGGATTCCGGCAATGATCCTCGCCGGAATGATGACATGATGTGCCATATCATATGCCTGGACACACGTGGCAAGTTTCACGTTTGGGTCAATAACAAGCATATCACTGAACTTACAATTTATCACCCAAAAGTAACTGATTTATTTTTCGTAACTTAAATGTCACTAAACTTCTCATCTTTTTTCAAAAAAGTTATCTTAACCGGATACTCATGGTGATGGATTTATTATCACATCACAAGCTAATGTTTCATTTTTGGCACGTCAGCAGCCAAATCACCATCATTAGCTAATGTGTCATATTTGACACATCAGCAATTTATGTGTGTCATATATAGCTAATGACGTCAATATATAGCTAACGTGTCATAGCTGATGATGTAACAATAAATCCATCTCCATGTAGCCATGTGCAACAGTCGGTTCTGTTCAATAATCGAACCGAATCGAAATAATAGAAAACCGAACTTTTAAGATTTTAATCAATCAAACCGAATCGAATTTATAGAATAACCGAATTCAAACCGAACTGAAATTTTTGGTCGATTTGGTTCGGTTAACCGAAAAACTAAAAATTAAAACTATTTTAAAAAAAATAAAAAATTATGTCTAAAAATTATACAAAATTATAAATCATATTATACTAAAGTAAAAATATCTAAATTGTACAAAATAAAAGTTCAAATTAAAGATACAATCCCAAAATATATAATAAATAATACAACAAAATTGTTAAACAAATTGTTTCATTTAATCGATTTTCAATTTAATAGTCGAAATTCCAAATTATCACATAAAAAATAGATATTAATAATTTAAGTCACGAAAAATAAGTCAGTTACTTTAATTTTGGGTGATAAATTGTAAGCTCAATGACCGTAACTGAAATTGACCTAAACGTGGAACATGCCACGTGTGTCCAGGCATATGACGTGGCATGCCATGTCATCAATCCGGCAAGGATCCTCCCCGGAATCCGGTGAAGATGATTTTTTTGCAAAAATATGATAAGTTCAGTGACATTTATGTCACAAAAAATAATTCAGTTATTTTTGGGTGATTTGATGAAAGTTGAGTAACCAGGGGTGAAATTGATTCAGCAATAATGTCTACAGCACACTAAAAAAATTTCATTTGCGCCAGAAGTTTTCAGAAGCTATTGCTAGTTTTCATCGCTAATAGATTTATGGTGATGACAATTGCAAATAATTTTAATTACTTTCCACAATTATAAATATTAATAATTTTAATTACTTGCCACAATTAGAAATACTATTACTAATAGTTTTTTAATTTTTTGTCATCTCTTCATGAACTGTTGAATTACATAGATAAAGTTTTGTTTCCTGATTACCACACAAAATAAACATATGATTGCTACTTATTACATTTAATAATGAATCAGGTAATTTAGATACATTTTTAAAAATATAAGGAAAAACATAAGAGATATATAGGTAAGGTATAATAGAAAAGTTTGTTGGCTCGGATTTAGTCTCATTCTTATCTTTTGTTTCCTTGTTTGTCTTTGTTTTGCTTAATACAAGCTTTGAGTTTAAAAATAAATGCATAAACTTTAGTAATTAAACAAAAAGAATATTTACATAGCCCAAACTGATTAATCAATTTAGTTGTCTATTTTCTAAATTCAGTTTATTAATATCGATTTTTTAAAATTTAAAATAAAATTCAGTCCATTAACAATCAATTAGCAACGACCAACAGCGGATCCATAAATTAATATTGAGGACAAAATTTTAATGTATTTTATAAGGGGCAAAAATTTAAAAATTTTCTAAATAAGGAAATAATAATTAATTTTTATAAATTAGGATGGACCAATTCAAACCATTGTTTGGGAAAGACTTGGATTGTTTTGAGTGAAGGGAGAGAAGAGAATTGGTAATCATTGTTTGTTAGCAGAAGAGACAGTGCCACCCTAAACAGTATCATTTATTTTTAAACAAAAATGCTCCTAACCTAATAAAAAAATACACTTATAAATAACTTTTATCAACTCATTAACAGCTAGCACTGATGTAGTACTAACATGTAACAAAACAGTGATACCTATTAAATATTTTTCATAGTTTTACTCATTAAGAATTCATTTATTAATTGACAAAATACGACACTAATGAGACATTTAGTGCCATATGTCAATATTATCTCAGAGACATGTCGGCATTATCTTAGTGTCATTAATTCAGAGTTGATGAAAGTTGCTTATTAGACATATTTGTACCAAAATCTTTGACGTCGGGAATATTTTTACTCCAAAACAAATAATAAAAACATTTTAATATTTAAGAGAAAAGCGAAATGAAAGGAATAACGAATAATACCTGATTTCTACAATAAACTGATGATCTAAAGTTTATTTATCAACAAACTAAAATTTTGCAAGAACACATCAAGCTTCAAGATAACGACCCACAAGCACCAGCATATATACATGAGCATCGTGAAAGAAGTAGACCAGAGAGAGGGAATATCACACAAAACATCCTCCAAATTTGCTCCGGAATGATGATTTCTCCTTCCTAATGATCCTTCCTAGTTCATTGACAATATAATACATTTTAGGCCTACTATTGGGAGCATAGCTGAAGCACTTCAAGGCCAGCTCTAAGATAGCTTGTGCCTGATCCTTCTCACTAGACTCTTGTACCATTTCATCAACCAACTCCAAAATCATTCCTCTGTCTTGGTAGTCTTTAGCCTGTCACAGAACAATTACATGATAAAAATCTCGTACTAAGAGTCATGAATAATGTAAGGTTGCTGTGATGATTAAAAACAAAATGGCACATAGGAGGATAAATGAAGAAAGCAATTCCCTAAGCACTAAACATAACTATACAAGGTTTCTTTTTTCTTTGTTTAGTCCTCTGTGTAATAAACTCATCATGGAAAAAAATACGTAATTTTAGATGTAGTGCAAGGAGCCCAAACTGCTGTCAAATTCACTTACATCATGCATTAAAATTTCTATTTTATCTTGTTTCTTTACTGAGCTGGGTCTCCCGGTGACAATTTCAAGCAAGAGATGCCCAAAACTGTAGACATCAGCTTCAATTGATGCAGGCGCATATGCACATTCAGGTGCCATTGTAGCTCTGTCATAACATATTTAATTTGTTAGACTAGAAGTAAAGAATTGGCTAGTAATCACGAAGGAGATGAACAAAATAAAACAAAATATGGATCAAGAACTAAAGTTTATGTACTTACAGTTCATATCGACGTTCAAGAGTCGAGAATGGCTTATCATCATAGTACATGGCCAATCCAAAATCTGACAATTTGGCTTTATGATTTGCATCAAGCATAACGTTTTCAGATGTTACAGCTCCATGAACAATTTTAATTTTGCCCATGTTTTCAGATGTTACCTTTCCATGAACAATTTTGACCTTGTTCTCTTCATGTAGATATTTTAAACCTTTCGCTATTCCCAGGCAGATATTTAATCTTGTTTTCCAGTCAGGTTTTGATCTGGGTTCTGCAAATCCAAGTAATTAGCAGTTTTCATCAGTCAACTTAATGTTATAAAAATTGGAAAGGGATAATAAAAACAAAAAATTCAAACAAATAAACTATTTGATCATTCGTAGACAAATATAGAAAAGAAGAAAATAAATCTTTCTTTATCCAGAAGATGAATTCCAATATGTATAAGAGTTTAAGACTAAATTATTTCCATGGTTATTAAAACTGGTACATACCAACCGGTTAAATCTGAAATACTATTAACTTTTTTTTCTTAATACCATAGAAAATCGTTATCTTAAAACATGATTATAGTGTTAAACATTATTTATACATAACATTTTATCATAAATATTATAAAATGAAATATGCTAAAATTTATAATTTAGTGGATTTTATCTTTTACTGATTTAATCTTGGAAATGACACCATTGAGCCTCTAACCCGTAAACCTTTATCTTTAATGGTTTTTTGTACTGTACGGATCTGAAAATCCTGATCATTACCATCAAACAAGGCCTTATGAAGGGTGCCATTATCCATGAATTCATATATCAACAGGCACCTGTCTCCTTTAGAGTAGCAAAGCAACATCCGAACAAGATTCTCATGGCTAAAGGATGTCTGACTGGAAATCTCCTTGTGTAGTTCCTCTTTTTTTTCCTGCTGTAAAAATTTAGGATATATCTTTTTCACCGCTAATGCAATTTGCTGATCTTTAAGTTCAGCCTGCATCCATAAAGAAGATTATTTACATTTGCTCCATAAGAAATTCAAAAGAAAATACCAAAAAACAATATAATATTTAACCTTGTATACTTCTCCAAATCGTCCACCACCAATTCTATTTGCGGCGCTAAAATTTTGAGTAGAATTAATGATCTGTCTAAGGGTGACATCTTTGCCTTGAAAGTTTATTTTTATTTCTATTCAAATGAAAAGAAAATAGTATTAATTTTTCAACTAGAAGTATAAACTCCTACAAGATAAAGTGTTTAGACGAGCAATATAATTTCACCATCCAACTCTTTCATGGCCCGTCGATGCACTTCTAATCTCCACATTAAAGCCAATAAAAGTAAAGGAGTGAAAACAGAACCCAGAGTGATCCCTGCTATTTGCGAAGGAGATAGTTTGTTTTGGGGTTTTTCACCTGCATAAAATAGTATTAACAATAACAGAAATTATTTACCATGCCGAACTGGAGAATATAATAATAATAATAATAATAATAATAAGTGGAATTTTTTGAATTACTTGGCCTGACAGAAATGGCAGATAAAAGAGGTCCATTAAGAGCAGGAGAGTTGTCCATAGATCCTTTGCCCGCCCAATACAGCTGAATCTCCAATAAATTGTCTTTTACAACAGTTTCATGCTTTAAAATATGTTCCACATTTGGGCCAGGAGCACTTGCATTAATATCAAAATCCTTATTCTTTAGCTCTCTCTGTGATTAAAAGCAGTAGCTCCTCAAATGGTAATAAACCTTTTTATTTTTTTCCTCAAAGAGACACCAAGAAATTACCTGAATATACACATCAAAAACCCGTCTCCCAGAGATGCTATAGTCATCCTCTTTTGCATAAACAGATTCAGCAAAATGAAGTTTCACAGTGTAATTGCCTTTGTATAGACAAAAGGCGTAATATGTCAAAGCAACAGGGCAATAGCGAGCTGTTCTGTATACAGATTTTTCAGAAACTCCACAAGTCATTTCTTGAAGGTAATCACTTGAATTGCTGGTTGTTGACAAGAAATCACCAGAACATGTATACACCCACTTTTCTCCTGGACCTTTACCAAACTTTGATTTGTTATTATCTCGGTCATATACAATCCCTTTCTCAATCCCATCATCAATATCTGGATTAATTTCTAATCGCGGACCCCCACAATTTATATACAATGAATTATCTGTAGGAAATATGATCATGGGTGAAAAGGAGATAGAAGTGGTAACACAAGGTAGTAAAATGAAATATTTTAGTGAAAATGCAAATGGCAATACAAGTACAACGTTTTGTTACTAGGTCCTACCTAGATGGTAAGGCTAGGGCAAAAAGAAAGAACAGAAATAGAATGGGGCAAAAAGAGATTATAGAAAAAGAACTCCCATATAAAGATCTACTTTGGTGCACAAACTAAAACTAAACTAGTCCAATTAGTGTACTGCAATAATAAATTATCGTGAAACGTATAGCCACATAAATTCTATAAATGCAGAAAATCATTCAATTCACCATTATAGTTGGCAATGCCAAAAATATATAATCCCATGGTGAAAACCACAAGCATATGAATACTAAATCCAGTAGCTACTTCAAAAAATCACATCATACATGTTAGCTTGCTGTAAAGAATGATATTTTTCATTGCTTTATATGATATTTTACACACCATAATCCATGGGGTTTCAACATTTCTCCCATCAGATTATGTTTGTCTATCCAAGTATACTTCATATGGATTAATACAAGCAACACAAACATCAGTCTGATGTTTTACTTGTTTTTCCAGAAGAATCTGTATTTTCCTACTTCTTTCTTTATTTGGTCTCTAATATATGGACAACATTTGATTACTGAGCTATATTCATGCAAATATCAAGTCACTTTAAAATTTTAATCAAAAGACTAAATCTGATGTCATGGTTTCAGTATTTGTTTTTCAAATTGTACTTACATTTCGATTTTCCCTTGCAGTGTTTATTTCTCATTTCAAGAACTTCAGTCCTAAAAAAAAAACCATAATTGTGCGAGATAATTAGTTACATCTTGTTATCACTGTCAGATAAGGATGATAACAGCGTACCTGTTTGGATTGCTATTTGAGCAGCAATGATATTTTTTGCAAGTTATGGAGCAAATACACTCTAATTAGTTGAAAACATTTAACATGATTTCTAGAAGGTTAAAAAGGGCAAAAAAAAAAAGACAGAAGAAACCATTCCTTACATGTTTAGTTCATGTCCAGGAATTTTTGTGATATTCAGGTCTCCTGTTGAGTTTGTAAAGTTGTTATATGACATTTCCCTGTCTCAAATTAACATAACAAAAGTACTTTCATTTCTGCTTTTCAGGTAATTAGTGAATCATGAAAGAAAATAAATATTGTATCCATATAAATTAAAAGAACTTGGTAAATACAAAAGCACGTAAAGAAGAATATCAAATATCTAGTAAGATAAACACCAAATGCTATTGATATTAGATACAACCTTTGAGGGACTTAGAAGTTCAACCTAGTATTGAGTACTAGAAAATACTACTCTTAGTTTACTTCCTTCTAAGGTTAATTACATTTTGAAATCACTTAATTACTGCCCACTATTTCAAACTTACTAAATTAATCTTTGTGCTATTACGGACTGAAGGGATTACAACATAAGAACTCTAGAAACTAAAAATTTAGTTGGACTTTTCATTCTAGAAATAGATGTTCAATAATAATTAGATTACTTTTAAGATCAGAAATATGAATAATTATAACATTATGATAAGTACTTTAATAGCTCAAAATAACAATAAATACATTTTACAATGGATAAGACTTTGGAATAGATTTTATTATTTTTTACGTATTAAAATAAATAAAAACAAATTATTAACAAGTATAAGGAATTTTTCATTTACAATTACATGCTGATACATAGAAAAATAGCTAGTTGGATATATATCCTTTGATATAAAAATGGATTAGGTGGGCAGGTTCAGGTCCGGTTGGTTAGGTTATGAACGGACAAATTTTTACAGGTCATAAATGGGTAGAGGCCAAGTGGTCTCTTAGATTTTGGAAACTGTAGATCTATGAAAAATTTTGCAAGAGAGGAAGAATTTGGAAGAAAATGGTGTTGCTTCTTAAATGTGGCATTTTTGCAATAACAAATTTTGTAAATGGCAATTGAGAAAGAAAAAAACACGCACACATTTATTATATTTCCTTGTGTTTTATGGGAAATTATGTAGTATTAATCCCTTTTTTTAAGCAAAAATTAAGTTTAGAATTTAATTTTTTAAGTAAAAAACATAAATAGGCCAAACTGGCCAAATGGGTCAAGCAGGCTAAACTATACTTGTTGATGAGCAATATCAAAGCTAAAAAATCCAAGTGTTGAAGGGTTGATAGGTTATAAGGATAAACTCATATGCAGGCGACATGGATTAATGACAAACGGGTAAGCCCTCTTCCACATCAACCTACAAGAAAACATATGGGTGATTGATAGAGATGTTGATATACAAGATGAGCTGTTGGAACCAGAGTCACTTGGGCCAAGAGGCTTCAAGTTTATTCACAAAAGAAGGAGCAGCAATGCAGGGGCAATGAGGGAAATTAGTTACACCTAGTCTGAGCTGGGGGGTAGGCAGTAGGAACGGGTTTTGCTTTTAAATTCTGTTATTTAGCTTGGCTTGTGGGGGAGGGCTGGTTATCGGGAATTTGATTGTAATTTTGCTACTTTAGAGCAGGGCTCCATTGTTTGGAGAGGGAAGTTATCTTCCTGGGGGATTTACAATACTGTAATTCAGTTATCATCAATGAAATAAGTCTCTCTTTTCATCTAATTCTCCATCTGATTCACTGTTTCACTTGTTTATTTTATTTTCTTGATTTTATTCTCTATCAATTGGCGTCGTTTGTGGGAAACCGAAATCAACTCTTCTCACCCAAAACAAACAGAATGAATGCACCACACAAAACACGATTGCAGTCCCTGACTGATCTACAGGATAGAGTCGAAGATCACGAAGAAGCCATAGAGGCAATCCAACGAACCCTCGCTAACCTTCAGAAACTTGTAAAAGAAAAGTTCCAATCTCTGGAAGACAAAATAACCAAACACATAGAGAAACAACCCGTAGATGATGAAGTAGACAACCAGCAAGCAAACGACGAAACAAATACCGGCGATGAAATCCCAAGACGAGATTTCGTTCAATCCAGTACCGAATTTGGACAACCTACCTCACCCCACCTCGATTCATGTGAGAGACCCAATTATTTTGGGCATGGAATGCTAGCTCCACCCAAGGTGAAAATACCAGAGTTTAGCAGACTTGGATCACGAACCTGGATCTCCAAGGCTGGGCTATATTTCAGCGTGAATCAGACACCGGAAGACATGAAACTCGTGATTGCTCCAATGTGTGTGACGGGAGCTACTATTTCGTGGTTCTCGCAAGCACTCCAAGCCAACCAGCATATGGCTTGGGAACAGTTCAAATGTCGGCTGAATCATCAGGAGAGAGGCGGTGGCGTTTGGAGCAGATCTGAGCTATCTCAGGCTTCCCCACCATATCGATCTTCTATTCCCAAAGATACCGGTCAACCTGAACCGCGATCTAGAGTTGTGAGCTCTGGCCCAATTACCCAAGTTGAAGGCCCTCCAAAGCATAGCAACCTGCTTCCTCCCACCAGATTGTAGCAACCATCAGATCGCATCTCAGAGAACAAGCTCTCCGTGGATACAGGGCAACAGACAAGGAAAAGGACGATGGCGGCAGAACTAGAGGAAGAAGATAGGGAGGAGAGTGAATGCAATGCAATTTAAGTTTCATTTGGGTCCATAAGCAAAGGTGAAGAGGACCTTGGTGATGGTATTCGACCCCTCACAATGGATCCAGCCGACCCAAGAGAAAAAAGCCTAAGTTTTGGCCCAACTAACCCACAAGAAACAACTCCAAATTGTGAGTTTCAATCATCGAACAAAAACAACCACCAGCAGCAAACTCACACCAGGGGATCTCGCCATCTCTCGTTGAAGGAGTTGGTGGAAGGGAGAAGGTTGGGACTGTGCTATAAGCGTGCCCAATTTTGGTTAAAGACAAGGGAGTCTCTTCGTTATCCACTCGGTACTGTTTCTAAAATCGTTCATCTTCCATGTGCTAAGGAGATTTTGGAGGTAGCGATCAAGAAGGTGCATGACAATTCAAGTTCATTTGTTCTCGAAACGGGGACTGAAGAGATGCCAGCTACCATCAGTACAATATCTTTTCCAAAGTCCATGAGTTGGAACTCTCAGGTCATGTTCAGTAGGCCAGTTGGTTGGATTATGTCCTTGCAGGGGGATTTAGTTGTTCCATTTACATTTGCTGGAGTTTTAAGCGGTAACATATCTTATGGCCTTCTTAATACTCCTTTAACTACTGTTGAGTTGAAAACCGCAGACTCTTATGCAAGTACAATGAGGAATGCTGGAATTTGTGTTGATACTGAGGACCGAAAGGCAAGCATATTGGAGCACTCTAAAGCATTAGCAAAAAGCGTCAATGGACACATCCATACTCAGGAAGGCTTACTTAATGCGGTTGTCAATCTAGTTGAGGCGCCTGTTCCTGTCCTGGGGAAGTTTAAAGAGTCCTTCTTAGAGCTTCCAGAAGATCTTCTAATAATGGTTATGCAAAAGCACCAAAAGTATTTTGCCATTGTTGAGGCAGCTGGGGGTGTTGATATGTCGCTTGGGATCAAGATGGGAGTCCAATATAGTCTTTGGGGAGGATATGTGCTCAACTTAGGAACTAAAAAGCATAGGGATAAATACTTTGATGGTATTGACAATTTGGACTATCTAGGATGTTTTGCTATGACAAAGGTACACCGTGGTTCAAATGTTCAAGGCCTCCAAACCATTGCAAAATTTGATCCAATTATAGATGAATTTGTAATTGACACTCCTAATGATAAAGCCATTAAGTGGTGGATTGGCAATGCAACGGTGCATGGCAAGTTCGCCTCTGTTTTTGCCAAGTTGATGTTGCCTACTCATGATTCTAAGGGTTTTTCTGATATGGGTGTCCATGCCTTCACTGTTTCAATAAGAGATATGAAGACCCACCAGACACTTCTAGGAATTGAAATACATGATTGCGGTCACAAGATTGGGTTGAATGGAGTAGATAATGGAGCACTTAGATTCCGTTCAGTAAGAATTCCCCGAGATAATCTTCTTAACCGATTTGGAGATGTTTCTTGGGATGGGAAGTGCATTAGTAGCCTGCCAACCATAAATAAACGATTTGCTGCCACTCTAGGGGAACTTGTTGGTGGAAGAGTTGGGCTTGCGTATTCTTCAGTTGCTATACTCAAGGTTGCTGGAACAATTGCCATCCAATATTCTTTGCTGCGCCAGCAGTTTGGTCCTCCCAAGCAGCCTGAAGTCAATATTCTTGACTATCAGTCTCAACAGCACAAACTCATGCCAATGCTAGCTTCAACTTATGCATTCCATTTTGCCACTTCACATTTGGTACAACAATACTGTGAGATGAAAAGAACTCATGATGAACAATTAGTGGCAGATGTCCATGCGTTTTCTGCTAGCCTTAAGGCATATGTGACATCATATACAGCAAAGTCCTTGAGTGTCTGCAAAGAAGCATGTGGAGGCCATGGTTATGCTACTGTCAACTGGTTTGGCATTTTGAGAAATGACCATGACATTTTTCAGACATTTGAAGGGGACAGCACAGTGCTCTTACAACAGGTAGCAGGAGAAATCAACGAGATGGTTGTGAGGAAAGGAAACGAAGCTGTCCTCAGAGCTCATTATGAAGATGTAAAATTTATCTATGAGATGGACACTCGAAAGAAGTTTTTGGAGTTCCAAAGCCAATTACGAGGAATTCTTTTTCATGAAAAACTTGGAACAATGCTTGACAAGATGGACTTCAAATCTGGATTTTACCAGACACGTGATGGGTACCATGAATTTCGTTTCGAATCTGCTAACCAACTCCGCTATTTTGAGCCATATCAGTTCGAAGCAATATGGGGAGTTGAACAAATAATGAAAGGTGATTATCCTAAATTCAGTCTTGAGGATAAGACTTTATTTCAAGAGGGTGGCAATGATAGAGATGTTGATATACAAGATGAGCTGCTGGAACCAGAGTCACTTGGGCCAAGAGGCTTCAAGTTTATTCACAAAAGAAGGAGCAACAAAGCAGGGGCAATGAGGGAAATTAGTTACACCTAGTCTGAGCTGGAGGGTAGGCAGTAGGAACTGGTTTTGCTTTTGAATTCTGTTATTTAGCTTGGCTTGTGGGGGAGGACTGGTTATCGGGAATTTGATTGTAATTTTGCTGCTTTAGAGCAAGGCTCCATTGTTTGGAGAGGGAAGTTATCTTCCTGGGGGATTTACAATACTGTAATCCAATTATCATCAATGAAATAAGCGTCTCTTTTCATCTAATTCTCCATCTGATTCACTGTTTCACTTGTTTATTTGGTTTTATTGATTTTATTCTCTATCAGCGATATATATTATGAGCAAGAAACAAAAAGAGGGAACAGGCTCTGATACCCATATTAGAAACTCAAAAGTAACCTCAAAATCTAAATGTTGAAGTTAGAGAATGCTAAAAGGTTATAAGTATGCTCTCAAACTCAGATACAGTAACGTGATATTAATGCCAAAAAGAAAAATATATCTTGACAGGCCCCCTCTAAATCGGCTTGCGAAGAAAATAATGGGCAATACATT
Organism: Excoecaria agallocha; assembly: GCA_037975025.1. NCBI lineage: Eukaryota > Viridiplantae > Streptophyta > Magnoliopsida > Malpighiales > Euphorbiaceae > Excoecaria > Excoecaria agallocha. The sequence continues at coordinate 35,004 of CM075810.1, read as the reverse complement.
TTAACAACCATAAACAAAGAGGAAACCAAGCTCAGATACCATTCCAAAAGCTAGCCCTCAAAACCTAGATGTTCAAGTTATATGAGGATAATAGGTTATAATAAGATAATCAGCTCACATGCAGGTGATGTGGGGTTGATGACAAAATGATAATATATCTTAACAAGCAAAAACAAAAATAAGAGGAATTCTAGATCAAAGTAACATACACTTTATATATGTCAGAAATCCACAAAGGAATTGTTCCATTGAGCATATTACTTCCAAGAAACCTATGGAAAATCAATTAAAAGTGGAAGGTCTTGTTCTTAAAAATAAATGATGACCCAAATATGGTGAAGTATGATAATTTTGTTCACTTACATGCTTGACAAGTTCAAATTCTGCAAGGAATTTGGAATTTGACCAATTAAATTATTGAAGCTCAAATCACTGTATTATTAGAGCAAATGAATAAATATCAACTAAAACATATATTAAAAAAAAAGGAAAAATTATCAAGAAAATTGACAATTAGGTGTGTATATATAGTCATATGAAATTAAATGATAATGACTAAATAATAGATAAGACGGTATTAGAAACAGGAAATAAAAGCATTAAGTGTTAATCGTATATTAACACTTTAAAGTTTAATTTCACATCAATCATTGAAATTTTCAACAAACTATTCAAAGAGCTGCATGACACCTTATTTTTCTTCTTGAAACATTTTCGCATCCAAAATGATTTTGTGAGAAAGGTTACTTGCATATTTATATTGAAGATAGTAAAGTTAAACTTATAACTAGACTTAGTTCTTCAAATTAATTTAAAATTTAATAATCTTATCTTGAAATTAAAAAAGAATCAAGTTCAATTATCATTCAAAAAATTTAAACTATCAAAATCACAACAATTATTTCAGGTAAAACTTTATTTCAACAGTTGATGTATTATAAAAAATCAAATGAAACCCAAATAAAATGACTAGCTTCGATAGAAATGTAGTAACTTAAGTTAACAGACATTTTCCTTTAATGTAACAGACATTCAAAATCTTTGAGAAATAAAATGAGTTTGCTGAAAGGAAGAGTTTCCCTTCATCATTCTGTTTGCTTTCCAAATATTCATTTACCAAAGCTGATTTCATTTTGTCATATTCAACCTTCAATTGTTAATTTGAAGTTCGGAGAATGTATAGCAAACAACTACAAAAATTCAACATCCAAAATTTTACTTAATTAGTCCTATGAACAACCTTAAATGAGATGCATTTGAACATGAAAGTTATAAAAATACATTTCACAGAAATATATGAGTCCACCAAATAACTGAAAGAGAAAGACCTTACATGTCTTTCAATGATGACCAATTACCGATATAATCAGGAATTTGACCACTGATTGAGCAACTCCTCAACACCCTATAAGAATTATCCAAGAAGTTTCAGATTCTGATAGATTTAATTATTTGTTTATTTTGGCAGAAAGGTTCAGATTCTGATTTATTTGTTGATTTCACACAAATCACAACTTAATCCAATTAATATCAGTAATTACAACTAATGTGAAGGCAAATGCATAACTTCCAATCTTAACTCATTACCAAATTCAGTTTACTTCAAAAGAAAATTTATGGCTAATTCAGCATGCAAATTTTAATTTATGGCCAATTCACTCCAAATTCTAGCAAACCAAAGAAATTAATTTTATTGTAAATGATTAATTTAGCCCAAAATTAACTCATGTGAGATTTTTCAAAGGTTTGATTTTAAATTTTGTACAAAATATAGTCTATTTGTCCTCAATTCTGTTGCTAATTAGTCAGCAATCAAGCTAAATTGGTAACTAATTTGACCATAAAATTAATTTGGACTAATTAAATTCATAAACAAGTGTAGAAGGTTAACTGCCGCTTAATTTGAAAGAAAATATCCAACAGGATAGACCATTACATTTTGTTTTAGAACCATAGTTATTAAGGGCGTGCATGAAGCAAAAGACATTGAAAGCCCTAGCCACAAGGCCAAGAGAAAGGAGGGCACTCTACAACGAGACTTAATCCAAAGTATTTTGCTCAAGCATGGACAAACTGATAACAGTAATGATATTTCATTAAAGCCATAAAGTTATTAAAAAGATAAAACCATATATAATTGGGATATTTTTAGCTGAAATCTCCATGTTTAAAGCACAACTCAAGAAACTAAGTCACAATGTAATAACTTGAGAAAAAAATCTTTTATAGTTCAAAAGTAGAAACACAAATGCATAAATAAATAAATAAACAACAAAAGGTCATAATTTATAATAGCATTGAAACCGTAAAATATTACCATTAAAAAAATAAAAAAGGACAATAACAGAAGAAAAAGCAAACCAGACAACTCACATTGTTTTTAAATTTTTCATATTTGTCATATTTGCATGGTCAGGAAACTTGAAGGAGGAGTTTCTAAGGTCACTCACATACCTGCAAAAGAGAGGAGAAAAATGCAGAAAAATAATATATAACTTCACTTTGATTATGAAAATTATATATTAAGGTAGCATTTGTTAATTTTGGAAAGTTTAGGATTGAAAGAAAATAGAATTATTCCAATTTTTCCGATATTTTCAAGTGTCTGTTAAAAAAAAATAGATCTCACAAATTAATTAATTAATTAATTAATTATATATATATAATTTGTGAGATTTATTTTTTTTAACAGACACTTGAAAATATCGGAAAAGTTGGAATAATTCTATTTTTTTCAATCATAAACTTTCCAAAATTAACAAACGCACTGTCTATATCTTCAAAAATCAATATATGTATATCTTGATATAGGATCAATATATGCATTCCTGTATTTTTTCAGATAAGAAATAACTAAAAAATTTAAAAAATATATTTTTAATTCATTCCAAAAATTTTAACAAACAATTAGAAAAAAAATCGGAATACTTTTCAGTTTTATCTTAATTATTTCATATCTTGATCCGAAAAGTATCTCAGTATTATTTTAAAGCTTTTTATCTGGATCGATTTAACAAATGTTACCTTAAGGGATAACTACAGTGTGGCCCCCAACATTTACTCATTTTTTCAATTAGAACAATAAGGAATTTTGTAACCTACAACATCTAAACAATTTTCAATGTCCACCCTCCATCACTTAAAAAATTTAACTTATTAAATATATTTTTTATTTTAAAATAAATAACTTTACAAAATTTTAGAACTGTCATTACTATTTATTTTATAATTATTATATAATATAATTTTTCATTTTTCAGCATTATTATTATTATTATTAATGCCCTATTTGCCTTGTCTATTATAGTATTATTCTTTCAAAAATATTTTAAATAAATTTTCTTTAAAATTTCACTATTTTAGAAAAATTTATATCTCATATAGTTTAGTATAGTAAAGTTTTTCAAAGACATATTAACAAAAAAAAAATAACATTTCCTATCCATTCAATAAAAAGATTCCTATTTTAGCTTTCATAATTCATAAATATTTCAACTTAGGATTTTCCATATCAATTTTCTATATTTGTAATATTATTTCAATCAGTAATTAGAGAAAAAAAAAAACTCATCATTTTCAATAATCATAATAACCAATCCTTCCAAAACTCAATGGAAATAACAATAATTCAAACCATTAATGCAAAAATATAGCTTCACTTTATCTTTTATGAAATAAAAATCCTTAATGTTGTTGCAAGAGCAATGCTGCTGCTAATAATAATGAAAAATGAAAACTATATTACATAATAATAATAATAATAAATTATAGTGATAGTTACAAAATTCTGTAAATTTATTTATTTTAAAATAAAAACTATATTAAAAAGTAACAAAAAAATTGACAAAAATCAGCAAAAAAATTCCTTTCAATCGCTAATTCAGATTTTCTTCCCGCATCAAACAGGAAAAAGGGACTGAAGTTTGACTTTGAAAATTGTTTAAATGTTATAGGTTCAATTGACAACAAAATACATTATGGTTCTAATTGAAAAAGGTGACAAATGTTGGAGGCCACACCGCAGTTATCCCCTTGTATTAAAATTAGAAGACATAACGGCACTTACAAATCTTCTAGACTTGACATGTTAAAGATTTCAGCAGGCAGCTCTCCTTCAAATTCATTTCCCATCAGATTACTGTAATCGGCACAGTAAGATGCATGCAATTACTGAATGTTTTACCACACGCACACAGACACACAGATATATATATAGACAGACACAAATTATTAAATTCTCCAACACATCCAAGGTCCTATTTGATATGAAGAGATGCTTAAGGGTAAATTACAGAAAAAATCTCTGCACTTTTCATTATATATAACACTTGATTTGCATTTTCAAGAATAATGATCATGACCAGCTAACTAACGCTGCTCTAATGTCCATCCCACATATTGGAACATCCATTCCAGACCGTAAAAAGTGGCATTCCGAAATTTAAATGGTGAAAGGATGACTTGATTTTGTTTCCTAAGTATTCATGTTCTGAATTATTTTTCCTTTTATCGACAGCTTGACTTTTTAATGTGAAAGAAGAGGATTCCTAATAGGATTAGAATTTTTATTAGGAAAGTGGTTGACAAATTGTTGTGTAATTAAATTTAAAATTTAAATTCCTTAAAGAAAATTGGAGTTTTTGACAAGCAATTAGATTTTATTTAGTGTTTTTTATTATACTCCATCAGTTCACAAATATGTGTCCATCTTTCTATTTTAATATATTCACAAATAAGTATCAACTTTCAAAAAATATTGTACATTTAAATATAATTTTTCAAATATGTCCTTTATACATTAAATATTAATTCAATTTTCAAAACACAACCAATAATTAATTATCTTTTTTTAAGAAGGGCAAATTAGTAAAAATATAAGACAACAAATGAGTTTCTTAATTTTTGTGCAAAAAGGAGAATGAACACTTATTTATGAATGGAAAAAAAATAACTAAATAGGAATAAATATTTTATTGTAGATATAATAAAACTACATTAACTCTACAAATATATACAAATATTAAGCCTACCCCGTGACACATACCAAGAGAAGTCCGACACCCATAACCCTACCACGTACTAAATCATATCCGTTCCCATGTCCCTATGAGCTAACTTCTCTATTTCATAATCCATCTTTTAAATACAACATATTTTAAATCGCAAGTTTTTGTCAATCCACATTAGAAGAAACAGTCAGGGAATGCAAGTAAAAGTTGTCAAAATGCATGCCCATTATTAAAAAAATAAAAAAATAAGGTGCAAGGTAAATTGAATGCTTACAGAGTAATGAGATCGGTCCAATTTTGGTGTATAAATGTCGGAATCGGACCATTCAAATTGTTCCCAGCTACTGAACTGCAATAACCATATAATTTCACTTAACATTTGCAATAAAGTTTCAATATAAAACAGTGGACACAGACAGTAGAAGCCCTAGAAGTTATTTTGTTAACAATCAAATACTAAAAAGCCTTCGAAAATGGTCAATAACCCCTATGAATTATTCTTTTAAGATCACATCCTAAAAACTTTCAAGGGTTTGTTTACCCTATTTACTAGTCTCGTAAAAATCATATTTCATTATTATTTCTAGAATTTTTTTTTTTTCAACTCCTACTGCAATAATCTAATAGCTCATTAAAATTACATTAAAAAAGGAAAGCTTGAGAGAAAAAAAAAATGACTAAAATCATTTCATAAAATGAGTTTCACTTCATACCAAAAGAAAAATAATCTATTTAATTCTAATAATAATAATTAATTCCTCATATGTAATATCCACAAAGATAGTGTTACGTGAGTTTCAAACCATCTCCATTTCTAAAATTTAAAACTTCTTCCAATTTCCTAAATGAAGTGCAAATAAATTAAACATACAAATAGAAGAAATATGGTAAACAGATCATGAAAAGTGAAATCCCTGTGCAGAAAATAAGAATAAGTCTAAGAATGTTGAATAGGTAATAAAAAATAAAAAAAAAATTACAATTCAAAGTAATTCAAAATTCTAAGTAATATCTTTGGACTCAATGACTAAACTTTGCCTAGCTTTAATGGTTTGATTCAAAAAATTAAAGAAAATAATGTTTAGAAGAATCAATTGAAAAGAACAAAAAACTAAAAAGGCAATGCTCAATACATAATTTGTCCCTTGAATTTGTATGAATAAGTAGTTGAACCACAACTTCCAATTGAATATTACCAATGCCTTAATTTGTAAATTTGATAAATTATAAAGAGTTTGAATAATTACAAAAGCATTCTAATGATCCTTTCGCTTTAAGGGTCTAAAGTTAAAGATAAAATTGAGGTATGTAAAATACTGAATTTTAAAAGTTCAATTATTAAGGTTCAACTCAAGATTGAAAAAGTACATTAACTTTTTTATAAAAATACAGAATGCAAATTACGTAATCAGCCTTAAAAGACAAAAACGAGTTACTGGGGAATAAGTCAAGTGCAAAATCAGGCTACTGGTGGTCTTGATTGCAGATACAAGTTGTCACATTGATGTTAATTACAGTCAATGTTAGAATACCCTATGCTATACACAATTCACAAAGTGCTATGACAGCATATATTTTGTTCCAAAATTTTACTAAATCAGCATTGAATACAACATATTCACACATTAAAACCCAAACAAAATTATTGTTTTAAAACTTCTCAAATTTTAAGTATTGGGATATTTTTGCTGAAGCATCTCTTTTTCAATCAACCCTTCCATCCAAGGGTGAAGCCAGGATTTGTCAAGGAGGCAAGCTTTCCAGAATAATTAATATGTTCTATATTAGCATGTCATTTGAATTAAAAATGATATTTCAAATGAAAATAATACTTCCCATCACAAATATATGTAGGTCAGAAATTTATACAAATTATATTCTCATTTAAAAGTATATTCTATAAAAGCATCACAAATGATAAATCTTACTTGACAATTCAGATAAATTAGTGGCAAAATGGTATCAGAATATCGCATATTTGGCAAAACCAAAAGGCAATTTCAAATTTCAAATAGCTAAAATTAATTAAAAATAATAATATAAGCACAAATTAAAGAATCTAGCTTAGATTACAATGGGAGAAAATAATAATAATAATAATAATAATAATAACAACAACAACAGCAACAACAACAATAAAAACTCACAAAGAGACAACCGATGATATTTGTGGTTCAAATAATGATAAAAAAGAAAATAAATTTGCAAGAAAATTATTGGAACTTTGAAGAAATGAAATTTATTCACGGAGATAAACAAGTAACTTTTCTTGTCAAACTGAAGTTACTAAACCATTATGAGCTATAATAATAATAATAATAATTATTATTATTATTATTATTATTATTATCAAAAGAGAGAGAGAGAGAGAGAGAAAGAGAGAGTTGACATGAACCTAAGAACTTTAAAAATTATCCCAAAAGAACAAATGTTTATATCAACATAATGCATGATTTTTAACTTATCTTCGAGACGATTCAATTTGTATTTTGTTTTCGTATCAAATTGAGGCAGTATTACAAGTCAGCTTTCATCTATTACATTAAATATTTCTTCTCACTGTTATCAAAGAGAATATAAAAATTTAAATATCCATAGAGTAATTTATATCTGCAAGTAAAATTGTGATCAAATACTAAATTTGAGCAATGTAAACAATTCAATGAATTGACTATTGAGAGGTAAAAAATAGACTTGTTTTATTCTATATATCTCAAGGTATTTATACAGAAAAAATACATCTATTTAAGTACATAAAACTATTTAAGGAAAGTCAACTATAAAAGAATATTACAGCTGTAATCAACTATACAAGAATATTACAGCTGTAATTCCTAATCAACTGCAAAGCCATATATGTCAAGTCTCCCCCTCAAGTTGGTGCATAGATATCACACATGCCCAACTTGGATAATGATGCATAAAACTGACCACTAGCAACAGCGTGGGTCATCACGTCAGCTAGTTGATTTGCACTCTTGATGTAAGGAACCTCTATCATACCAGAATCCAGGTTATCCTTGATATAATTCCTGTCAAGTTCAACATGCTTAGTTCGATCATGTTGTACTGGATTATTAGCTATCTCAATAGCTGCAGTGTTATCACAATAAAGTACCATAGGTTTTTTTGGACCAAATCCAAGTTCTTTTAAGAGAATTTTTAGCCAAGTAAGTTCTGTGGTTGCATGATGGAGAGCCCGATATTCAGCTTCGGCGCTAGACAATGACACCACATTCTGCTTCTTACTCCTCCAAGTCACCAAATTACCTCCAACGAATGACACATATCCTGAAGTTGACTTTCTATCTAATCTAGAGCCAGCAAAGTCAGAATATGTGTAACCCACAATATCTAAGTGCCCATGTTTGGAGAACATAATACCTTTGCCCGAAGAGGACTTCAGATAAGCCAGAATACGATTTACTGCATTCATGTGTCGATCACTTGGATTGTGCATAAACTGACTGACAACACTAACTGCATACGACAAATCGGGTCTAGTATGGGTTAAATAGATCAACTTTCCCACTAGTCTTTGATATCTCTCCTTGTTAGTTGGAACTTGATCAGGATAGATAGATAGACCATGATTCACTTCAATGGGAGTATCTACAGGTTCACAGGCAGAATTCCCAGTTTCAGCTAAGAGATCTAAAATATACTTCCGTTGGGAGAGGAAAAGGCCTTGTTTGGACCTAGACACTTCAACACCCAAGAAATATTTTAGAGTCCCTAAGTCTTTCATCTCGAATTCCTTTGCCAAATAGCTTCGAAGCTTCTCTATCTCACTAGCATTACTACCTGTAACAATCATATCATCGACATAAACAATAAGCAAGGTAATATCATCATGATCTCTCTTATAAAACAGAGTGTGATCTGCTAAAGCTTGCTTAAAACCATACTCATTCATAGAGTAACTCAACTTGCCAAACCATGCCCTTGGTGACTGTTTCAGTCCATACAACGCCTTTTTTAGCTTGCATACTTTACCTTCTTCTAATGAGAATCCTGGAGGAGGATCCATATACACCTCCTCTATCAAATCACCGTGGAGAAAAGCATTTTTCACATCAAACTGCCGTAATGTCCAGTCTTGATTGACCGCAAGAGATAAAATAACTCGAACGGTGTTCATCTTAGCCACAGGAGCAAAAGTCTCTTGATAGTCAATCCCATAGGTTTGAGTGTAACCTTTGGCCACCAATCTAGCCTTGTACCTTTCAACTGTCCCATCTGACTTGTACTTCACTGTAAACACCCACTTGCAACCTACCGTCTTCTTTTCCGGTGGTAACTCAACCATCTCCCAAGTGGAATTCTTTTGGAGAGCATTCATTTCTTCTTCCATGGCAGCCTTCCACTTAGTATCTCCAAGGGCTTCCTGAAAATGACTAGGAGTAGACACAGAAGACAACTGAAGAGCAAAAGCTAGATGAGTTTCTGACAAACGATGGTAAGAGATAAAATCAGAAATGGGATAAGCAACATTAGAAGATGATTTGGAAAAACCCAACCTATCAGGTTCTTTACGTTCACGAAGGGGATATCTTCTACCATGATCGTAATCCGTAACTTGTGGATTCACAACAACATTCTCTAATGTGACAAGGCTAGAATCAATATCTGAAGTTGAAATTTTAGGAGTGGGAACACATACCTCAGGATTTATAGTAGAAGAGTCATCCGATGGCATGGTAACGTCATCAAGAGGGGCATTAGAATTAGGAGTCTCTTTTCTTCTTGTATACTTGTTTTGGAATAATTGAGCTGGTCTTTCGTTCTTTATCTCCTCAAGTTCAGACTCAACTTCAATAGGACAAGTATCATCTAAAGATTCCTTATTCCCCACATCAAATGAATGCTCCCCCTTACTTGAATTCTCCCCCTTTCCTAACATCCATAACTTCTTCTCTGCTAACCATAATTGTTCCTCTTCCTTACTACTAATCTCCCCCTGAAGAGGAACCATAGATACATCTCCAGAAAAATAAGATACCTGTTCATAGAACTGAACATCCATGGAAACATAATATTTACCTGTAGGAGGATGAAAACATTTGTAACCCTTTTGAGAATTAGAGTAACCAAGGAAAACACACTTAAGAGCACGCGGATCAAGTTTATCCCTATAGATAGAGTGCACATGAACATAACATACACAACCAAAAACCTTGGGGCAAAGATTTAGAGCAGAAGGGATAGAGTGAAATTTTGACAACATTCTCAAAGGAGTTTGAAAATCAATGATACGAGCAGGCATCCGATTAATAAGAAAGACAGCAGTCATGACAGCCTCAGCCCAAAAACGTTTAGGAACATGCATAGTAAAACTTAAAGCCCTAGCAACCTCAAGGATGTGGCGGTTCTTACGTTCTGCTATACCATTTTGTTGAGGTGTATAAGCACAGGTGGTTTGGTGGAGGATGCCATGTTCTAGGAAGAAATTAGTGAGAGAATGATTAACAAACTCACGACCATTGTCAGAATGAAAGACTCGAACCTGAGTATGAAACTGTGTGACAATCATTTTACAAAATTGAGGAATCAGATGTATAACATCATTTTTAGATTTCATCAAATAGACCCAACTCACTCTAGTACAATCATCAATAAAAGACACAAAGTATTTATGACCCGAAGCAGATGGAGTAGAAAAAGGACCCCACACATCAGTATAAACACATGAAAAAGGAATAGAACTTTTATTGAGACTGGTTTTGAAAGAAACACGATGGTTTTTTGCATAAATGCATTGTTCACACTTTAAACTAGAGGGAGTAACATTGCGAAATAACTTGGGGAATAAATGTTCTAAATAAGTAAAAGATGGATGTCCTAATCGACAGTGCCATAAAAGAATCTTTTCTCTATCAAATGTCTCTCTCTCTACTTGAAGGCCATGACTATGTTCAGATTTAAACTCCTTAACCCACTCCAAGTAATAAAGGCCGCCTCTTTCCTTACCAATGCCAATCGTCATCTTCGTATGATTGTCCTGAAATACACAGTGAGAAGAATTAAACGTTACAGAACAATTGAGACTTTTTGTAATCTTACTAATGGAAAGAAGATTATTAGAGAGGGCGGGTGCAAGTAAAACGGATGACATAGAGAGTGTAGGAGAGACTGAGACATTCCCAACCCCGGTAATGGGCATAGAATTCCCATTAGCAACCTGTACAGACTTAACAGTAGACGACATGAGAGAGGTAAGTATGGAAGAATTACTAGTCATATGGTCAGTAGCCCCTGAATCAATAACCCAAGTGTTAGAAGCAATATAAGCACATGTCAAACTAGACTTACTTGCTTGAGATGACACTTGAGAGACATGAGAAGCAGAAGGTAGAGAAGTATTAGCAATAGCTATCTGAGCAGATTTTTTGTTTTTCTTCTCAGCTTGCTTAAGTTTATACCACTCCGGATAACCATGCTTCTTCCAACAAACGTCTACTATATGCCGGTTGCTGTTGCAATAGGTGCAGAAGCGAGAATTAGAGGTGACAGAATCCATAGAGGCAGTCTGAGGAGTGCTCTTTTGGACAGCCAAAGCTGATGCCTCAGAATGAGTTTCTGATCCCATGGTGACTTGTCTCTGCCCTTCGCGACGAACTAAAGAATAAGCTTCCTCCAGGCTGGGTAAAGGTGAAGTAGCCAAAATACGACTACAAACTTGATCCAATTTGCAGTCAAGACCTGCAAGAAACATATAGATTCGATCTTCAGCAATACGCTGCCTCTGTTTCTCAATATCAGCAGCACATATCATGTCATTGGGCCTTCGATAATCAAGTTCCATGAAAATTGAATTCAACTCATTGTAGTATTCTGCTAGAGGTCTGCCAGCCTGACGCAATTGAAAGGATTTTTTCATCAGTTCATAGACTTGAGAAGAGTCTGAAACATCAAGATAGCTCCTCTTAACTGCATCCCAAACTGCTTTAGATGTCCCACACTGCACAAAGTGTGACATCAGATTATCAGTCATGGAATTAATTAGCCAAGACTTGACAAGAGCATCTTCAGCTTCCCATTCGTCATAGCCTGGTTCATCCTCTGCAGGAGCAGCCTTTCTTCCAGTAATATAACCCTTCTTCTTTCTGCCAGCAATATGCATCTCAAGAATCTTGGACCAAACACGATAGTTAGTACCATCCAACTTGATATGGATTGGAGAAGATGTTTCATGAATAGTCACAGCAGGAAGGTTTTTTCCATCTGGATTTTTGCTATCCGAAATCTCATTGTCAGTTTTAGGAGACATTGAAACGGCTAGGGTTTGAACAAAAGAAAGGCCGCAGCTAGGGTGTGAACAAAAGAAAAAGAAGCGGCTAGGGTTTGAACAAAAGAAAGGCAGCGGAAGAAATTTTCTTTTGCTCTGATACCAAATTGACTATTGAGAGGTAAAAAATAGACTTGTTTTATTCTATATATCTCAAGGTATTTATACAGAAAAAATACATCTATTTAAGTACATAAAACTATTTAAGGAAAGTCAACTATAAAAGAATATTACAGCTGTAATCAACTATACAAGAATATTACAGCTGTAATTCCTAATCAACTGCAAAGCCATATATGTCAAGTCAATGGAATAGGGGGAAGTATGATTTCTAGCAGGGGGGAACTTAAATTTCAACATACAAGTAGTACATATAAAAATAAAGGGGTCAACTTTTCGAAAAGGGCACAATATTAAATTTTACACAATAAATTGTAAAACTAAATGATAAAAAAAGAAAAAAAAAGGGAGAGAGAAAAAGAAAAGAAAAGCAAAGAAGCACAATTGCGCCCCTTGCCACAAACAAGACTTTATTGGGTCTTGGCTAGCATATTCCCCTTTGTATGGTGTTTTTCATTTTTTTGACCGCTATATCGTGTTCCATATGGTAATGAAAGCTGATCTAACGGTTAAAAAGGTGCAAAGCACCACATGCAGGGAAGGACCATAGGCTTTCTCCTTTATTAGCAACAATATCACTAATTGAAATTTACTATATTAGAGATTGTGTGGATATAGCATAATTAAAATAATCAGTTGCTAATGAAAATTTATTGGCATGTGTGTCAAGTATGTGGAAGTATGCTTACAAGAACTGGAGGCTTGTAAGTCTCTCAAAATTTTCAGGCAAGTGTCCAATAAGATTGTTGGAACTTAGTTCGCTGCAACAATAAGAAGAATTGTACCCTTCACATTTTGTATATTTTAAATAATTATTTGTTAATAATTGTATTAGACTTACAGTTGGTAAAGAGCAATAATGTTTCCAAGTGCTGGTGGAATGGTACCAATCAGTTGATTATCATCCAATCTCCTAACAAATCAAACCAGGAACAAAGTACATCAAAGACTCAACATCAAAATATTAAGAAAATTTCATCAATGCAGGATTGCCATAACAATAGTTCACCAGCCAATTTTGTTTACATATACACACACATGTTCATTTGTTAATTTGATGAGACCCTTAACCATTTATTGACATAGTAGTAGAACTCCTTGGCCAGAAAAAAAAATTAATAAAAATACATAAAAAAAGGGTTAAAAATTTGAATCCTAACAACCATAATTTATCAGTTAAACATTTAACACATGGTAAGGTAGATTTATGGTTATCGATGCTCCAAACTCGATGATCGTTTACGCATGGGAGAATTTTATATAAAACTATTATTAGAGCCCTAAACTTTTAAAAGACTCTTCAACAATGGAAATGTTAAATGCGAGAATGGTTATACTACAAGACGGGAAACTATATAGTGACAAAAGAAGTCAAACATGAAAGCTAAGAAATACAGTTATAATTTAGGATTCAATAACTTCCCATTCAGAAACTTACAATTGTCTCATCCTCCATGCATGTCCGAGTTCTGAAGGAATATTACCAGTGAGTTGATTTTGTTCCAACCTCCTGTAAGATTTTAACTAGGAGAAATTAAATCTTTTACTAAATAAAAAGCCAAAAGAACATAAGCCATGAAATCAAAGTGAATTAAAGGTATATACAATGTTGTGAGATTAGGGAGGTTGCCCAAGTCTTTAGGAATATGACCAAACAACCTATTCCTATATAGCGCACTGTAACACAGAGAGAAATTATAAATCACTATTGTTATCACCTGTCAAAAGAAAATCATATCAAATAATTAATTAAAGAAGTTAAAGAATCATACTCACAGAGTTCTGAGTTTGACTAATTTTCCCAAAGATGAAGGTATGGGGCCTGTGAGTAAGTTCTCGTACAGATTGCTATAGGACAGAAAATTGGACACAGTCCATTTAGCAGTTGACATTATATATATATATAGACACGCACGTATGAGAAATACGAAAACTCATAATTACATTTGTTAGACTAGAGTGCTTCCTTTGGTAGTGTAGCAAGCAGGAAAACAATACATTTGAAGAACCTTTTTTTCAAGAATTCACATTAACTTTATAAAATAAATAAATAAGATTATTCAAGGCAATATTGACAAAACTTACAGCGTCTCTAGAGCTGGCAGATCCCCTAAGGATTCAGGAATTGTACCAGATAGCTTATTGTTCCCAAGGTCTCTGACAAATTTTTTATATCATTTATCATAAGAATGATATTTCAAAAATACTATCACAAACAGCAAGAATAAGTATTATCAAATAATACATGATCACTTCGGGAAAAAATAACTGCTGATGCTGCTGTGGTTGTGTATAATATTTAGTATAAGGTAATGTTCCAGAATCAAAAACATTTAGAGGTTCAATCATATAAATGTTTGGTTGGTTATGTTCATTTCACTGATAAATTTGTTCGATTGTTGATGTTCAGTTTGTAATGTTCATTTTGCTGATAAATTTGTTTGATTGTTAAAGTTCAGTTCGTAGTGTTCATTTTACGGATAACTTTGTTTGACTGTTAAAGCTCTTGTAATGTTCTTTTAATTGATAACTTGTTCGATTGTTTATTTCTTTTATTCTTTTGTGTAAACAAACACGTAGAAGCAAATGCACATTCAGCATTGACCCAATGTCAGAATTTATGGACCAAATAAAGACCAGTTATACCAAGAGTAAGACTTTTGGTGGTCCACAATCAATCATCAAGCAAAATACATTTTCCGTCATCTTTTATTGTTTCAATTGAAAAAAAAATGAAAAACATATTTGAATTATATGAATCCCAAAATATAGTTTCACATAATCATAGAAACAAACTTTCTTCACATTTGGTTAGAACAATTTTATAATTAAATCTGATAAATAAATGTTTAAATCTCAGATCAGGTTTACAGAAGAAAACAGCTAAAATTCATTTGGAATAGAAAGGAGATGGCATAGAGTTCATCTGCAAATGTCAAAAGAAAAATACCACACAAGCTTTTAATTGGGTGCCAGCCACCTGGAAAACTAGTTACCGATGCAACAAAAGGAAAAATTGAATTCAAAGCAACTGACCTAAAGCTTATTATTCTTTTAGAATTCTATCTCTGGATATGTAGAACAGTGTCTTTATGGTGGCCTATTGACAGTTTCTCCATTTACAATTATTTTTCCCAGTACTTTCCATCAATTTTTTATTGAAAATTTTTATATTTAAAATTTATTATTATTGAATGTCAGGTTTTAAATTAAAACTTGGTAAAGAAGAGGTCATCTAATTTATTCACATTCAAAGACCATCAATAAAACTTTCTTGATATTCAACTCATAACTATTGGTAGAGATTTGAAATGGATTCATCATCATTTAAAAACAACTGAAATGTAGTTTCAGATTACGTTTTTGGTAAAACGATAACTTCTTTTTAACAGTGTAGAATGTAGTCATCAACTTTGAATGTGATCCCTTGCTCCAGCATTCTTCTGCTTTTATCTTTTTCATCATTCTAATTCAAGAATTTTTCTCTTAAAATTTCCTGACCAACTTATAAGAAACCATTGTTTCACTCATTTCCCTCATCAAATAGCAAAAAATCATTCCCATGCGCATTCCCATGGCCAAAAACCAGTTATATGCATCTCCTCCCTAATCCTTTTCTAAGTTGAAATCCCTAATTTTACAAAAATAAAAGAAAGGGAAAAGGAAAACTAATGGCAATAACTAAAGAATCCATGAAAAAACAAAAAATAGAACAATCCCATCCATCAAAGCCAAGCCCAAATAACAAGCAAGCAGTTAAATTGAACGCGAGAAATCTCAATAAATTGATTTCAAATCCGACGAATACGCCGAGAATTAGAAAACTGTACCTGTATACGGTTGAAAATGATGGTTAGAAGTTAAATTTGTGAGCCATTGACTTCGTTCCCCAGCCATTACTATCAACCAGAACAATGAATTTGATCTAATATTCTCACAAAAATTGGCTCCATTGGAGCTTAATTTTCTTCCACGTCTCAACTCTTTCATTTCAGTTCAGGAGGTTTTCCAGAACCGTACTTTTGGCGCTTGTTTGGTGGGTGGTATGGTATTGGTCATTTATGTATTTCCCGGAGTACAATGTCTGGGAGCATAGTATTTTACTACATGACTTTGATTCATAATTCTTAAATTATAATTTTATTTAATTTTAAAATTCATCAAAGTAATTCTTCATAATTATCATTATTTACTTTTATTGTCCTAATTTTAATACTTTTACTTTTTACTATAATTAATTTTATAACTCTTTACATGCCTATAATAAATCACTATTACTCCATTTTAATCTATTACTTCTACTACATTCCATCCATATTATCATACAATCGTCTCAAATATTATATCATTAAAATTATATTGTATCATACTATATCAGCCAAATAAGATCTTGGTATTTTTCCAATGTCCCCAGTATTATTCTACAAATTAAGAACCTGTTTTACCCAACTACCAAAACCAAAAAAGGGAATATGACATTGTATACCTGTACTCTCCTGATAAATTTAAAAGGAATTGACAGAATTTAAACATTTTCCCTAAATAATTTAAAGGTTTAATATCCAAAAATATCCTTAATATTTATTCAAAAAATTATTTTTACTTTTAATATTTAACTAGGTTATTTGTAAAGTTATTAAAATAATATAATTTTATTTTTAAAATAACATAATCATTAATTTTATTTTATTTTATCTTTTAACTATTGATACGAGCATATTATACTATTTTAACGAAATATGGTTAAACTAATATCCTATTATTTTAAAGATAAAATTATGATACTCACAGTTGCTGTAAATATTTGAGCATGGAGACATCTTCATGGATGGCTCCACCAGCTAAGTCTAAGCTGTTTGCTTCTCTACAATATAAACATAAACAGCAAAATTAATTGAAAAAAAAAAGTTAACTATTGTCAATTTTTTTATTTTACTTCTGATATATGTTATCGAGCTACCTATAAATTTTATAATCCAATGAAATATATTTAAAATAAAAATAAATATGTAAATAAATTATTTTTGTTTTATTTATATTTAAACGTGATTTTTAACTAATAATAACAAAACATACATATAGATAACATGACAAAGTGTGCCGTTGTCATACGTGCAGTCGCATCTGACCGTTATGCTATAACCACGAGCTGGATGCCATGCACAATAGTAGCGGGAAACGTATGGTACGGATGCTAACCCCAACTTATACATGAATGCACTCAAAGCATACACTGCAAAAATCATTATTTCAACATTCAAATAATTTATTTTAAAAAATAAAATAAAATAAAAATATCATATTGGATCATAAACAACTAAACAAATATCTACTGTTGTTAACAGAAGTAAAAATTTTAAATATAAAAACGATTATAAATTTATCCGATACGAATTTAAATTTCGAATTAAATAGAGAATTGATACCTTCATCATATTCTAGTGTGGGAAGCTGAGTTTTGACGGATCCGAGTGAATAAAGGAGGACTAACAGCACCAACGTAAGCTTTGCCTGCACCATTTTTCATTACACTTCTCTACCTATGCACTCTTCTTTCAGAAAGTTGTTTCCATCTGCTATATATATATATATATATAAAAGAAAAACACTTTACTTTTTTTTTTATGTGATTGGATTGGAATAAAGGCAAAAGTGACTTAGTAAAGTGGAATAAATAATTCAATTTTCTACTGTTAATATCTAACATGAATCCTGAGCTGTCGACTTCCTTTTGTTGGAAAAAAAAAACCCAAAATTGAATTATTTATATCAAAACAAAATTGTTCGGAACATTATAAAAAATATTATATCTTAAATAGTTAATTAATATTAGATACTAAAAATCTTCATTTACAAAAAAAAAAAACCACTTTAATTTTTCAAAAAAAATTATATAGAAAATAAAAATCATATTCATTTTGGTTAATTTTTTAAAATAGATAATAAAAAATAAATTTTTCAGTTTTTTAAAATAAAAAATATTTTTAAAATTTTCTTAATAATCTTATATATAAAAAATAAACACTCTAATTTTCTATTTATTAAAAAATGAAAACATTTTTTAAATATTTTAATTTTTTACAAAAATAAAAAAACAAAAAGCAGATTACTGTTTTCTATAAATAAATACACCCTTGTTTATTCTACATTTAGGACTGAAAGTATGAAAATTTTGCAAATCTGCAAATAATTCAATATTACAATATTTCCTAAACTGTAACACATATAATTATATGATTCATGAAGTTTGCCTAAATAAACGCTTAATATAACACCGTTGCCTTTAGATGCAAATGTGGTCCTTTATCCATTGACTACGATGGACCATTTTATGTGAAAGCAACAAGTCTTTGCCAAAGTATTTCCATTCTAACTTTTTTATTTTTCAGATATCCTTTGTTATAAATAATTGCCAGACAGGATAATTACATCCTCCACTTTGATTATTATTATTTAAACTTTTATGTGCTTTTCTCAGTGGAAGTTCATAAACGACAATCTCCACTAACTTTTTAATTTAATTTAATTGCATGATTGTATTTTCTTTCTACTTTTACGTTCAAAAAATATATTTTCCATCGCCCGTGGCATGAATCACGAGAGAATAATTATGACGTTAATTGCATTAATCAGTGTGACGAGTGCATATTCGACTTTAATATTACGTAAGTTCATAATTATCAAATTCGTTTTCAGATTTATATAAAAAAAATTAACATAATATTAAATCTATAAGAGCACTAACACCCTCTTGTTAGGTTAGTTTTACTCGTTATCATGAAATTTGTGACCAAATTATGCAATAATTATAAAAAAAAAAATTTCGTAAAAATTACTAAACCTTGTAAATTTATACAATAAAACCACTTTAACAGAATTCCGACGAAAAAATCTTCAAAAAGTCTACGTGTCATCATCTGAACTTGTCACGTCAGCATACTACGTGTCTTACTATGCTGACACGTTGACTTTTCGGCAAATTTTTTGCCGAAATTCGGTTAAAATGACTTTATTATATAAATTTACAAAATTTAATAATTTTTATGAAAAAAATTTATTTTGTTATTATTGTATAATTTGGCCACAAGTTCAGTAACCATTGATGAAACTAACCTCTCTTATTGTAAGAAATTTAGGATTTTGAAATGGTGAATTAAGGCTGAATATTAACAAAAATTCCACTTCGAATAGTTCAAGAAAATAAAAATACTCTAAACATTATTCCTTATTTTTCTTTTTTAAGTGCTATATGTTGTTGTACAGTTATTTGATGATTTTTTTTATTATTGTTAAAAATTTTATAGAGTTAAAATAACAATTTAAGATTGAAATTCAAATTTTTTTTCTATCAAAACGGATAAAATCTAAAAATTTTATAAGAGTAGAGTCAGTTATGGAGGTAGAAACAATATTGTAATTGTATAGAGATAGTGAGATTCGGTCAAATTATCTAATGTTCATAACCTATAAGAAAGGCTTGTTCGGTCGGACTGGGTATAAGCGCTGTAATATTTAAGTCAATTTTAGACTTAGAAAGAGAAATTAATAAAAGAATACTAAAAGTGTTATGTATTTGAAATGTAAAATAACATGGTATTTATAAAAGGTATTTATAGGAGGCGCTGAGCACTACTTGAGTAGTTTATTCAAGAGCAAAGTAAATTTATAGCGATGTGACGTGGAGCAAGCAGTGGATAGAATGTAGGCGTGTATTAATCAATTATAACAGGGTAAGCCTTATCTTATTTGATCCGCGTTGTGCCTGTTTGCTCTTCCATGTGCCAAGCCTTAGGGATGTTCAGCCAAAGCCATGTTAGGCTTCTTCATGTGGTGATTCTCTAGGCCAAGCGTTATTCAGACCCAACGGAAGATAATGTTGAACATTATCAAGAGCATGTTAAGGTTTGTAGATAAAGAGAAGAAGAATATTAGTTCAGAGTAATTAATTATGGAAGTATTTGATGTACTTCAAACAACTTCTTAACTGCGCAATTTGTCACATTTAATCAGTTATATTAGGAAATCACATGTTATATAGTATATGTAGAAAAAAAAAATATATATATATATATATATATATATATATATATATATATATATATATATATATTAACTAAGACAATGTATTTAAAAATAAATAGCATAATTACATATGGCCACAAGAAGGATAAATCAGGTATCAACAATATTAATTCACTTTATTCCGGTCATTTTAAGATAAATATTCAACAATCACTTGAATAAAATCCATCCATGATATGTTATTTTGTGATCATTTAATTGTTTTCGAATTTGTCCATTCAACGATGTGATGGAATGATAGCAGCCAAGAGATATTTGTATTTTATTGACAGTAATATTAAGTACAAGAGGAGGTTAGACTAAGGATATTTAGTTACGATTATATGGAATTAAGAGAGATAAATAAGAAATATAAATTTCAAAAATTTTGAATACCGGATATACCCTTATCACGATGTGACAAGACTTTCAATTTAATTTTTAAATAGTATAAAATTCAGAACTTTTGATTAAATATGTCTAAAACTGATATAATATGAACCAATGCGGCTCGGAAATCGACTCGGTCTACCAACTGAGTCAAGAGTCAATTGGTTGGATCGGGTTGACTCGGAGTTTTTATTTTTATTAAATATAATTATTTATAAAAAAAATAAAAATATGATATGTCAAAATAAATTGAAAAATTTATTAATTAATAAATATCAATGTAAAAATATTTAGCATCAATGTGCAACATATCCACCATGCATCATCTATATAACATATTTATAAATTCTTGATCTATTGCGGTACTATTCACACTTTTAGAGTTGTTGGAGCTTACAAAATATTAATTTATTGTTATTCTTAATCTTATCATTTTCTTGAAGCCCTTTATTAATTGTGCTTATGGCATCTTTGACAGTCCAATTAAAATGCTACACATTCATTCTTCTTATTGTCGTTTTTCCTTTTCTTTTATTATTTTTTTCATTCATCATTCTGCATTTTTGCATTAATTATTTATATTTAATTCTTTCAATACATGTTGGTCTGAAATGGATGCAGAGAAAGGGAAGAAAAATTAGGGATTTAGGGTTTTATTTCTCAAAATGTAAATTTTTTTGGTTGAACCGGAATTCGGTCCGAGTCACTGAGTTTCGGTTCAACCTGATTTTTTCCGAGTCAATCCGAGTTTTTATACTTTCCGATTTTCATGTTGAATCGACTCGAATTGCTTATCAAGTCACGGTCCGACCGTCCGAGTCAAACCAAATTTAATAACCATGATATGAACGCCAACTATTTTATCTCTTAATAATATTATAATATCAAATTTATTATTAAAACAAATGAAAAGATCAGACCAAATAGTAAAAATATCTCCTAATTATTTTAATCAAAAATGTATTTTCATAAAAAATAATCAAAATATATTGATTATTTATTTTTAAAAATATTGGAACGCAGGTAAAAAATTGATAAAAAAAATAAAGATATAATTAAATTAGACATGTACGGATTTTTAATTTGTCATGTGCACATATTAAGGTAAAATTAAAATTCTAAAAAAAAATCATTAAAAGTGAGAACAACTTTCTTAGGGTGCGTTCGTTATCGTTGTGGTTTCCGTGTTTTTATTTTTTTTAAAAAATAAAAATAAAAACGTGTTAAGCAGGGACAATGGAATTTTTGTTTCTGTGAAATTGTTAGGAAGTGTTTTCCTAAACAAAAATGGAATTTAGAAATCTACAAAAGATGGATTTTAGAAATCTTTATCACTTTGTTCTTCTTTTTCTTTTGTTGGAGCCTCGATCACCGCCGCCTCAATTCTTGAGTTTCGCTACTGCCGCCGTCCCCTTTTTGAGCTCCGCCGCCGCCTGTAGTTGTGAAGAAAGAAAGGTTAGTGCTTTTTCTATTCACTACTTTGAGTATTGGATTTCTTTGGGTGTGTTTGATGCATTTGTAATTTTTCTGGATTTTTTGATTCTGGTTGTAATTTGCTGAATTTGATCAGCGGTTGGTGTTCTCATGCCTTACTTGTATATTTCCCCTTGAATTCCCCATGTTATTTGAAGTATGCCTGGTTCTTGTAACCAGTTCTTGTGTAAATACTTATCCATGATGATTATAGATGCTCTGTTTATAGATACTCGTGTGTTTCTTGTACCCCTTCACTGTCCCCTCGTGTGTTTCTCCTCTGTTTATGGATGCTCTGATTACCTTGGAAGTTTGGAGAACTTGTAGGTGTCCTTTGTTTCCGTTACCCTTGTTGGTTGTCCTTTGTACATCCAATTCACTTGGTTGAACTAAATGGTTACATCAGAAACAAGTGATGAGAAATTTTGTCAGTTAGAACAAATTTATTATTATGTTGTTCAGCTGATGATAATTTGGGAAAAAATAAATTCTTAAGCAATGGTATTAAATACATTTATTAATGAACTAGTATGAACGAGATACTTTGATGAACTGTTGAAATTATTTGTTTGCTTTTATCTATACATTTCTTCCATTCTAGTATGAGATTAAGGTTTAGCTGCTGTTGCTGCATTTTTATTCATGCATTTCTTCTATTCTGATTTTTTGATCAGTTTGTTACTCCTGCATTCAATGTGCTAAGATGGATCTTAGTTGACTAGTAAAAGGTGCTGGTAATTTTTTGTTTCTAGGAGATTAATTAGTATAGATTTGCTTTGATTTGCTTAAAGTGTTCTAAATATATAATTTTTTTTAAATTATAAATGATTTAGATGCAGAGTACACGAAAAAATTTAGGATTAAATTTGATTATTTTAAAACATTGAATAATTCCATTTTGAAGTCAAACAACATTAAATTTTATGTAATTACAATAAATTAGTGACATTATATTGGGATGGAGCTTAATTGACTGGCAATCTAATTGTTTCTGACATTGAATCAAAAATAAAATCCTTGCGTCAGAGTGATTCTTTTATTATTATATCATTGCTTTAGAATCTACACATATATATGAAAATCGGCATTGAAAATGAAAGCAACAAAAGGAAGAGCCATAAAACAAATTTGACTTTGTATGTATAATATAGGTAACGGTGTTAATTACACCAAAACAAGCCAAAGTTCCTAATCAAGGTGTTAATTACAAGGACTCTTTCAAAATGGCAAAGCTTCAATTGTTGAAAGCCATTCTCTGCTTTTGAAACTCATTTGGAACCTTAACATCAGTAGCCAACCCAATAGCTTGAAGAAATCTAACAACATACCAAGTCATGTCAATCTACCACCATTCTAGGCCATGTCTAGCTGAGTATTCAAAGGCATGGTGATTGTTATGCCAACCTTCCCCCAATGCAAGCAAAGCTACCCACCTGCATACAAATTTTGGATTTTCATAATTTTAGAATTTTTTTTTCCAATTCCAGTTCAGCTTATTTCATCAAAATTTGTTCAAGAGCATGTTTTGATACCAATTGTTCCTTGATAAATCGCCAATGTTCCAGGATTGTTTTCCCCATACATGACAAGTTGAATTTACTAGCCATGTGATATGGAATACCCATACAATCCTCACTCCCTGAAATGTTTTCAACCATTATTAATAAAAGAAAGAGAAGGCAAAAACAAAAAGTTTGGATATAAAAATATATATTTACCATAACTAATTAAGGCATTCATGCATTTGTTGACCCTTATTATGTTTGACAAGTTTCTAAACTTGTATTAAACTCCTCCTCGTTTATCTTCTCCATTATTTTTTTGGCCATGTGAATTGAAATATTTGAGTTTTTTTGTAATAAAAGTTCAAGCAAAATGAGAAACCCATGTGGTGTTAGAGAATAGAGACAATGGTCAGTCTTGGACAAGGCTTGATACTCAAATTCCCATTTATTTTATAGCACAAGGTGGTTTTTAACTGCTTGTCTCATAGCAGGTTAAACATGAGGGACAGACAAACCAATTTGCTCATGCTGTTAAAACATCTGTGGTTTTAGCTTTAAGAAAATGAGGCATGTTATGGAAATTGTGTTAAAAAGGCGAGCAGACAATAATATTCTACTTTTTGGCAATGTACAATTCCAGGTTTCATGACATTGGATCCATATAGCGAGCTTAAATATAGAAATTAAAACTGGAGAATTTCTGTGTTGTCAATGTACGATAGGAGCATACCCGAATATATGGGCAATGATTTAGCATCCTGCATTTTGTCTATCGTCCATGTTACAGTGCATGTGTTGTTATATATAAATTATACTTCTTTGGCATAAGAGAATATCAATTCTCTAACAAGCCTAGGCCTTGCAATCGATTGCAATTGAATAAATATTCATTAACTTTATTAACTTGTTTGAGAATTCCTGGTAATAGCACTTGCAATTGTTATGGCTAGCATATTAATTATTAGATTATGAGCCACTTATAATCTAATGTAAATTAAATATAAATTGAAGATTATTGACATTGAGATGTTTTATTTAGATGGAGACGTTAGATCAAGAAGTTTATTTAGATGGTAGTAACACTATTAAGGTTGAACATGATGGAGCAATTTGGTCTCCACAAGTTGAAGATTATTTTATAATATTAATGGTTGAAGAAGTGAACAATGGAAATCGAAAAACAACTACCCTCACTAAAAATGCATGGGCACGAATCAAAGATTTTATGAAAAAAAGACCGATTGAGAGTATAGTCTAATTCAATTCAAAAATAAGTTTAATAGTCTCAGAAGCCGATAAAAGCATTTCAATAATTTATTGAAAGAGACAGGAATCAGATACAACTCAATGACTGGTCAAGTTATTACAAGTGATGATGTGTGGCAAAAATTATATAAGGTATATTTCTATATTAATGAATTTATTTATTAATTATTATACGTAATGTATAATTAATATTATGATTCATTTTTAGAATTATATATATATATATATATATATATATATATATATATATATATATATATATATATTGCTTATAGGTGAATAAGATGGCAAGAAAATTTAGAAAAGAAGGTTGTAAGGAATACGGAAAGTTGTGCATTATTTATGGTGATACAACTGTTACGGGAGTTCATTCTCATCCTTCTACTAAAAGCCCTTCTATTAGTGAAGATGAAAACAATAATAAAGAATTTGAAAGTTCTGATAAAGAGGGTGAAAATACAAACAAAAAGAAAAGGTTGAAGAAAACAAGTGATGAAGGATCTAATAGGAAAAAAAAAAGAGAACTGTTTCAAAATGCAATGGCTCAAGCATTGATCAATCTTGGAGAAAGTTCAAAGAAAAAAGTAGAATTTTTAGAGAAGCAAATGAATTCAGGAACAACATTCACCTCAGTTGATAATTCAGGTGGTAATTTTAGAACACAATTAAGTGATGATAAAGAATTAATCCTTAAATGTCTTGAAGCATTGCAAAACCTTGACGGGATAGATGGATTGTTTTTTGCAAAAGCTGTTAAACTTATCCATGATGATTCAATATGGAGGGAAATGTTTTTGGCCATGTCGGAAGAAAGAAAGAAAGATTGGGTTTTGAATATCCAAATTTGATTTCTTATTATTACCTTTTTGCATTCTTTTGGATTGTTATCTTATGAATTATTCTTTTGGTTTGTTATGTTTTGAGTTATACATATTTTTTATTTGATGTTGGATTTGTTTAATTGACATTGAAGATTTGGTTATTATTAGAAATAGTTGAAATATATTTCTTTTATTTTATTATTCACATACATTATTTTTAATGATATTTTGGATCAATTATTTTTATTTTTGGCAGGAATATGGATTTGGATGATTTTTTTTCTAATTCTGATGAGGAAATCGAACAATTTTTGACGATATTTGTGAACTATAAGTACAATTTTATGTTCAATGATAAACCTAGACCTCAAAGAATTTCAAAATTGACAGGTCACAAATGGGTGGTTGAGGTATTAAATGGTCATCCAATGACATGTTATGATTTATTTCGGATGGATAAAAATATTTTTATTAGTTTATGTGAGGAATTAAAAGGTAGAACAACATTGAAAAATTTCAAGTTTTTAACAGTGCAAGAACAATTGGCAATTTTTCTTCTTATCATTTGTCAAAATGACCGACAAAGATTTGTAGCAGATCGTTTTCAACATTCAACAGACACTATCTCTATATATTTTCGAAATGTGCTATATGCCATTTGTGCAATTGCTAAACATGTGATTGTTCCTCCATCATTTGATGAAACACCTTCAGAGATAAAAAATAATCCGAAGTACTATCCATTTTTCAAGGTAATGAAAAGTTTTAATTTGTTTTTTATATAATTATAGTCTATTGCTTATTAATTGTTATTTTTATAACAGAATTGTATCGGAGCTATAGATGGTACACATATTTCTGCACGAATTTCAGTCAGTCAACAAATTTCATACCGTGGGAAGAAAACAGTCCCTAAGCAGAATATCATGTGTACTTGCTCATTTGATATGCAATTTACGTTATTCATGACTGGTTGGGAAGGAACAGCAAATGATTCAAGAATTTTTTTAGAATGTATTTCGAATCCAACAAATAAATTTCCTATGCCTACACGAGGTAAATATTATCTGGTTGATTCAGGATATGCTAATATGTCTGGATTTCTTAGTCCGTACCGGGGAGAACGTTATCATTTACGTGATTACAGAGAAGGATCAAATCCACAAGGTCCAGAAGAATTATTTAATTATATGCATTCTTCATTACGCAATGTCATAGAACGTTGTTTTCGAGTTTTGAAGGCACGTTTTCCCATCCTTAGAGACATGCCCCCATATAACATAAAACGGCAAAAATATATACCTCTTGCATGTTGTGTGATTCATAACTTTATTAGAATGAACGGAAGTATAGACTCTTTATTTGTAGAATATGCAAATGAAAGTATTGTTCTTGGAGATGATCAACAAAATAACAAAATCAGTACTTCAGAGTTGCGGGAAAATGTCTACATAAATGCAAGTCAGCTTCGTCAAATGAACAATACTCGAGACGGAATAGCACAAAGATTGTGGTTGAATTATAATAAATGATATTTATATTATTTTTTTAAGAATTATTTATTTTTTTTGTTATGATGAATTCTTTTAATAGCAATAAATTTTAAGTTTTGAATTTTATTAAATATTTATTATCCAATATTAATAATTAGATGATATGTAATATCTATTTATGGGTATTAGAAACATTATCATTAAAAATTTGCTATCGTTTTTAAATTTACAAAACAGTTTCTGAAAAATGAACAACAGAAACTAAAAATAGTTTTTGGATTTTGAAAAATAAAAAACAAAAAACGTTACCAAACGCACCCTTAGTTTCTTACAAAGCATTTTCAATGAAAGCAACACGAAGTGGTTCTTTAAAAAAAAAAACAACTTATAATGAGCAAAAACACTATGAAAATTTAAAAATTTAGCCCAATATATATAAAGTTTCAAAATTATTTTGACTTTTTCAATTTCTCAAAAGCCCAGCCTAACAGTTCTGTAATTGGAAATTAATTCGTCCTTTAGGAATTGCCTTTGAAAATGCGATATGTTTCAGATTTCAATAATTATATAATTCGTTAAAAAAAATAATTATATAATTGAAACTTAGATGATTTGAAATAGACTTTTTTAATTACTTAAAAAATACTAAAAATAGCATGGCTAGCACAAAAAAACAGACTTTTTCAATGGAATTGAATTGTGGTCAATTGAAAAAATTGTAAAATTTCATATGTTTGGATTGTAAATGATTTTCTTTCATTTGTTTTTAGTTGGCAATAAAGTCTTACGAAATTCATTAAAAAAATAAATATAAATCGGCTCGGCCAGATCCTAATTCAGCCAATGCCAAATGCATCTTTTATTGATGCAGGCTTTGGCTGAACTTGCGAAAAAATTTAAAAATTTCGATTAGGTCTAATTTGAACCTAATTTATTTTGGGTGGATTCAATCCGCGATTTCTTTCCTTTGACCGAATTTTTTTCTTCTTTTTCCGGCGACTTGCGATGGCAACCGATGACACAAGCAGCACCGGCAAGTCTCCAAGGACGAGCTGCTCACTTCGGTATCCTCCGTTCCTCCCTATTCACTGGCAACGAGCAAATCGAAGAAAGGGATTGCTATTATTCTTGAGCAAATTCCGGCCATACGGTGGGGTATTGGGGCCGATGACCATTGTCGTTGGACTCCCATCGATGTCAGCTACCTCCATGTGCTCTCGGATTCACGCCGACGAAGCTCCGACGAGCACAACGTCGGTCAGAATTGGGTTTTCTTTGTGGAGTTTGTCTTACCTCTTTGTTTCTTGTTGCTCTTACTTCACTTGGGAATTTTGGGTTTTGTGGTCTCTCTTTTTCTGCTATTTTAATAAGGAATTCATCATTATGGAATTCAAGTTCTCAAATCATCAGCAAGTTCTTTTTTTATTTTTATCAGTATTTTGTTTCCATTGATAATCACCTGCTCATGTTTGTTCTTATTTTGATTTTATGTTCAGCTCCTGTTTCATCTTCCTTTTTCCTTTTATTTTAATTTTTTTGGCTTTACCTGACCAAAGCAAAACAAATAAAATCTTTAAAGATCAAAGGACTAAATTGAAATTGAAAACATTTTGGGTTACAAATGAAAGTTAGTGGCAAGTTCAGGGATAAGAATTGTGATTAACTTGAACTGTTAAGAAGTCTAATTAGCTTGATAGAAATATAGTTAAATTAAAACATATGTGTAATAAAGTTTTTATGTAATTTAGATAATCTGTTGAGGATAAAAAAAAAAAACAAAAAGTTTTAATTCTGAATTGATTGTTAAGTAAAGAAAGCAAATCATGCGTGGAAAGTTAAAGTAAAAATGATTAAAGGGTGTAGACGAAGGTACTTAACTGATTTATTTTGACTAAAGTTTCAAAATTAGGAAGTTGCTAGTTGTTAGTTATCCATTTGTTCTGGAGCCTTTTATATGGTCAAGAATATATGCAAATTTTAGTTATTTTCATTGATTTCTAATTTTCAAGCAAGCTTTTCTTTTTCTTTTTCTTTTTCAAATTTGTTGCAAAATTTCGTTAATTTAATGCAAAATCTTCAACTTCTGCCGAAATATATTTTGACACTTTTCATGAGGATACATTTTGTTGCATAATACATGAAAATCTAATTATTATTATTATTATTTGATTAGTGTGTCTGAAATTGCTTAAGCGATATAATTTATTGTTGCATCGAAGTAAAGTTCATATGTTCCTTGCAATAAATCATTCTTATGTGGCTTTATATGCGTACTTGTTGTATACAGTGTATGTACTATGTGTATACAGTGTGAGTATTAGGTATATACTGTGTGTGTACTAGGTGTATACTATATGTATTAGGCGTGTACTGTGTGTGTACTAGGTGTATACTATGAATGTACTAGGTATATACTGCGTGTGTATTAGATGTGTACGGTGTGTATACTAGGTGCTATAAAAATTTTTATACAATGTGTTTACCTGCTGTATATACCATGTATACTAGATGTATATTGTGTGTGTATTAGATGTATACTTTTTGTGTTCCAAGTGTATACTAGATGTATATTATGTGTATATATTGTGTGTATTTGGTGTATATACAGTATGTACTTGGTATATACAGCATGTGTATTTGATGTATACAATGTGTTTATTTGGTATATATAATGTGTACACTTCCTATTTATTTTGATTGTTTTTATATACTATTTGAATTATTATTATTGCTTTAAAAATTATATTTTTCTTCAGGTTGTCAAAAGAGGTAGGTCTCCTTGTGGCATGAAGCTTCTTTCCACTCGGAGATGTAATAGATTTTTTTTCTTTTTCCAACATTTTCCTTCTCAATTTTGATGGTTATAGATTGTGCATTGTATTGTACTATTAATGGAGGATGTAGAAAAAATCATTCATCTCCTAGGGAATTAATATATAATTGGTAATACAAAAGCTAGTCAATTGTGGGAACAAGGAGGCCATCCCCATTGAAATTGCCCATTTCTGGTTTGCAAGTGCCAAGTTGGAACAATAACTAGGTCCATAATGGAAAGATACTCAAATTTGTTCTACAAGTTTATCCTAGGTTTGAAGACTATGTTTTCATGTCAAATTTTTCTTATTTTGACCATTAGGATTGGTTATGGAGTCAACACTTAATCAATGGTGCAGCCACTAGGATTTAATCAGAATTGCAAAAGTTTTTGAAGTTATTCCTTCCTTCAAATCTAAATAAGAATTTTTTTTAGAGAATAATATTAAAATTATTTTGTTTTCCTTGTTTTAATAAGTAATTAAATATTTATATTTCCTACAAAGGTTACTTATGTACGTGCATTCGTGTTATCAGATTGTGTGCCTTCGGACCAATTTGGCAAAACTCATAAAAATAGTTTTTTCAATTGATAAAAGTTGTATTCCATAAAGTCATAATAATTGTTTGGTAAATAAAATTTAAAATGACTTATAAATTTAAAAACAGTTTATCAACTGTTTAATAAATGATATAATTAAAAATAACTTTTTACACTAAATATTTAAAATGTTATTTTTATAATTTTTTTTTATTTGTCTTGACTCAACAATAAATATTTCTTGTATTATTCCTTTTTTATATTAGGTATAATTATCATTATAAAATAAAATAAGAGATATTTTTATCTAAAACAATTTAAAATAGCTACCCTTAAAAGTTAAAATTCAATTTTTCTGAAAAAACTTCAATTTCTAGCTTTTCTAATAGCATATTTTTTCACTTTTTACAAAATAAATTTTTAAAAAATCATCATTTATCAAATATATATTTTTATCCCATAATCAGCTTTTTATCCCTTAAAAAACAAAGCCAAACAAGCTCTTCATCCGATTGAATGCTATAAACCATAGTTATTAAAACCGGATAGGCCGGTTGAACAGATTTAACTGCGAACCAGCAGGTCAGCCGATTAGTTCAACTACTGAAAACCGGATTGGTAAAAAATCGGATTGGTAAAAAATCGGATTGGTAAAAAATCGGGTAGAACCGAAAAACGACGAACCAGACAGAACCGAATTTTTTGCTAAAAATGTAAAAAATCAATTTTTTTTGAATTTTTTCACCAACCCATATATATATATATATATATTTATTTATTTATTTATTTATTTATTTGAAAAAATTAGTATTTTAAATTTTAAGTATATCACTTAATAATTTAATATATTTTTTATATTTTTTATTCATTGTAATCAAATATATATATATTAAATTTTTCTTATTTATTTATTTGAAAAATTAGTATTTTAAATTCTAAAAATATCACTTAATAATTTAATATACTTATTATCTATTTGAATTTATTGTAATTGAATATAATTATACTTATATATGCAAGGTTAATATTTTTTGTGTTTACTTTATTAGTACTCCATCTAAACATGAAATTATTTTCATGATATGATTGTATTTTTATGTTTCTAACATATGATATTCAATAATCCATAATTAATCACTTGTAATAATAAAATTAAAATTATTTTTGTAACTTATTATTAGAATATTTGTGATATATATTTAATATTTGATGAATATTTTTTTAATTTT
Organism: Excoecaria agallocha; assembly: GCA_037975025.1. Lineage (NCBI taxonomy): Eukaryota > Viridiplantae > Streptophyta > Magnoliopsida > Malpighiales > Euphorbiaceae > Excoecaria > Excoecaria agallocha. The sequence continues at coordinate 2,994 of CM075810.1, read as the reverse complement.
TATACAATAGTATTCAAAAAATTATAATAATTATAATATTTTAAAAATAGAAAAAAATCTGGTTGAACCCGATTGAACCGGTCGAACCACAAACCTCAAGCCTTGCTGGTTCTCTATCCGGTCCGGTTCCAATAACTTTGCTATAAACTATAAACGTACACAACATATTCGCGTGTATTCCGTCTCACCCATCCCATCGTAACAAAAGAAGCAAAATTAAGGAACGTCTCTCGTTTTTCAAAAACCACTTCTTCCTTCTTAAACCTCTCTGAACTGAAGACTTCATTCTCTCTCTCTGTCTCTTATTCTAAGATGAATTCGTTGAATAACAAAAGAGGTTGGTACCATTTTCAATCTGTAAGATCACTGCTTTCTTCTTACTTTCTCTACCTTCAAACATGAATAATGGGACTCTAATGTTAGAGCTGGGGAAATTGGTTCAACTAATTTTTGTTTTCAATTTTTTTTCTTCGTAATTAGTAATTGATAATTATTTTGTCTATTAAATTTGTAATCTTGGCAGTGGCCTTCAAATCTAATTTTGACGAATTGCTATTTTTTATTTTTTCTTTGGGTGCTGCAGTTTATATAGTGAAGTAGGTATTGGCAGGTTTCTAATCCTTTCTGTTAATTAAGAGGGTTTGACTGACATTATGCTTGGGTTAATTCTTTTTGTGAATTCGTTGAATTGAGTTGGTATCTGAATCAATCTAATGTTATTCTTAATTAACATGAGGCACAAGCCCTTATTACTTCTGCCTATCAAGGCTTGGAAAAAAAAGTTGTATTTATGAAATAAAAATTTAAAAAGTGAGATTTATGAAAAATAAGGGATGGGGTTGTATTTTTTGAAAAAACGAAAAAAAAAAAAAAAGACAATTGGAGTAATTTTCTCAAACAAAAATTTGAAAAATCTAGCTTGATTAGGCCTAGTCCAACTTGAACTTAATTCAACTGGCACAAGGTTCGCCTTTTTCTTACGCTGGCTTGGAACGAGCTTGCTCAAGAAAAAAAATTGAAAAGCATTTTTAGACCCTGCACAATCTAGCCTAGTGCAAACCGGATTGAATAAAAAATCGAAAAGCTAAAGAGTTCATGGTTCGATAGGTTCGTTGAGGTTCGATCGAGTTTTTTTAAAATAATATTATTTTATAAGTATTATATAAATATTATGAAAATATCACTATATAAAAAAATTAAAAATAATTAAAAAATACATTTATCATCAAATATTAATAATAAAACAATATTTTCAACTAATTCAATATTTATAACAAAAATTTAAGATAAATATAGTAAAAAATTGCAAATATTCAAAGAAATTCATAAAATATAAATCATATATTTTATTTTATTCATAAAAAAATTCTTCAAAAGTGCTTAAATTTTAATTATTTTGTATTTATACTTATATTTTTTTTTTCGACAAAAAATAATATTGTATTGATCTTTTGGACAAAATTTGGTGTTTCTAGTTTTAAACCAGTTTATTCTGATTTTATCCGCTTTTAACCCAAGTTTCACCGATTTTCAACCGGTTCAAAACGGTTCCTGTTGGTTTTTAGTCATTTTATACAATAAACCGATTGGACCATATATGGCAATTCAATTGGTCCGACCAATCGGTCCGGTTTTAATAACATTAGCCTGGTGAGATCTGGCCTTGCTCAAACCTGATCTAGTCTGTGCTCGTCCCACCCTTGTCTTTTTATGCGAGCTTGTTCAGTTAGGCTTCGAACCAAATCCAATTCAATCCGGTCCATCTCCAAATCTAGTTGTATCTATCTATGTAGCTCAATATTTACGTTTTTACTTGTATATTTATATCATCAAGAACTTGACTCAAAATTCGATATGAATTCATTCATAAAAAGTCGACCATAAACTCCTAAAAAATACACATGACTCGATCCGAAAATTAATAATTAAACTCAAACTTAACGCATAATTTGAATGGGTGGATCCAAAATTAAAAAATAAAATTCGATTCAATATATAATTTGAAAAGTTTTTATGATTCACAAAACTTGATTATGTATTTGATTCGATAATCTTTCCGACTTGAAATTGGAGTGATTTAAAATTAATGACACTGAAATGATATGGTCTAAAATGGTGATTAGATACAAAACTTGACATGCATGCAGGAAGATTAATTTTGTATTTATAGATGTATTGAATATTTGTGGCTCATTTAGGCTATTCAAATCCATCCAATTCATTCAGACCCTCTGACATTAAAGATTCATAAATAAACATCCATTTGATGACAATTTTTCTATAATATCGGAAGTAATTTTTATAAGGAATCCTAGACTTCTTTTATCATATACCAAACAAATAGATCAATTCTTATTAAAGATCATTTAAACAAAATCAAAGGAGTTATATTTTTCTAAAATCATAAACTACTTCTATTTCTAGTTCGTGCTACTGGCGGCATTAAGAAATGAATAAATTTTTATTAATTCAGTTCGACCTAGACTTCTTTATATGGAATCATTTTTATTATGATTTTTTCATTCACAAATTTAGAATTCTAAATCAGAAACACTTAATTAATCTATTACTCGAAATTACATAAATTTCAATTAATTCAAACCGAATTGATTTATTATAGAAATAAAGCCATTGACCTCTAAATATTCTTTTTTTTTAAATCTCTGAATGTTTTTCATTCATAAAATTCTAATTCAAATTCTTCCTTTTTTGAGAAAATTCTATTCCTTAAAACAAAATAACTGCTTGAAACATTTAAGGAGCCAGCCCCTCCAAAAAGTGCAAATCTATCACAGAATTTAATGATTCTAAAGACATAGCCAAGTCACGTGACTTTAGACAAATCACGTGACTTAGAAGACCTAATCGCATCTTTAAGCCACAAAACAACCCAAGTGGAGCGAAACTCATCTGGCCGTCCATTTCACATCATGTCCCCTTAGATCTGTACAGTAAATATTTTTTAATGGGTTGATATACAATGCCTTGCATCTC